>CM031236.1:452479055-452698706 GCA_018340775.1 Taxus wallichiana var. yunnanensis
CTACCTTTGTTCTTACCTTGTTATTTTTGTTGTGCTCTTATGTGTAGAAAATTTGAGGTTGTAGGAGATAAGAGAAATGTTATTGATATTTTAGGAGGGAGTTGGGTTTGATGTCCACCTTGTTGATAAATATGTTTTGTATTTATCTTGCTATTATCTTGAGGGAGGCATAAGAGTGGATTGATTTCTTGAGGGAGGCATAAGAGTGGTGTATCTTCTTGGAGGGAGGCATAAGAGTGTTGTATGTATTGTGATGAAAATTTTGGGGGCTCATAGGTGGACACCCAAGCCCTTGGGAGGCATAAGAAGAGCCCCCATGTTCCTTTCTCCTCCATGGCTTTAACATGAAGCCTTTGTGTTAGAAACTTGTTGGTTTTGTTGTAATTTTGGAAATGTGTTTTTGTGTTGAGTGTCTTGATTGAATGTGTATGTGGAAGCCATTTTGAGTTGCCCATGGTTGTCTAAATAACCCTCATTGCTTCCTTGTTGGGCGCAGGGGCCAATGAGGAAGAAGGCTTCTCTCTCTCATAGGAATATTGGTTGGGTGGAGAGCGTTGCCTACTCCCCATTTGGTTGTGTTCTTGATTCATGATGAAGATGGTGGAGTTCAATGAATATTGGTTCATAGTGCCTTTGAAGAGAATGGAGAAGGATATGTGAAGTTACATCTTGTTTTATTGTGAGTTTACAACTTATAAATTTTACCCATGGGACTTTGAATGAAATATTGTATGTTAATGGTTAGATTTTTCAAATGAGTTATTGGGACTTGCATTTCTCCAAATGAAATGTGAACCTTGTATTGGTTTGTACAAAAATAATAAGATCCTCACATCTATACTTTGTCTTGGGAGTTGTATGAAAAATACGTTGAAAGGATTAGTGTTATTGGGTGAAACTAAATGTGGACTCTCTTGCATTATTGACAACTTCGTTGAATGAGAAAATGAAAAATAAAAGAAAGGCTTTCAAATGTGTGTCATACCTTCTTTTACCCAAGTGAATGTGCATGAAGGAATTAAATAAATCAATTCTACAATCTAGCTCCTTGTAATTACAATAGAAATTTGTTCCAAGTAGATGAATTTAATTACAGCTAAATATACCCTTAGATCATTATGCAAATAAATTTGAATGATATGGTTTATTCACAAATGGGCAAATAACCAAAACCAATGTAACTTTAATACTCATGTGTAACTGATTTCTTAGTCATATAAACATCAAATCTCCAATGTTATCTTATTACACTAATATGCAATTTTGTGTTTTATATGAAAAAGAAACAAAAGAAAAGAATTTAAATTTCCTTCTATACGAATAAAAATATTAATTACATAAGACCCATTATTAATATATATTAGATTTTTATATATTAATAATATATGAGATTATATTCTAGATTTACAATAATAATATATATACATTATCATTAAACACACACACACACACACACACACACACACACACACACACACACACACACACACACACACACACACACACACACACACACACACACACACACACACACACACACACACACACACACAATAATATTTAATAAATATATAAGTGGGACATATATGAAAAGTGACCAATTTGGGGGAACCGTATAGTTTTAATTTGTAAAAGAGGAAACAAATATTAAATTAAGTTTTGTTTTTAAGGCTTTTGAAATTTACCAAGGTGGAGGAAGTTTGTTTTAAATGTATAAATAATTTTAAAAGAGGAAAGAAAGTGGTAGTGGTCGGCCAAGTGGGGGGGACCACTCCATGTGGGAAATGTTTATTAAATGACCCCAACTCTAAGCCTCCATAATACAACCGAACCAAATCCTTACCTTTATTAATTTTGCGGCCCCACAAAATAGTTTTTTTTCAATGCGGATAATTTCATGCCCCTGAAACCCAAACAAATCTCTGAGCTGCGTGAATAATGGAGGCCACATATTTTCAAGAGGGAAACAGCTTTGGGGGGACATGGATCCACTGGTATCTCTGACTATAATCCTGGGGGCTGCCGGGATCACCAGGAGAATATTGATCCAAATATTTTGCAAGGCCATGGATATAATAAAAACAAGATGCATCGAACCCTAAACAGAGAAGGTTTGCAGACCTATTTCCTGAGATTCCACTGGAGGCACCATTTGTAACTTCGTCCCCTGTTACAATGATAGAAGCTGCAGATAAGAGATCATTCAGGGAGGTTGTACAAAAAAAGCCAGAGTTTGCAAGCATGAAGCCTTCTGAGACCAACCCATGTATAAGCTTTGGAGATGAAGTCCTCGAAACAGAAGCATTTTATCAAGCTCATGCCTTGATTTGTCAATTTGCTAGACTCTAGCCTAGTCTACCTATCTTACATGCATGGATCTCCAAACATTGGATCCCACTCCTAGAAGGAAGGTTAGATCTTTACCCTTGTGCTAAGGGCATTTTTATTATTGCTTTCGAATCCATTGCTGATAAGAATATCATTGCTAAGAAACTCTATACTGTCAGCAAAAATACCTTATTTTAAAACCCTGGTTCCCATCATTTAACCCACTCACTGAATCCTTCTCCCGTAAACCGATCTGGATTCGATTACCCCACCTTCCTCTACAATTCTGGGATCAAAAGTGTCTGATATCCATAGGTAATGCCTTGGGCAGTATCATTAACATTGACTCCTAAACCTCCAATTTTACCCATATAACCTATGCAAGAATTCTTGTTGAGATTGATACTTCAAAGAATCTTGTAGCTCATATTGAGATAAAAGTGCAAGATAGATCCTAGACTCAGCCTCTGGACTATGAAGGCCTTCCTTTTAGATGCAGGAGATGTTTCTCTTTAGGACATTCGGCCACTAATTGCGAGATAGTAAAACAAAAAAATGACAAGGCCAACTGGTGGAAAAATGCCCTCCCGGAACATATGGTGTTTGAACCAAATGACATTCCTGATGCGGATGAGGAGGTGGCTATTGTCCCTGATACTAATATTGATACTGACATGGATGACAGGCGGGAAATGACCCCTTTGCATGAAAAGACACTCGGGATGAAGCTAAAAGGTCCAGAAACATTGAACCAAATGTGTCTTTAGCGACTGTGGTCCCCCCTGGTTCAAGCAATAATTATCAACCGATTACTGACCTTGAGGTTCTTATTCCTTTGCAGGAAATTTCAGATGCTTGGATCACAGTTAGGAAAAAGAAAAATTCCTTCTCCAGGAAAACTACCTATCCTTCGAGATAGTTCTCCAATGTTGTTTGGCTATCTCTTAGCTGGACAATAGTTGTTTGTTTGCTGTTCTTTTGCTATTTTTTTGTTGTTGTTCTGTTGGTTTTTGGAACTTCTCTTGGTAGATTGGTTTCTTTTCTGCCGTGTGGGCCTTAAATGTTCAAATCTGGTTTGCAGAGCCTTGTTGTATAAGGGTATAGTCCTTTCAAAAACTATTTGCCAATAATAATATTAAAAAAATACACTTTTAGTCGGCTCTAGTTGGTAATGCAGCCTGTGTATGCTTCCTTCCC
Source organism: Taxus wallichiana var. yunnanensis (assembly GCA_018340775.1). Classification (NCBI taxonomy): domain Eukaryota; kingdom Viridiplantae; phylum Streptophyta; class Pinopsida; order Cupressales; family Taxaceae; genus Taxus; species Taxus wallichiana. The sequence continues at coordinate 452,482,581 of CM031236.1, forward strand.
AGGACCATGAGTTTTTAAATAATATATATATGTATATTATACACTTATATATATATAAGTGAATTAGATGTATACTAATTTATATACATAGTTAATGTTTATAAAATTGTATTTCAGAATCGAATATAATTTAAAATGGGTATTAAAAGATAAGGAAATATATATATATATATATATATTACATGTATAATCACATATTTAAATGGTATATTCACAAAGTGATTATTTTCGGTCTCGCAATATAAATAAATTTTGGTATTACTCGAATGAAATGGGTAAATACCCACTGACTCGATAAGATCGTCTAAAAAAATAGAGAAAATAATTTTTCAGGTTTGATAAAACATTTATATTTCTATGTATATACACATGCCTACATCAAGATTCATGTTGTATTTCCCTCTTCCAAAACCAGAAGAACAATGGGAAAAAATCCATAACCTAGGTAAGAGAAATCTCTCTCAAATGAAGTACAAATAATGGGTAAAATGATATTTGGAAACAAAGCAAACCCTAGGAGAGGGATGCTACAACTAGCTCATCTTCTTGTGTGCATTCACCCAAGAGCTTGAGCTTCCTTCCATGGCCTCCCTTCTTCTTTAACCCGCAAAACAAACAAGAGAAATGGGAAGATAGGTTAAGAAATGAGTATGAGAAAACCCATAAGTATTTCTAGGGTTTATTTAGTGCAACCTAGATCTAAGGGCTCGATAGAATAGATCCAATGGTGTAGGATGAACCCTACATCACTTAAGTGATGGGGTATTTAGGTGGGAATGAAATAAATAAAATGAGGTGTGTGTAATGTTAAATGGGGCCTAAGGGGTTAGACTAAGTTGTGCACCTTGTCCTTTTAAATAATGAACTAATAATAATATGCATGTCTTTAACATTGCAAAATTAGTATTCTTGTCTAATTTAATTTAAAATTTATTTATGGCCCTTAAATAATAAATTTAAAGGAGATTAATGGAATAGAGCAATTAAAAGCAAGATGAGAAATATTATTGAAATATTGAAGCTTAGTAAGAAAATTTAAATCATGATTCGAGTTTTGGAATGGAGTCAATATTAATCACCATTGTATAGAACGTTAATATCAAGAATTTAATTTAATTCCGATGAATGTTATTGTCGTTACCTTTCAAAAAAAAAAAAATTCCATAATTTTCATTGTTTGTTATCGGGTTTATCGTGTTTTGTTATTGAGAAAATGCGGGTGTTACAATCGACAAATGCAAACAAAATAAAATCAGTTGTGGAGCCCATAGATGCTCGTATATTTTATGGTCTAAAAGCTGATAGTTATGGCATCACCCAAAATACGCGCTCAATTTTATGGCCGCATCATGTATACCAACCGATAGGTTTTATAATTGGGAATCTGTTCATCAAAAGGTAACAAAATGGTAAAACTTGTCTCATGTGCATTATACCTTGTCCACAAAATTATTTTTTATATTTTAAGAAAATATAACACTTTGAGGTGTCTATTAGTGAATTCCTTACACTCCCTAAAGATGTAGGTGCTAGTATGCGTAGAATCACATTTTTTTGGTAGAGTATATCAACTATTTGTTTGATCCACATCCATGTGGATACAAAAATAGTTGATATAGCATATACTAACACTTATGAGGGAATGTCTTCTCCCTTTCCCCGGATTCTTGCACGTCTCAATTCTCCATCTTCTATGCAGACCTTCTTTCTCCCCTTGGACCTCTTCGTAATCTTATTTAGCCCTATTTTGGTAAGTTCTTTACATTTCATGTGCATGTAGTTTTACTTGTCCCAATTCCCATTGCAGCGGTGAAGTCCCATCTATGCACACACTCTTCTTGAACTTTGTGTTATAGCTTGCATGACATGCTTTCACCTAAGGAAAAAATAGTTCTTTATGAGCTAACCATCCAAGAAGAGATTGATAGAATAACAAGAAATAAGACACGTTCTTGTTGTATCCATATCAAGGCCTACAAAGAATGTCCAAAGAATGTCATTTGTAAGGAGTATTCGATGTTGTAAATGTGTTAGATTTTAGAGCATGTAACAGATTGGATGTATCATTAATCTAAATGCTAACACTAGGTAATTTAACTATCTTGCTTGGTCTCGCACTAGTAATTCCAATTTGTTGAGTAATTTAATTCAAAATTCGAGTAGATATTGTTGAGGCCCGAGCAGAGTGACAACCTTGATTGGTGATAAAATAATAGTTAAAATTTTGAGTAGATATTGCTAGAGGCCTAAGGAGAGTGACAAGATTGATTTTTGACAACCTTGATTGGTGATAAAATAATAGTTAAAACGTCAAAAGAAGAATGCATAGAAATGTGACCAAGAATATGTGTCAAATTTAAGTAGTTATGTTCTCTCGCCATTATTAATTAACCCATGTGGATGATCTGTTTATATGGAGCAAGAAACAACATGCAAATTGGGACATTTTTCATGGCTTTCATGTGATTTGTGTGAATTATTTGCCTTTGGAGGTGACACCCTAAGTCACAAGGTTCAAGTTTGCATTTATGTTTAATGAGGAATAAATTCAGCTCAAGTTTGCCAAGAGATAAAGTTGGAGAATTTTTTTCGAGGGACAAAGTTGATGAAGGATTGCACCTTCCCCGTCGCGAGCCAGATGAACAGAATGCTCCAGAGATTGATAGAGGAAGGTAGCCAGGTTGATCTTTTTTCCCCAACGCAGATGTGAGAGGATAAAAAAGTGGGGGCCGAAGACCAGGCGATAGCGGCCATCAATGGTGAAGTATCGCATGATGACTTCAGCAATTCTGTCCCACGGGGGAGGCAGTGAGTCGCGAGTGTAACCTGAGAGATTCTTGACAGATTTTCACCTGGAGTGATGAAATCTTGCATTTCTGAATGGAGCGAGCACTTGAAATATATATCGCCAGCAGCTGGGAGTCCCGTAGCATCAGCAATTACATTCGTGGAGATAGTAAAAGAAGTATTACCGATCTGGACACGCCCCCTTGACCAAGAAGCCATTGCAGCATACGAGACCAGGGCCGAGTAGCCCGTCATTATTTCTAGAAAAGTGGTGATCCCATTTTCCAGTAGGATGTTCCAGACCTCCTCCTCATCCTTCACCATGCTGCAGGAGGCAGGCTCGATGCGTTTCAGCTGGCCACCCATATTGTTGAGAAATTTGGAATGAATGTGAAGGAGGGGATGCTGGAGGGTCTTAAAAAGGCCGCCCAGAGCATGGGAGTCATCTGCTTCAACATCATTACCCTCCCGCCAGTACTTGGTGTGTTTATGGGGAGGAATGGCACCATGCGTGAGAAAATCTATGAAAGCATGACACATCTCCCCCTTCAAATGCTTCAGCGCCAAAGGTCTTTTCATAATAAATGAAGAATTATTACCGCCGCCTTTTGGGAAGTCCATAAAGGCATTGCTGACACCCAAGTCAGCTCACCCTTCCACTAGCCAACGTTAGGAAGAGAGGTCATTCTTGATAATTTGGAGGAGGTCGGCCAGAAGTTGTCCTTCCAGCTTTGTTGATTTTCAAGGAGAACTCCGATGTTAGCCAAGTGGTCCACCGCTTTGTTTCCTTCCCGAAGGATGTGCTGAAACTGAATTTGCTGAAACTCCTTTGCAAGATTCGATATCAGCAATAATATTTTGGATTGACCATTGACCAGTGTCTGCCTTCTACAAGAGATTGATGATATTGAGGGAGTCACTTTCAACTTGGAGAGGATCGTTGCCAAATTTGATAGCCAGCTCAAGGCCTTTGAGAATGGCCATGGCTTCCGCGCGATGATTGGTGCCAAAGCTAAGATTGTGGGCAGAGGCAGCGATAATGGAACCGGAAGAGTTACGAAGGATGGCTCCTCCCCCAGACTTACCAGGATTTCCTTTCGAGGCCCCGTCAGTATTGAGTTTTCTCCAAGGGGGGAAGCCATCGCACTAAACCGTGATCAGTAGTAGGGGCTTTCCTCATAGGGAGATTTTCCAACAGCAGCTGCCACTCCTGAGAATTACAAATTTGAATTTTTTGCTGATATTTGGTCCAGTAGTGAGAGTTGAGATTATCCTGGAAAGTCAGTGCGATCTGGATGGCCACACGATCAGGTTCAAGACTTTGGTCTTTAAAAATCCTTCTATTCCTTTCCTTCCAGATGCCCCAGATGCCATGCGGGAGGAGAAGTTTCCAAGCCAGAACCAGGGCCGGATGGGAGAAGGGGGAGCACCACTGAGTGAGGGTGTCCTGTATGGACTCTGGAAAGGTCCAGAGCACTCCCATCCGTGATAAAAACCAATGCCAAATAGCTTGTGAAAAAGGACAGTGGATTAAAAGATGGGAAGAGGATTCCACTGCCTTAGCACAGAGCACACATCTAGTGGGAAGAGAGAAACCCCTTCTTTTCAAATTTTCTCCGGAGAGGAAAGCGTTCTTAGAAGAGAGCCAGGAGAAGAAGCCAATTTTGGGGATTGTTTCCTTCGGCTAGATTTTGGTGAGGGGAGGACCAGAGCCAGTACAATGCATGGAGAGGTAAGCAGCTTTAACCGAGAAAGATCCGGAAGGGGAGAGGGGCCAGATAAGCTCATCCTCAAGAAGGGAAAAGGGGATATAAATGGAGGAGAGTTTACTTCTAATCAAAATCAGGAGCTGCCTCTGTTGATCGCTTATTCCAATCCAATCCGGGATAGTCTAGGATGGGATGGAGTTCACCACCATCCAGTAGCCAGAAACCAACCTGCCATGTCTATTAATGAGGATTCTTTTAACAGATCCCATGAGGAGTTTCGATCCAGTAGCTCTTCCCTAATCTAGTGATCCTGCTAGAAGTCAATAAGCCTTCCATTTCCAAACCTCCATTTGGTGCCAGCCCTGATAATGGGGAGGGAACTAATAACAAAATTCCATATGGCCGAACCATGGATCGGATTAGAGGGAATAAAATCCTCATTATGAGCGAGGTACTTAGCTCTGAGGAGCTGTGCCCAATGAGAGTTCCCTTTTGTAACTTCCCAGCCAATTTTAGCCAGGAGGGCCGCATTCATATCAGCCATCCGTCTTAACCTGAGCCCCCCAAGAGAGGTCGGCTTACACACTTCCTTCCAGGAAACCAGATGGATCCTCTTTTTTTCTTCCACCCTAGACCACAGGAAGTGTTTTTGGATTCTTTCCACCACCTCCTTCACCGAGTTGGGCAATTTGAGAAGAGACATGAAGTATGTAGGTAGACTCTGGAGGGTGGCTTTTACCAGTTGGAGTTTTCCAGCCTGGCTGAGCAAGGCCCCTTTCTAGGCAGCGAGCTTTTTTTGATATCTTTCGATGACAGGATTCCAAAGAATTTTTGTTTGCTTTCCCTTGAAGAGAGGAATACCCAGATAGGAGGCAGGGAGGTCCACAATTTTGTAGCCAAAAATATCAGCAATCTTCCTCTGAGTCCTAAGAGCAGTATTTATGAAGGATATGCTGCTCTTATTGAAATTAATGGTTTGTTGAGAAGTAGCTTGTATAGAGAGTTAGGATATCCATGAGAGCTCGGGCTTCAATCACAGAGGCAATGCATTTAACAACAAAGTGTCATCCACAAATTGACTATGGGTGGCCGAAGGCAAGCTGGAGGTGATTTTCAGACTCGATATGACAGACTGACTTTTAGCAGCCTCAAGGGCTCTGCTGAGGGAATCAGCCATGAGAATGAAAAGAAAGGGGGACAGGGGGTCACCTTGCCTGATACCTCTGCTACTTTTGAAGAAGCCCACTGGAATACCCGATGTTGCAAATCAGCAAAGACACCCCACGGATGTTGATCGATTTCTTGTTTGATCATACTAGCATCCATTGTGATTGCACAACATTGAATCCTCTTCCCAAGTGTGGGACTTGTAAAAAAGGAAGAGAAATCTCCGTTAGAGGCTGGTTCCTCAACTCCTTTGATCAGCTATTTTACTTACACAATTGCAGAGGTTTAAACTCCTAAATCTACTCTAAATTTCAAAGGGACAAGGATAGAAAATGCAAAAAGAAAGAACTAAAACTAATGCTAATAGGTGATGCACCAAAGGAGTGGTGAGCATTTTTTACTTCTGCAAATTGACACAGTTCATAAAATGCAACAAAAACAACATGCACAAACTGATAGCTGTAATGAAGTGTTAGAAATTAGGCAAACAACACCAGCAGAGGATAAAAACTAATCACAGGGCCTGTATTGTTATTTTAACATCAAAATCACTTGCATTCAAACACCTGAAAGGCAAAAATACAGTTCTGAGTTTCTAGAAAAGGTCTGTTATTCCACTAAATCACTTCCAAGGTGAAAAAGGGAGCTTTCCATACACAAAAAATGTTCAACCCTTTGAAAAATGAGCCAAATCTGGCTTTTACAGTGCAAGGGACGAGCCCAGGAGAGAGAAACATGGGAAAACGTGGAAGGGATTCAACCATTGACCAAAATTCCATCAAAATAGCATGGGTGACTTGACAAACCCATTCCCTGACATTTTTAACCATGCTGGGAGAGAATGCGAGCCATTCTTCATTAAAATCGGTGGTTGAAACGTCATTTCTGTTCATGACCACGTGCCAGAAGTATTTTTGATTTTATCTCTCTAAAATCCACCAAAATGCAAAATTGACCCCAGAATCTTGTAGATAATTTCACCAGCTTTCCATTGATATAAAGAACATGAAAACCGAGTTCGGATCAAAAATATGGTGATTTGAAGTTTTAGGGCAAAACAGGCCAAATCAGTCGCTTTGATATTTTTGGCCTGGACACATGGTGAGTTCCGATTGGTGCATGGGCCTGCTTTCAGGGGAAAATTTCCCACAAAAACTCCACCGAGCCGTAACTTGAAAATACATGAGTTAGGAGGAAAACTTTACCTTCTCGGAAAGCTAAGAAAGAGCTCTATCCAATGGTGCTATTTCCGAAGGTTTTGAGCGCCTAAAAGCAAAATTTTATGACTGAGGCACAAGAGAGGGAAGAATGAGAGGAGTTAGCCACAAAATGAGCAGGGGGCAAATTTTGGATAACAATTTTTATGAATCAGAGGAGTCATCTGCCTGCTGAATGAAGTTACCAATTACTGAAGCATCCATTGGGCATGGAGTCATGAGTTGTAGCCTACAAACTGATTTGAACTTTGAAAACCTCCTCTTTGAGCAACTTGGAAACCCACCAAATGGACTCACAAGAGCAAAACTAGCACCACAAAAACTATGTACAAAACTAAAGGGTCATACATGCTCCAAAATGGAACATGCGAGTGTGCACAAGCACTTCTTTTCTTTGAAAGCAAAACTACCTATCCTACTCTAACTCGGATACAAAAGTGGGCTAAACAAACCCTGCAACTTGTTGTGTAAAATAGCTTCCTTTCTTCAAAATGGGAAACCATGCAACTGATTTGGCATTGAACATGGCTGATTGGATGAATGGAAAATCAACAAGAAGCTGGTCTTCCACCCAAATCATCAAGGTATCAGGTGAAGGAAAATTAAATACCTCTTTTAGTTGTTCTGCATTTGGATTGGAGAGGTATGATAGCTGATCCTTTGTTCTTTGTAGCTCATCCTCATGCTTAGGAGCAAGCATGACTGATTGTGACTTCTCCTTTGGTTCCAATGAAGCCAGATACCTGATTAGGCAAGGTATGGTCCTTTGAGTATACCCATTGCCCTGATTTTCAACTCCAAAAATGGAGTCTTCTTGTAGACCTTCTTGGGTGGGTGATGTGGAAGCAATGGCATAACCCTTCCGCCTTTCTCTTCCTCCAATGAAGGACATGAAAGATTATAATCTTCCAATCTTGGTTCTAAAGAGCTTCTATAAGATGCGAAGCTGCTGCAAATGAATACTCTCTCTCCTCCATGACAGAGCTCTTGTGTTTGGAAGATGGATGATGAAAGAGAGAATGGTGGAAACTCAACTGGTTCTTCTTCATCAAAACATTCCTCCAAATCGAGGCAGTAAAAACGCCTCATTGTTGTCCCGCTGCAAATGTTCAACCTCTCCCATGGCATTCTCTTGATCTCGAAACTTGATCACCATGGTTTCTTTCATCCTCCAAAGCATTGAGTTTGAGGGATCAAACTCTTCTTGATCTAGAACTTGAGAGAGATGAAGTAGAGAGAATAACTCGAAGGTTATTCTATAACCTCGCTTTGTGCTCAAAGCCTTTGGATCTGCACTTTTCTCCCCACACGGCTGGAATGTGCTCCTCTTCTTTTGGATTTGGAGCATCTTCTCCTTCCTCTTGCTGTCCCTCATGACTGATTTTTGCAATTTGAATTGGATCAGCATTTCCTTCAAATAGGGTGCCAACATGGACACTATATTCTGAACAAATTGATTGCTGATCTGCAACTCCTTTTTGCTCTTCTTCTGCTGCAAAAAATCAATCCTGACCACCATTTGTTCTGTAACTCCAACCTCTTCTAAAGGTTTCATCAGCAAAGGGATCTTCTTCATCCCAAATTTAAGAGCCCAACTCTTCAAAATTTGAATTTCTTCATCCTTGTTTGGCTTCTCTTTTTGTTGTCCTTCATGACTGATTTTTGCAATTTTTTGTGGTGGTGGAGGAGGTAAAACCTCTTGTTTCTTTGGAGGAGAGGGTGTTTCATTTAGCTCTTGTGGAGGGGATGACTGTTTGGAAGGGAAAAGGACAGAAGAATTGAGATGAGGTGGAAGACTAGGGGGTGGAGAAATGGATTCAACACTTGGGACAACAGATGGAGAGTTTAAAACTTGACACTGCTGAGATAAAATAGATTGGGAAAGAGGAAAAGAAAAGGCATGAGATGGTGTGCTTACCCGTTGACAAGGTTGCTGAATACTCCTCTCATACACCTCTATTCCTTCAATCCACTTTGCAAGCAATGGCAGCATTGCAATCATGAAGTCAAGCTTCTCTTGAGGGCTGTAATGCCTTGGGAAAGGTCCCACCCATGGACAGGGTGCTCCACAACCGATTCCAAATGCTTTCATTTGTGCATGAGCCCTGGATTGCACCATGTTTACCTCCATATTTTGGATTTTCTCCAATAGACCAACATCTTGCATCTGATTGTCTTTATTGTATGCACACCCTTGCTCTTGGAAAGCTCCATAGCCAAACTGATTTTGGCATTGCTGCTCATATGGGTATGTATGCTGATTTTGAATTTGTTCAAAATGCTGATTTGGAGGATTTAAAAAACATGTTGGAGGTGGGAAACATTGCTGTTGTTGTAAATGTGAGTTCCATGATGGAAATGAAGTCATGATTGCACAAATTCATGGAATGGAAAAGAATGAAAGAGATGGAAAGAATAATGGATGGAAATGGATGAAAAAAAGGTCTGCAACTTTAGAAATGGGTTGCTGATCAGATGGAGTCGCCAAATGTGTTTACAAGTGCCTCAAAAGGCTGAAATCTTCACAAGAACACACCAACCTACAAAAGATGAAGTGGAAAACCTCTAAGGTCCCACCGGGCATGCCAAAACTGTTGTTGCAAATCAGCAGCACCCCCTGGATGTTGATCAGATTTCTAGTTTGATCATACTAGCATCCAGTGTGATTGCACAACATTGAATCCTCTTCCCAAGTGTGGGACTTGTAAAAATGGAAGAGAAATCTCCAGATTAGAGGTTGGTTCCTCAACTCCTCTGATCAGCTATTTTACTTGCACAATTGCAGAGGTTTAAACTCCTAAATCTACTCTAAATTTCAAAGGGACAAGGATAGAAAATGCAAAAAGAAAGAACTAAAACTAATGCTAATAGGTGATGCACCAAAGGAGTGGTGAGCATTTTTTACTTCTGAAAATTGACACAGTTCATAAAATGCAACAAAAACAACATGCACAAACTGATAGCTATAATGAAGTGTTAGAAATTAGGCAAACAACACCAGCAGAGGATAAAAACTAATCACAGGGCCTGTATTGTTATTTTAACATCAAAATCACTTGCATTCAAACACCTGAAAGGCAAAAATATAGATTTAGTTTCTAGAAAAGGTCTGATTATTCCACTAAATCACTTCGAGGTGAAAAAGGGAGCTTTCCATACACAAAAATGTTCAACCCTTTGAAAAATGAGCCAATCTGGTTTTTACAAAGGTCAAGAGAACGAGCCCAGGAGAGAAACGTGGGAAAACGTGGAAGGGATTCAACCATTGACCAAAATGCCATCAAAACAGCATGGGCGACCTGACAAACCCATTCCCTAACATTTTTAACCATGTTGGGAGAGAATGCGAGCCATTCTTCATTAAAATCGGTGGTTGAAATGTCATTTCTGTTCATGACCACGTGCCAGAAGTGTTTTTGATTTTCTCTCTCCAAACTCCACCAAAATGCAAAATTGACCCCGGAATCTTGTAGAGAATTTTACCAGCTTTCCATTGATATAAAGAACATGAAAAACCGAGCTCTGGATCGAAAGATATGGCGATTTGAAGTTTTAGGGCAAAACAGGGCCAAATCGGGTCACTTTGATATTTTTGGCCTGGACACGTGGCGAGTTCTGATTGGTTGCGGGCCTTCTAGGGGAAAATTTTCCATAGATACTCCACCGAGCCATAACTTGAAAAATACGTGAGTTAGGAGGAAAACTTTACCTTTCTGGAAAGCTGAGAAAGAGCTCTATCCAATGGTGCCATTTCCAGAAGGTTTTGAGTGCTTGAAAGCAAAATTTTGTGACTGAGGCACAAGAGAGGGAAGAATGAGAGGAGTTAGCCACAAAATGAGCAGGGGCACATTTTGGATAACAATACCATTTATAAGAATAGAGAAGCATGGAGTTGCAATGCAAGAGAAAACCCAACTGCACCATCTTTTATCAAAACCATATTTTTCCAGGGACCACACGATCAAGAAAGGCTAGGCGACTCTATCAAAATCTTTTAACATATCAAGCTTAAGGATCATCCTAGGAGATTTTGAATGATAGGCCAAGTGGATAGCTTCATCGACCGTAATGATACCTCCTTGGATGAGCAGCCCATTAATAAATCCGTTCTGGTTCTGAGAGATGAGATCATTCATTGGGGGTTTAAGCCTAGAAGCCAGCATCTTAGTGATGATTTTGCAAGTGGTGTTGCATAAACTGATCGACGTGAAGTTGGAGACATCATTAGACCTTGCTCTTTAGAAGCAAGGGCCAAGAAGGTGGTGTTCTATTCTTTTAGAAGGTTATTACTGTTCTGGAACTCATTAACCACTTTGAAGAGATTCTGCTTGATGGTCTCCCATAAGACTTGGAAGAAAGCAACGGGTAATCCATCCGGGCCCAGAGCTTTGTCCCATTTCATGGTGAAGACCACTTTGTGGATTTCCTCCATAACAAAAGGTTTTATTTGATTATTTTTCATCTCAGGTGACACAAGCTGGGAAATATGTTGAACTATAGAAACATTGATTGAATATATCGAGATATTAAAAAGTGAATATTTTGAAAAATTCAAGATTTTCGTAAAGAGTTGTGATATTTGAAAAATGTCAAGATGTTCGAGAAAGGTTGGAATTTTTTTAAAATGTCAGGATTTTTGAAAACATCAATTTTTGAAAATGTTTGGATTATAAAAAGAACAAGATTAGGAAAAGGTTTGAATTTTGAAAAGGATGGAATTTTCAAAAATGTCATGATTTTGAAAAATTCAGCATTTTTAAAAAGTCATAAATTTAAAAAAAGACTAGATATTTTAAAAATTCGAGAGTTTGAAAAACTCGAGATTTTCAAAAAGCCAAGATTTTCGAAAAGTTTGTTATTTCAAATTGTCAAGATTTTTGAAAAGTCAGGATTTTGACAAGCCAACATTTTTAAAATATGGGGATATTAAAATGATGTGATTTTGAAAAAGTCGATATTTTTATAATGTCAAAATTTTTGAAAAAAATCCCGATTTTCAAAAAAGTCGGTATTTTCAAAAACGTTGGGATTTTTATAATTCAAGATTTGGAAAAAGTCAAGATTTTCATATAAGGTCGGGATTTTTAAAATGTTGGTGGAAACCTTAGGATTTTTAAAAGGATGAGATTTTGAAAAAGGTCAAGATTTTGAAAAGTTAGGATTTTTCAAGTTTTTTGAAATCTCGACTTACGAAAAATCCCAAAATTGGATCGTTTTAATATCCCCATATTTTAAAAATGTCGACTTCAAAATCTTGAATTTCCAAAATCTTGATAATTCAAAATAACTAACTTTTCAAAAATCATGGAATTTTTAAAATCTCGACTTTTTTAAACTCTCGAATTTTTCAATTATGTAGTTTTTTTTAAAATCCCGACTTATTAAAAATCCTGAATTTTTCAAAATCGGGGCATTTTAAAAAAATTGTCCTTTTCAAAATCTCGACCTTTTCCTAATTATTTTTATAATTTAAACATTAAAAAAATTGATGTTCTCGAAAATCCTTACATTTTAAAAAATTCCGACATTTTTAGAATATTTTTCAAAAATCGAAACACTTTCCGAAAATCTCGAGTTTTTCAAAATTTGGACTTCTTAATCTTGATATTTTCAAAATCCCGAGTCTCTTCAAAAACTTAGTTTTGATTTTGGATAGCTGTGTTTTTGAAAACGTTAAGAATTTCGAAACTTGGGATTTTCAGAAAAGGTCCGGATTTTCAAAAAGGTCAAAAGTTTGAAAAAGGTAAGGGTTTTTTGAAAAGTCGAGATTTTCAAAAAATTCAGTTGTTTTTATAAGTTCTTTTTATAATCCAAACATTTTGAATGAATTGATGTTTTCAAAAATTCTAACATTTTAAAAAAATTTCAACCTTTTTCAAACATCTTGACATTTTTGAAAATGTAATGATTTTGAAAAAATTCGGGATATTTAAAAAGTCGGGATTTTTAAAAAGACTAGATATTTGAAAAATTTGAGAGTTTGAAAAAGTCGAGATTTAAAAAAAAATAGGATTTTTGAAAAGTTAGTTATTTCGAATAGTCAAGATTTTTAAAATATGAGGATATTAAAATGATGCAATTTGAAAAAAATTGAGTTTTTTTAAAAATGTCAAAATTTTTGAAAAAAATCATGAGTTTCAAAATGTCGGTGTTTTCAAAAATTGTTGGATTATCTATTAGTCAATATTTGCAAAAAGGTCGGGATTTTCGAATAAGGTCGGGATTTTTTTAGAAATATCGAGATTTGTAAAAAAGTCACGATTTAGAAAAGTCTCGGTTTTTAAATAGTTGTATTGTCGAAAAGTCGATTTTAAAAAAATTCAAGGTTTAGAAAAAGTCAGGATTTTGAAAAGTCAAGATTTTGAAAATATCGAGATATTAAAAAGTATAAATTTTGAAAAAGTCGATATTTTCGAGAAGTGTCTCGATTTTTGAAAAATGTTAAGATGTTCAAAAAGGTCGCAATTTTTTAAAAATGTCGGTATTTTCAAAAGCATAAAATTTTATGAAAATGTTTGGATTTTAAAAGCAACAACATTAGGAAAAGGTCGGGATTTTGTAAAAAGACAAATTTTGAAAATGTCATGATTTTGAAAATTCAAGATTTTTAAAAAGTCGGGATTTAAAAAAACTAGATATCCGAAATGTTTGAAATTTAAAAAAGTTGGAATTACGAAAAGTTTAGATTTTTCGAAAAAGTCGTAATTTTAAAAATAGTTGGAATTACGAAAAAGTTTGGATTTTGAAAAAAGTCACGCTTTTTAAAATTTTAGGATTTTCGAAAAACTCGCAATTTTTTTGAAAAGGCGTGATTTTCGGAAAAGTCGTGATTTTTGCGAAAGTTGGGTTTTTAGAAAAGTCTGGAATTTTTAAAAATTCAAGTTTTGGAAAAGTAAAGTTTTTGAAAATATCGAGATATTAAATAGTCAAAATTTTGAAAAAGTCAAGATTTTTGAAAAGTGACGCGTTTTTGAAAAATGTCAAGATGAACGTCGTAAAAGGTCGAGAATTTTTAAAAATGTAACGATTTTTGAAAACATCAAATTTTTTTAAAAAATTGGATTATAAAAAGAGATTAGGAAAGATCGATTTTGAAAAAAGGAATTTTTGAAAATTTCATGATTTTGAAAAATTCACGATTTTTAAAATGTCGTGATTTAAAAAAGACTAGATATTCAAAAATTCGAGAGTTTGAAAAAGTTGACATTTTAAAAAAGTTAGGATTTTTGAAAAGTTAGTTATTTCGAATTATTTAGATTTTGAAAAGACAACCTTTTTTAAATAAGGGGATATTAAATCGATAAGATTTTGAAAAAGTCGGGGATTTTACAAAAATGCGAAACTTTTGAAAAAGTAATGATTTTCTATAACTTGAGATTTGAAAAAAGGTCGGGATTTTTGAATATTGTCAAGATTTTAGAAATGTCCGTGGAAACATTATGATTTTGAAAAGGACAAGATTTTTAAAAAGGTTGAGATTTTGAAAAGTCGGGATTTATAAGTTGGGTTTTTTGAAACGTCGTATTTTCGAAAATTCAAAATTTTGAAAAAGTCAAGGTTTGGAAAAATTTAGGATTTTGAAAAGTCAGGATATTGAAAATATCGAGATTTAAAAAGTCAAATTTTTGAAAAAGTCAATATTTTCGAAAAGTGTCACGATTTTTGAAAAATGTCAAGATGTTTAAAAAGTTCAAAAATTTTAAAAATTGTTTGGATTTTCGAAAATATCGAATTTTTGAAAATGTTTAGATTGTCAAAAAAATAAGATTAGGAGGAAAAGGTCGATTTTGAAGAGGACGAAATTTTTTAAAATGTGATGATTTTGAAAAATTCAGGATTTTAAAAAAGTCGAGATTTAAAAAAACTAGATATTCAAAAATTCGAGAGTTATAAAAATCGAGATTTTAAAAAAGTCGTGATTTTCGAAAAGTTAGTTATTTCTAATTGTCAAGAATTACAAAAGTCGATTTTGAAAAGCCAACATTTTTAATATATAAGGGATATTAAAATAATGTGATTTTGAAAAAGTCAGTATCTTCTATAAGTCAAGATTTGTAAAAAAGTTGGGATTTTTGAATAAGGTTAGGATTTTAGAAATGTCAGTGTAAACATAAGGATTTTGAAAAGGACGCGATTTTGAAAAGCCGGGTTTTTTTGAAAAGTAGGGAATTTTGAAAAATTCAAGTTTTGGAAAAAGTCAAAATTTTGAAAACTCAGGACTTTGAAAATATCGAGATATTAAAAAGTGAATATTTTGAAAAAGTCAAGATTTTCGTAAAGAGTTGCAATTTTCAAAAATTGTCAAGATGTTCGAAAAAGGTCGAAATTTTTTTAAAATGTCAGGATTTTCGAAAAAATCTAATTTTTTGAAAATGTTTGGATTATAAAAAGAACAAGATTAGGAAAAGGTCAAAATTTTGAAAAGGATGGAATTTTGAAAAATGTCATGATTTTGAAAAATTATGCATTTTTAAAAACTTAGAATTTTAAAAAAGACTAGATATTTTAAAAATTTGAGAGTTTGAAAAAATCGAGATTTTACAAAAGCCGAGATTTTTGAAAAGCTTGTTATTTCGAATTTTCAATTTTTTTGAAAAGTCGATTTTTACAAGCCAACATTTTTTAAATATGGGGATATTAAAATGATGTGATTTTGAAAAAGTCAAGATTTTTAAAATGTCAAAACTTTTGATAAAAATTCACAATTTTTAAAAAAGTCGCTATTTTCAAAAATGTTGGGATTTTTTATTATTCAAGATTTGGATAAAAGTCGGGATTTTTCGTATAAGGTCGGGATTTTAAAAATGTTAGTGGAAACATCGGGATTTTGAAAAGGATGAGATTTTGAAAATTCAGACTTTTGAAAAAATAGGATTTTCAAAAGTTAGGAATTTGTTAAAATTCAAGGTTTAGAAAAATAAGATTTTGATAATACCGAGATATTAAAAAGTCAAAAATTTGAAAAAGTCGAGATTTTCGAATAGTATCACGATTTTTGAAAAATATTAAGATTTTGAAAAAGGTCGTAATTTTAAAAAATGTCAAGATTTTCGAAAACATCAATTTTTTTGAAAATGTTTGGATTATAAAAACAACAAGATTAGGAAAAGGTCGGGATTTTTAAAAGGACGTAATTCTCGAAAATGTTATGATTTTGAAAAATTCATGATTTTTGAAAAGTTGGGATTTTAAAAAATGACTAGATATTCGATAAATTCGAGACGCTTTGAAAAATTCAAGATTTAAGAAAAGTCGGGATTTTCAAAAGTTAGTTATTTTAAATTGTCAAGATTTTCGAACGCGTCACGATTTTGAAAAGTAAACTTTTAAAAATATGATGATATTAAAACAATGCAATTTTGAAAAAGTCGAATTTAAAAAAATGTCTAAATTTTTGAAAAAATCGGTGTTTTAAAAAATGTTGGGATTTTCTATAAATCGAGATTTGCAAAATAGTCGAGATTTTTAATAGTGTCAATATTTTAGAAATGTCGGTGGAAACATAAGGATTTTTAAAAGGACAGAAATTTGAAAAAGGTCGAGATTTTGAATAGTTAGAAAATTTGAAAAGTCTGTATTTTTGAAAAGTCAGAAAAATTCAAGGTTTGGAAAAAGTCACGATTTTAAAAATATCGAGATATTAAAAGTCAAAATTTTCAAAAAATGTCGGATTTTTGAAAAATGTTAAGATGTTCAAAAAAGGTCAGAATTGTTTTAAAATGTTAAGATTTTTGAAAACATCAATTTTTTTGAAATGTTTAGATTATAAAAATGAGAAGATTTGGAAAAGGTCAAGATTTTGAAAAAGACGGAATTTTTGAAAATGTGATTATTTTGAAAAATTCAACATTTTTAAAAAGATGAGAATATAAAAATACTAGATATTCAAAAATTCGAGAGTTAGTTATTTCAATTGTTAAGATTTTAATAAGTCAACTTTTTTTAAAATATGAGGATATTTAGACGATGTCATTTTGAAAAAGTTATGATTTTCAAAAAAATGTCAAAATTTTTGACTAAAATCAAAGATTTTCAAAAATGTTCAATTTTTTTAATAAAAATCACGATATTCAAAAAAGTCAATATTTTCAAAAACGTTTGGATTTTGTATAAGTCGCGATTTAGAAAAATTTGGGATTTTCAAATAAGGTAAGAATTTTAAAAAAATCAATGGAAACATTAGGATTTTTGAAAAGGACGGGATTTGTAAAAGGTCGAGATTTTGATAAGTCGGGATATTCGAATAGTCTAGTTTTTGAAAAGTTGTATTTTTGAAAAGTCGAATTTTGAAAAATTCAAGGTTTGAGAAAAGTTAGGATTTTGAAAAGGTTGACAATTTTGAAAATGTCAAGATTTTGAAAAATTCAGGATTTTTCAAAAGTTGGGATTCCAAAAATTGACCGATATTCAAAATTTGAGATTTTAAAAAAGCCGAGCTTTTGAAAAGTTGGTTATTTCGAATTGTCGAGATTTTTGAAAAGTCGGGATTTTAAAAAGTCAACATTTTTAACATATGGGAATATTAAAACTATGTGATTTTTAAATAGTTGGGATTTTCAAAAATGTCAAAAAAATTAGGATTTTTAAAAAGTGAAGATTTCAAAAAATCAAGATTTTGAAAAAGTTGAGATTATAAAAAAGCTGAGATTTTCAAAAGTTAGTTATTTCAATTGTAAGGATTTTTAAAAGTCATGATTTTGAATAGTCAACATTTTAAAAATATGGGGATATTAAAATGATGCGATTTTGAAAAAGTCGGGATTTTAAAAAAATTCAAAACTTTTGAAAAAAATCATGAATTTAAAAAAAGAAAGTATTTTCAAAATGTTGGTATTTTCTATAAGTCACAATTTGCAAAAATTCGATTTTGAATAAGGTAAGGATTTTAGAAATTGTTAGAAATTGAAAAGGATGGGATTTTTAAAAGGTCAAGATTTTGAAAAGTTAGGATTTTCGATAAGTTGGGTTTTTTGAAATGTCATATTTTTGAAAAGTCGAAATTTTTGAAAAATTCAAGGTTTGGAAAAAGTCAGGATTTTGAAAATATCGAGATTTAAAAACCAAATTTTTGAAAAAGTCAATATTTTCGAAAAGGTCGTGATTTTTGGAAAATTCAAGATTTTGAAAAAAAGTCAGAAATTTTTAAAAATGTTAGGATTTTCGAAAACATCGTATTTTTTGAAAATGTTTGGATTATAAAAAGAATAAAATTAGGAGGAAAAGCTCGAGATTTTGAAGAGGATGGAATTTTTGAAAATGTGATGATTTTGAAAAATTTAGGATTTTTAAAAAGACGGATCTAAAAAAACTAGATATTCAAAAAATTCGAGAGTTATAAAAATCGAGATTTTTAAAAAGTCGGGATTTTTGAAAACTTAGCTATTTTGAATTGTCAAGATTTCCGAAAAGTCGGGATTTTGAAAAGTCATCATTTTTAATAAATGGGGATATTAAAACAATGTGATTTTGATAAAGTTAGGATTTTCTATAAGTAAAGACTTGCAAAAAAGTTGGGATTTTCAAATAAGGTGAGGATTTTAGAAATGTTGGTGGAAACAAAAGGATATTGAAAAGGATGAGATTTTGAAAAGTCAGGAATTTTGAAAAATTCAAGTTTTGGAAAAGTTCAGAATTCTGAAAAGTTCATATATTAAAAAGTTAATATTTTGAAAAAAGTCAAGATTTTTGTAGTGTCACGATTTTCAAAAATGTCAGGATTTTCGAAAACATCCAATTTTTTGAAAATGTTTTGATTATAAAAAGAACAAGATAAGGAAAAGGTCAGAATTTTGAAAAGGACACAATTTTCAAAAATGTCATGATTTTGAAAAATTCAGCATTTTTAAAAAGTCAGAATTTTAGAAAAAGAATAGATATTTTAAAAATTCAACAGTTTGAAAAAGTGGAGATTTTAAAAAAGTCTGAGATTTTCAAAACATTAGTTATTTCAATTGTCAAGATTTTTGAAAAGTCGGGATTTTGACAAGCCAAATTTTTTAAAATATGGGGATATTAAAATGATGTGATTTTGAAAAATTTCAGATTTTTTATAATGTCAAAATTTTTGAAAAAAATTCAAGATTTTCAAAAAAGACGGTATTTTCAAAAACGTTGGGATTTTTTATAATTCAAGATTTGGAAAAAGTAGAGATTTTCGTATAAGGTCAGGATTTTAAAAATGTCGATGGAAACATCATGATTTTGAAAAGGACGAGTTTTTGAAAAAGATCGAGATTTTGAAAATTCGAGTTTTTGAAAATTTACAATTTTCGAAAAGTCGGGTTTTTGAAAACTCGGGAATTTGTTAAAATTGAAGGTTTAGAAAAAGTCAAGATTTTGAAAATACAGAGATATTAAAAAGTCAATTTTTTTAAAACTTGATATTTTCAAAAGTATTGTGATTTTTGAAAAATATCAAGATGTTCGAAAAAAATGTCGTAATTTTTAAAAAATGTTAGGATTTTGGAAAACATCAATTTTTTAAAAATGTTTGAATTATAAAAACAACAAGATTAGGAAAATGTCGAGATTTTGAAAAGGACGTAATTCTCAAAATGTCGTGATTTTAAAAATTAAGGATTTTTGAAAAGTCGGGATTTTAAAAAGGACTAGATATTCGATAAGTTCAAGAGGTTTGAAATGTCAAGATATTGAAAAGTTAGTTATTTCAAATTGTCAAAAAATTTGAAACGCGAGAATTTTGAAAAGTAAACATTTTTAAAATATGGGGATATTAAAACAATGCAATTTTGAAAAAGTCATGATTTCAAAAAAATGTCAATTGTTTTGAAAAACATCGACTTTTAAGAAATTCGGTGTTGTTTGCAAATCAGCAGCACCCCTGGATGCAAGTCAAGGTTTTAAATGATTTTGAGAGCATCCAAGTGTGATTGCACAACATGGAAACCTCTCTCCAAGTGTGGGACTTGTGAAAATGAGAGAGGAATCTCCAGAATAGAGGCTGGTTCCTCAAACTCCTCTAATTTAGATCTATATTTTGCACAACTACAGAGGTTCTAATCCTAATTCTACCATAGATTGCAAGGAGACAGGGATAAAAATGCAAAAATGAAACTAAACTAAAGATGGTGATGCACCAAAAGGAGTGGTGAAACATTTTTTGCCATGTAAATAGACACAAATTCATGAAATGTAATAAGGGAAAACATACACAAGTTGATATATGTAATTAGAGGTCTTAAAATGAAGTAAAACAATACAAACAGAGGACTAAAAGCATTCACAAAGTTTGCCTTTGTCAATTCCATGTAAAAATCTCTTGCATTCCACCATCAAAGAGGTATAAACCTGTTATAAAATATGAAAAAGGTCTGATTCTTACAAATATCACTTGCTGAAGGTGAAAGAAGAAGTTTGCAATGTCAAAAAGTGTTCAACCCTCAAGAAATGAGCCAAATCGACTTTTACAATGCATGGGTCGAGCCTGGAGAAAGAAAACGTAAAAACGTGGGAGCCCATTCCTCATTGATGGAAAATGCATTAAAATAGCATGGAGGACCTTACAAACCCATACCCTATCATTTTTTACCATCTTTGGAAAAGAATGCGACCCATTTTATATTAAATTTGTTTGTTGAAATGTCATTTCTGGCCATGGACACGTACCAGAACCATTTTTGAATTTTATCTCTAAAAACTAAACCAAAATTAGAAATTGACCATGGAATCATGTAGAGAATTTTAACAGCTTTCTAATGATATAAAGAACGTGAAAATCCGAGCTCTGGATCAAAAGATATGATCGTTTGAAGATTTAGGGTAAAAACGACCCAAAAACGGATCGGTGGGAAAAAAATTTCAAATTTTACCTCTTTTTTGTCTTTGGAAATTTTTCAAAATTCCCTGCGCCCCGAACTCCTCTGCCACGTGGCAGCTTCCTATTGGCTACGGGCCTCAAATGGGAAAATTTTCCACAAAAACTCCGCCGAGCCATAACTTGAAAAATATAAGGAGTTAGGAGGCAAACTTTACCTTTCTGGAAAGCTGAGAGAGAGCTCTATCTAATGGTGCCATTTCCAGAAATCCTTGAGTGCCTAAAAATAAAAAAATGTAGACTGAGGCACAAGAGAGGTAAGAACACAAGGAGTTAGCCACAAAAAACGAGCTGGGGCACCATTTTGGATAACAATTTTGGTGACTCAGAGGGGTCATCTGCCTGCTAGATGAAAATACCAGTTGCCTGAAGTAGTCCATTGGGCATGGAGTCATCAAATATTCTATTTAGAACCTCAACTGACTTAGAATGTGCAAGGAGGAAGATGGAATATCACATGATGGAAGCAAGGACTGCAAAACATCTCCAGGGACAGCAAGCTGTGCCAAAGCACTTAGGGAAAGCAAAACTAACCTACAACAAAACAATGTGCAAAGCACTTGGAGGAATGAAAATCTAATCTAATATTTACAAGGTGGTAAATTTCCCTCTAGAAGCAATACTTGAGATAGATTCCATTGACTGGAATCTGCAGTTCTTCACCATCCAATGAGGCCAATTGGAAAGCATTGTTGTTCTTGCACTTCGTGACCATGTATGGGCCACTCCAAATGGCATCAAATTTTGAATGCCTTCCTGGTTTTTCTCTATCCACATCCCATTTCAACACTAGATCTCCAACCTGAAAAGATCTATCCTTGGCCTTCCTATCAAAGGTCTTTTTGATCAAAGCTTGGTCCTTTTCCATTGCTTGGGATGCCTGATTTCTGACCTCCTGCAGCTCCATCAACTCTACATATCTCACCTCCATGGGCTCAAACTCTAGCAACTCTAATTGCTTCATGAGTTCCAATGTTGGAAACTCAAGTGACATGGGCAAGATTGCCTCTCTTCCATAGACAAGTTTGAATGGAGAGTTACCTGTGGATCTCTTGGGAGTTATCCTATCAGCCCATAAGGCTGATTTCAGTTTGGTATGCCAAGACCTCTGATTCTCATCAAGATTCCTCCTAATGATCCTCAACAAGTTCTTGTTTGTAGACTCGGCCTGGCCATTACCTTGAGGGTAATAGTTTGATGAAGTGCTTAGGTAGATCCCATTCTTGACAGCCCACTCAGTCACCTTGGATCCAATGAATGCCAATGCATTATCTGAGATTATTGTAGCAAGTATACCAAATATGGTTGCTATCCCCTCATAAAAGTCTAAGATGCTGGACTCATTTGCTTCTTTGAGTGCTACTGCTTTAGTCCACTTGGTGAAGTAGTCCATGGTCACAAAATTCATTTGTGCCCTTGACTTGAATTAGGATTAATGAATCTAATGAATTCCAAACCCCATTGCATGAATGGCTGGTCAACTGAGATTGGATGCAATGGAAGGGCAGCAAGTCTCTCTTTTCCTATGAAGAATGCACAATTCTTACACCTCTTGATCCATGCATAGCAATCACTGAAAATTTTAGGCCAATAATAACCAGCCTTCATGATTTTTAGAGCTTGTCACTCTTGGTGCAAAATGACCACCAGCTGATCCACCATGGAACTCTTCCAACACCCTATGAATCTGATTTGTGCTAATGCATCTTAGCAGCACTCCATTCACATCTTTCTTGAACAAAACTCCATCAACAATGGCATATGGGACAGCCTACAATCTGAAGTGTCTTCTTTGGGTCTTGTTCATCTCTGGAGGGCATAGGCCTATGCTTAGGAAGTGTATTATACCTTGGGTCCAGCAAGGAGTGGGGGCAGCATTGTTTTCTTCTTGAGTGCCACATGGCTCATGGCTGTCTTGAACTATCAAAACAACCTCTCCTTCATTGCATGCTTCTTTTGCTTCCCAAAACTAGCTGCTCACACAATCCTTTTCCTCTTACCAGCTTGGTGATTTTGATCTCAATGTCATACTCCATGACACGGGTGATCCAACCTGCCCTTTTCTCATTCAAATCTTTGTTGAGGAGGAATTCCTTAACCCCAACATGTGAGACCAGCAACTGGACCTTGTTGTTTGAGACTAAATGCTTGAATTTCTTCAAGCTTCGATTCTTAAAGACATGCTTCTCAATAAAAGAATACCTTACCTCATAGTCATCTAGGCTCTCAAAGCTGAAGAAAGTAATTGGCTGCTCATCGTTATCCTTGTTCTGCTTGCACTACCAAAATTGCGAAAATAGTGTCATTACCTCCAAATGCATAGAGGATGAAATCTTTGGAGAAGTTCGGGTTGATGAGAGTTGGTGCCTGAGAAATGGCTTCTTTGATTGCTTCAAAACTCTCCTTGCCTTCTGCTATCCACTTGAAAGCCATGCTCTTCTTTAACATTTTGGTGATGGGCTTGACAAGGGCTGCAAAATCTGGGACAAACCTCCGAACAAAGTTTATCCTCCCCAAGAAACTCTGAAGGGATTTCTTGTGGCTTGGCAATGGTAGTGCTCTTATGGCTTCGACTCTCTCTGGATCAATTGCTAATCCTTCTTTGGAGACAATATGGCCAAGGAGCTTTCCTTCATGTGCAAGAAAGATACACTTCTTAGGATTCAAAGACACTCCAAATTTCCTACACCTCGTGAAAACTTGTCTCAAATGAGAGAGGTGGTCTGCAGCATTTTTGGAAAAAATAGTGATATCATCAAGGTAAATCAGCACCACGTTGTTAATCAAACATTTGAACGCCATGTCCATTGCTCTTTGGAAGGTAGCACCAGCGTCGGACAACCCAAATGGCATCTTCCTGTATGCAAAAGTCCCCCATTTGGTTGTGAAGGTGTCTTGAACCTGGTCTTCTTCCTTCACCATAATCTGATTGTAGCCGAGTAGCCATCAAGTAGTGAAACCTCTCGGAGGCAGCCACAACTTGCAAGATTTTCTCCATGGAAGGGAGTGGGTAATGGTCCTTAAGAGATGCTCTATTTAAGTCTTTGAAATCAACACACAATCTGATCTCTCCACTCTTCTTTCTGACTGGAACCAAGTTGGCAACCCAACTAGAATGCTTGATTGGGAATATGATTCTTGACTCAATCAGCTTGTCCAATTCTTTCCTCATGAGAGGCTCCATGTGTGGATTGACTAGTCTTTGTTTCTACCTGATAGGCTTAGTATTTGGATCCAATTCAATGGTATGCTGAGCTAAGTTGGGATTGAAACCTTTCAAATCTTCATAGCTCCATGCAAACACATCAGGAACTCTTGACACAAAATGCATTTAACTCATACCTTTCTTGATCGGTTGTCATCTTTCCAATTTGCAATGGTTTGTTCTCTTCTACCAAGATGGATACCGAATCCTCTCTCTTGACCCGAATGTTTGCTTTCTCTTTCTTAAACTAATCATTGGGATTAAAAATGGACTCCAAAGTGATAAGTCCCTTGGGCAAAGCATGTTAGTTCTCACTGTACCACTTGGTCACCATACTATTGTTCCAGCTTTTTATTCTTAGTTGAGAACTCACTTCTTCTTGCAAGAAATGGATGATTTTCTGGTCATTCTCAAACACTTGCCAGCTGACATTGTTATCTGGCACTGAAGGCCTCACAATCACGTGGATGTTTGGATCTACCTTGTCTTGTTGAATGCTTTCCACAATGTCAAAGGCTGCGCCACTCTGTTGTAAGCTTTGTCAATGACTTAATTCTCTTTCCTAGGAATGGATTTGATACCAAAACCCTCAAAATCTTCCATGAGGTCCCACACCCTATTCTTGTAGCACTTAAGTAGATCATTCTTGGTAGCATGTTGTCCCTTGACCTGATTTACAATCAATTCACTGTCACCAAAGACTTGGAAGTTCTTTATTTTCTTCTTGATTTCCCAATGCATCCCTTGCACCAAGGCTTCATATTCAATAGTGTTATTGGAGCATGCAAACTGAAATCTAAAAGCTGAATAGTAGCTTACTCCTTGAGGTGAAACAAGCATGGCTCTGCCTCTTGCACCTTGTCTACTTCTTGATCCATCAAAAAATAGCTGCCATACCTCATTGTCATCCTTGTGGTTTGGCTTGGTGATGTTAGGAATAGGCTGATTTTCTTCATGTATACAATAGACCCCTAGCTCAAATTCTTCTACTTCTTGATAAGGATCAAAAGCATGTACCTTGTTTGCCCATTCATCAAGAGTTAGATCCGGGATGCTCCCAACATTGGTGTCAGCTTCATCGGTGCTTGGGTGGTCTTCTTGATCAAATGCTGAACAATTGGCGTTGATCTGACTTGGAGTGTAAGGCTCAATGTGGAAGTTTGCAATAGGTTCAGACCTGATTGTAGCCTTAGTTCCATACCTTGTTTTGAACAACGATGTGTGACCAATCAACGAGATAAATATCCCCTAATCTTGGCTGTGAAGTCCCTTGACAAATATAGGGCAAAGAGTGGTGGAAGGTCTATGACTGATATGTCTTGTGAAACAACAACATTTGGACATGCATGCAAGGTAAGACTCAAGTTTCTAATCACCACAACTATTGTTACTGCTGTCCCATCTAGCTGCACTACCCCTTTGGATATGGTTTCATACTGGAGCCCTAGGTGATTAGCTATTTTTTAGGCATCACCGAGCTACTTGCCCCATAATCTATCATGCAATTGTGCACTAATTGATTTCCAATGATTAATGAAACATAGAAAGGAGGGGGCTTCGACATTTTACCTTGTTGTCCTCCATGATTTCCTTTAGGTTGGGCAGCATTTGTGAGCACTTTCTCTTGCATGTGAACTTGCTGATTCGAAGTTGGCTAGTCCTTCATGGCAACTTGTAACAAGTCTCTTTGGCCTGGGATAGATAGGGATTCCCACATTGATATATTAACATTTGTCTTCTTCATCTAATCAATGATACTGAATGGTGATGAAGGATCTCTTTGTTGTCCCTTTGCTTGTACATTCACTCCTTGCACGTGGGTAGCAATAACTGGTATTTGAGTTGGTCTAGGAGTTGTTCTTGGCTGCCCTTGTGCATTTGAAATTGGATTTTGTTTGCCAACCATTTGTGGATCCATACAAGGTTGTGGATTGGTTGGAGCTAATGGCTGTTCTTCACCCAAATTCCTTCGTTTTGACCTCGTGTTGGCTGCAACACCTTGGGAAACTGCCTGATTCATGCCACAAAAATCCTCTGCTTGCCAATTTACCAATGTGGTGTCATTTGGGGCTGATTGCTATTGGAATGTTTCTTATTGTTTGTTGTTTCCTTGACTGCCCTCACCCTCCACACCAAATGGTTGTCACCATTAATGCTTGATTCAAAGCACCATTGAAGCACATGGATTTGTTATGAGGTTCATTGCACGGAAAACACCAGTCATACTCCTGGGCAATGTTGTTTTGTGTTGGCACCAATGCCTTAGAGGCAGATATGGCATTTGGATTGTAGGGCTGAAATGGTCTATTGGTAGGAGGCCTTGTTTGATTCATATTTGCAGCTGGATTAGGTGGTCTTTTTGGTTGGTATGGCTGCCTGTTAGGCTGAGCTTGGGGTTGGTAAGAAGGTCTAAAACCTTGGGCTTGTTGCTTTTTGAGAGTAACCAGCTCATTGCTTAGGTTCTCGCAATTGCTTCATGACTTCTTGAAGCTCATTTCGGCACTTGGAGATGAAGTAGAAGCTTCATTTGAACTCTTATTTCTAGGAGTGGGAGAAGGAGCCAAATTAGGTGCTTGATTGGTATTTGGACTCTCTAAACTTGGAAACAATAGCATGGGAGGTCTAGGGGCTAGTTTTCCAGCTTGGATCAAACAATTTTCAGCCCTAATGGCAATGCTATAAGCCATAGGGATAGTTATGCCTCCCATGGACTAAATCAACATAGAAATATCAGAATTTAGAGCTTTGAGATAATAGAGAAAATCACCTTCTGTTGTTGGCCTAACTGCCACTGGAATTCTCTCCCAAGTCTTTTGAAATCTGAAGTTGAAATTGGTCAGCTGTTCATTGGGAGCTCTCTTGATGGTTGTCAGCTGCTCCAAAAGAGACAAGTTGTCTCCCTTCTCTCCAAATTGCTCATGAAGTGCTATACACAGCTGATTCCAATTTGTGATAGAACCAGCTCCAAGGCTTCTAAACCATTGCAATGCTTTCCCCTTGAATGAAGATGCCAGCAACTTGACAGCCACTTGCATCTCATTGATTTCATGAATTGCACAAAGGTTAGCAATATCCTTAACATGATCACCTGGAGTAGTCTGATTTTCTCCAGTGAAGTATGGAATGTTCTTCAAGGCTGCAATAGGAATTGGATGTTGTGCATTGAGAGCAAGTGGGTTACTGCTAGTGAAATTGACATAGGGGTTGTTTTGTGCCATTCTAATTGGCCTTAGAACCCTTGTTGATTGAATGAAAGGCCTACCAGGTGGAGGAGTTGAGAGAGTTCTGTTTGGTGGAGATGGAGACCTTTGAATCCTTCTCCCACTTTGCCTTACTCTTGGAGATAACTGCAGATATTCAAACAACACCTCTTCTTCTCCAGCTCTTGACCTTGTAGTGATTCTTCTCATGAGTTTTCAGGCCTGCACTACTGAAACCAGTTGATTCTTCTCCTTGGAGTCACCAGATGTGTAATTTATAGCTCTTTTGAAGCAAGAAAATTGCAGCAGATGCACATCAACTTTTCTGCAGTAAAAATGAGACCTCTAAGGTCCCACCAGTGCGCCAAAACTGTTGTTGCAAATCAGCAGCACCCCTAGATGCAAATCAAGGTTCTGAATTGATGTTTTAGGCATCCAGTGTGATTGCACAACATGGAAACCTCTCTCCAAGTGTGGGACTTGTGAAAATGAGAGAGGAATCTCCAGTTAGAGGTTGGTTCCTCAAACTCCTCCGATTTAAATATATATTTTGCACAACTACAGAGGTTCAAATCCTAATCCTACTCTAAATTGCAAGGAGACAGGGATAAAAATGTAAAAAGAAACTAAACTAAACATGGTGATGCACCAAAAGGAGTGGTGAAACATTTTTTGCCATATAAATAGACACAAATTCATGAAATGCAACAAGGGAAAACATACACAAGCTGATTGATGTAATTAGATGTCTTAAAAAGAAGTAAAACAATACAAACCGAGGACTCGAAAGCATTCACGAGTTTACACTATCAATTCCATATAAAAATCTCTTGCATTCCACCCTCAAAGAGGTATAAACCTACTACAATACTTGAAAAATGTCTCGATTCTTACAACTATCGATTCTTTGGAGGTGAAAGAAGAAGTTTTCTATGCCAAAAAGTGTTCAACCATGAAGAAATGAGCCAAATCGCTTTTACAAGACATGGTTCGAGCTTAGGAGAGAGAAAACGTGAAAATGCATGGGAGTCATCCCTCATTGATGGAAAATATATTAAAATAGAATGGAGGACCTTACAAACCCATACCCCGTCATTTTTTACCATATTGAGAAGAATGCGACCCATTCTATATTAAATTTGGTTGTTGAAATGTCATTTCGGTCATGGACACGTACTCAAAACCATTTTTGAATTTTCTCTCCCAAACTGAACCAACATTAGAAATTTACCCGGAATCATGTAGAGAATTTTAACATCTTTCCAAAGATATAAAGAATGTGAAAATCGAGCTCGGATCAAAAGATATGATCATTTGAAGATTTAGGGCAAAAACCTCCCAAAAACGGATCGGCGGGAAAAATTTTCAAATTTTACCTCTTTTTTTGTCTTTGGAAAAATTTCAAAATTCCCCATGCCCCGAACTCCTCTACCACGTGGCAGCTTCCTATTGGTCATGGGCCTCAAATGGGAAAATTTTCCACAAAACTCCGCCGAGCCATAACTTGAAAAATATAAGAAGTTAGGAGGCAAACTTTACCTTTCTGGAAAGCCGAGAGAGAGCTCTATCTCGATGGTGCCATTCCCGAAAGCCTTGAGTGCCTCGAAAATTAAAAATGTAGATCGAGGCACAAGAGATGCAAGAACACAAGCGCTTAGCCACAAAAACGAGTGGGCACCATTTTGGATAACATCAAGATTTTAGAAAACGTTGGGATTTTCTATAAGTTGAGATTTGTAAAAAAGTCGGGATTTTTGAATAATGTCAAGATTTTAGAAATGTCGGTGGAAACATAAGGATTTTGAAAGGACATAATTTTGAAAAAGGTTGAGATTTTGAATAGTTAGGAATTTTGAAAAGTCGAAAAGTTCAAGGTTTGGAAAAAGTTAGGATTTTAAAAATATCGAGATATTAAAAAGTCAAAATTTTGAAAAAGTCCAGATTTTCAAATAGTGTCACGGTTTGTGAAAAATGCCATGATGTTCGAAAAAGGTCAATTTTTTAACAAATGTCAAGATTTTCGAAAACACTTGATATTTTGAAATTTTTGGATTATAAAAATAAGAACATTAGGAAAAGGTCAAGATGTTGAAAATGAATTTTTTTGAAAATGTGATGATTTTGATAAATCTCCACTTTTCGAAATATTGACCTTTAAAATTTTTGACCTTTTTCGAAAATAATTAAATTTATGAAAATCCCAAACTTTTCAAGATCCCTACTTTTCAAAATCATGTCTATTAAAAATTTAGTCTTTTCTAAATCTCAACTTTTCTAAATCCTAACTTTTTCAAATACAAAATTTTCAAAACTCCTTTTCAAAAATCCCAAATTTATTGAAAATCAACCTTTTGAAAAATCTTTATAGGTTTTCAACATTGTGTCTTTTTCAAAATCACGAATTTTTCATAATCCTAACCTTTTCACATTTATGTCCTTTTCTTAATCCAAAGTTTTTAAAAATCCTAACATTTTCAAAAATTTCAACCTTTTTAAAATCCCAACCATTTGAAAATATTGACCTTGTTCAAAATCCTAAACTTTTCAATGATCTTGACTATTAAAAATCCCAAATTTTTCAAGCTCCTAACATTTTCAAACACCCGACTTTTTGAAAATCCTGACTTGTTAAAAATTTCAACTTTTCTCGAAAATGCCGACCTTTTCA
The DNA here is from genome assembly GCA_018340775.1 of Taxus wallichiana var. yunnanensis. Taxonomy (NCBI): domain Eukaryota; kingdom Viridiplantae; phylum Streptophyta; class Pinopsida; order Cupressales; family Taxaceae; genus Taxus; species Taxus wallichiana. The sequence continues at coordinate 452,512,368 of CM031236.1, forward strand.
AAAATTCTAACTTTTAACAAACCCTAACTTTTTCAATAACATCTTTTTTTAAAATCACAACATTTCTTAATCCTTACATTTTCAAAATTTTGACCTTTTAATAATCCCACCCTTTTCATAATTTTGACATTTTCAAAATCTCAATATTAACAAAAATCTCACCATTTAAAAAATCTTGACATTTATTTAATATTACAACCATTTTCAAAAATCTCACCTTTATTCAAAAATCCCGACTTTTCAAAATCTCGTCATTTTGAAAATCCCAACTTATCAAAATCATGAATTTTTATAAGTCCCAAGTTTTTCTAAAATCTTGATTCTTCAAAACTCCTTACATTTCGAAAATCCTAACTTTTTGAAAATCTCAAATTTTAGAAAATATTGATTTTTCTAGAATGCCAACCTTTCAAAATCCCGACATTTCAAATCTTTGAAATCGGGACTTGAAATTCAAACTTTTCAAATAACTTGAATTTTTCAAAATCTTGACTTCTTCAAAATCCCGATCTTCTTCAAATGTAGACTTTTTCAAATTATGACTTTCTCAAAAATCTCAACTATGTTAATAAAATTCCCAACTTTTAAAAATCCTAACTTTTTGAATATCAAAACGATATTTCACAATTATGACCTTTTCCAAAAATTATGATCTTTCCAATTTAATCCCAACTTTTTTAAATCCCATTTTTTTCAAAATCCTCACTTTTTAAATTCCTAAGTTTTACAAAAATCCTGAATATTTCAAAATAACAACTTTATAGAAAAACTCAATTTTTTGAAAATCACGATTTTTTAAAATCTATACTTTTTCAAAATTCGACTTTTTAAAAATCCCGACAATGCGAAAAATTCAAATTTTTCCTTTCAAAATCCCAACTTTATAAAAATCTCAACTTTTTTGAAAAAACCCATCTTTTAAAAAATATCAACTTTGCAAACTTTCATCTTTTCCACTCTCGACTTTTCAAAAAATTCAGCTTTTCAAACTATTGACATTTCCAAAACTCCCATTTTTATGGAAATTCTTACTTTTTCCGAAAGGATAGACTTTTTCAAAATAAATGCGTACTTCTATTAAATCCTAGTGTTTAAAACAAAATCCCAACGTTTTCAATAAACCGACTTTTTCAAAATAATAACTTTTTCAAAAATCCCGACTTGTTCAAACTTCTGACTTTTTTAAAATCCCAACTTTTACTAAGTCATTACTGTTTTGAAAATTCTGAATTTTTGAAATCTGAACTTTTTCCAAATTTTGATTATTTCAAATCCAAACTTTTGAAAAATTGTGACTTGTTCGAGAATCTCGACATTTTCAAAATCCCGACCTTTCGAAAATCACAACTTTTTTTTCGAAAATCACAACTTTTTTCGAAAATCCCAACTTTTTTGAAAATCCAAACTTTTTCAAAAATCATGAGTTTACTAAATTCTTAACTTTATTAAAATCCTCACTCTCGAAATCCCGACTTAATTCGAATCATTATTTTTAGAAAATCGTGACTTTTCGAAAATCTCTAGTTTTTCAAAAACCACTACTTTTTCGTAATCTTTACTTTTTAAAAATCATGATGCTTTTGAAACCATGACTTTTTAAAATTCCCAACTTTCACAAAAAAAGCATGATTTTGTTGAAAATCATGACTTTTTTGAAAATTGTGAGTTTTTCAAAATTTTGACTTTTTAATATCTCATTATTTTAAAAATCCTAACTTTTTCCAAAACTTGAATTTTTATAAATTCTCGACATTTCAAAATTTTGACTTTTCAAAAACAAGACTTATCAAAAATCTAGACTTTTCAAGATCTCGACCTTTTTAAAAATCTCGTCTTTTACAAATCGTGATTTATAGAAAATACGACGTTTTTGAAAATACCAATTTTTTTACAATCATGATTTTTTCCAATAAATTTGACATTTTTTGAAAATCCTAACTTTTTCAAAATCGCATTGTTTTAATATCACTATATTTTTAAAATGTTGACTTTTAAAAATCATGACGTTAAAAAAATCTTAACAATTCGAAAGAACTAACTTTTCAAAAAATCCCAGACTTTTTTAAAATCTCAACTTTTTCAAACTCTCGAATTTTTCGAATATCTAGTCTTTTTTTAAAATCCCGACATTTTATAAATCTTGAATTTTTCAAAATCATGACACTTTCAAAAATTCCATCTTTTTCAAAATCCCGACCTTTTCCTAATCTTGTTTTTTATAATTCAAACATTTTTAAAAACTTCAATGTTTTCAAAATCGTGACATTTTTTAAATTTCAACCTTTTTGAACATTTTGACATTTTACAAAATTCTCAATTTTTTAAAATTTTGTCTTTTTAATATCTCGATATTTCCAAAAAAACAAACTTTGAAAATCTTACTTTTTCAAAACCTTCAATTTTTCAAAATTCTAAACTTTTTCAAAATCCCATCCTTTTTATAATTAATCCAAAAAAATTCAAAAATACGATATTTTCGAAAATTCAGATTTTTTTAAAATTTTTACCTTTTTCAAACATCTTAACATTTTTCAAAAATCGTGACAATCTTCAAAAATCTTGACTTTTTCAAAAATTTGACTTTTTAATATCTCAATATTTTCAAAATCTTGACATTTCCCAAACCTTGAATTTTTAAAATTCCCGATTTTTCAAAAATCCTAACGTTTCAAAAATCTCGAATTTTCAAAATCTCGACCCTTTTCAAAATCTCGTCCTTTCAAAATGGTGATGTTTCCACCGACATTTCTAAAATCCTTACCTTATTCAAAAATCCTGACTTTTTTGGAAATCGCGACTTATAGAAAATCCCAATGTTTTTGAAAATACTCGACTTTTTATAAATTAATGATTTTTTTCAAAATTTTCACATTTTAAAAAAATCCCGACTTTTGTGAAATCACATCATTTTAATGTCCCGACTTTTTCCAAAACCTTGAATTTTACAAAATCCTTGATTTTCGAAAATATAACTTTTCAAAAACCTCAAGTTTTCAAAATCTCGACCTTTTCATAATCTTGTCATTTTCAAAATCCTTATGTTTCCACTTACATTTTTGAAAATCCCAACTTTTTTGAAAATCATGATTTTTTTCAAAAATTTTGATTTTTTTGAAAATCCCGACTTTTTCAAATTCGCATCACTTTAATATCCCCATATTTTCAAAATGTTGACTTTTGAAATCCTCACTTTTCAAAAATCTTAACATTTCAAAATAACTAAATTTTTAAAATCCCGACTTTTTTAAAAACCCACAATTTTCAAACTCTCGAATTTTTAGAATATCTAGAATTTTTTAAAATCTCAACGGTTTAAAAATTTTCAATTTATCAACATCAAAACATTTTCAAAATTTCGTTCTCTTCAAAATCACGACCTTTTCCTAATCTTTTTATCTTGATAATCCAAACATTTTCAAAAATTCGATGTTTACAAAAATCCCCACATATTTTAAAAATTCAAACCTTTTTCGAACATTTTAACATTTTTCAAAAATCGTGACACATTTCAAAAAATTTGACTTTTTAATATCTTGATATTTTCAAAATCCTTACGTTTTCTATACCTTACATTTTTGAAATTTCTAACTTTTCAAAAACTCGAGTTTTCGAAAATCCCAACTTTTAATAATCTCAACGCTTTTCAAAATCCCATTTTTATCAAAATCCCTAAAAAAAGCGGGATTTTGAAAATTTTGACTTTTTAATATCTTAATATTTTCCAAATCTAGACTTTTGAAAATCCTTATTTTTTCCATACCTTGAATTTTTTTAAAATTTTGACTTTTCAAAAATCTTGACTTTTCAAAAATCCTGACTTTTTAAAATCTCAACATTTTTCAAAATCTTATTTTTAAAAAATCTTGATGTTTCCACCGACATTTCGAAAATGCCGACCTTATTCAAAAATCCCTAGATTTTTACAAATCTTGACTTATAGAAAATCCAATGTTTTTTAAAATACCGACTTTTTAAAAATCCCGAATTTTTCAAAATCGTATCGTTTTAATATCCCCATACTTTAAAAATGGTGATTTTTAAATCCCGATATTTCCACCGACATTTTTAAAATCCCGACCTTATTCAAAAATCTTGACTTTTTTACAAATCTTAACTTATAGAAAATCCCAACGTTTTTTAAAATAGCTACTTTTTTGAAAACATTGATTTTTAAAAAAAAAAATTTTTTTAAATCCGGACTTTTTCAAAATCGCATCGTTTTAATATCCCCATATTTAAAAATGGAGACTTTTCTAAATCCCAAGCTTTTGAAAAATCTTGACAATTCGAAATAATTAGCTTGTTGATAATCTAGACATTTTTAATATCTCGACTTTTTCAAACATTCGAATTTTTAAATATCTACTTTTCTTTAAAAACCCCGACTTTTTAAAATAATGAAATTTTCGAAAATTCCATCCTTTTCAAAATCTCAACCTTTTCCTAATCATTTTTCTATTTATAATCCAAACATTTTAAAACAATTCAATGTTTATGAAAATCCTGACATTTTTAAAAAATTATGACATTTTTCGAAAATCTTGAAATTTTTCAAATATCGCAACATTTTTCGAAAATCTCAAGTTTTTCAAAATTTTGACTTTTTAATATCTCGGTATTTTAAAAATCCTGAATTTTTCCAAACCTTGAATTTTTATAAATTCCCGACATTTCAAAAACCAAACTTTTAAAAATCCTAACTTTTCAAAATCTTGACCTTTTTGAAAATCTCATCTTTGCTCAAAATATTGATATTTCCACCGACATTTCTAAAATCCCGACTGATTCGAAAATCCTGAACTTTTTACATATCGCGATTTATAGAAAACACCGACTTTAAAACTCGACTAGAAAATACGAACATTTTGAAAATACCGAATTTTTTGACAATCATGATTTTTTCCAAAAATTTCGACATGTTTTGAAAGTCCCAACTTTTTCAAAATCACATCGCTTTTAATATCCCTATATTTTAAAAATGTTTTTTTTATTATTGGCAAATAGTTTTTTGAAAGGGACTATACCCTTGTACAACATGACTCAAAAGCCAGATATAGCGAGTAACATAACCAAAGAGGATCAGAATCCAGATAAGAACAATAAGCCCAACGGCAGAAAACAATCTGCCAAGAGAAGCCTGCAACCAGCAAACCAACAGCTGAAAAATAGCTAAAAAAAAACAACTAAACAACACCTAAACCACAGAACAGTTGCCCAACAGCTACATAAAAGACCAACAACCTGGATAAAACGATAAGAGCTAGCAAAATCTCCGTTCAGCTACAAAGTAGCATCTTAATTACTACTATTTTCAATTCGAACAGTTTTCTTCTTGTTACGAACCGTAATCCATTCATCCATAGATTTGTGTAAAGGAATGAGAATTTCAGAATCCTTAATTGGCTAAAAATATTCTCCTTATCCGCTGTGAACTTTCTTGTTTCAGTGATTCCGATACTCTGTGTCTCCTCCCCAGATGACTCTTTATTTGCATGGTTTTTAAGCTCGTTCAAAGGAGTTTCAGGGACCGGCTCCAATGCATGTCTTCCTTCTCAGCAACAGGGATAATCAGAGGATCGAATCTCAAATGTTCTGGGAGGGCATTTTTCCACCAGTTAGCGTTCTCCTTTTTGTGTTTTATCATTTCACAATTAACAGCAGAATGTCCCAGAGAGAAACAATTCCTACATCTAAAAGGTAGGCCCTCGAAGTCCAGAGGTTGAGTCCAAGTTCGATTTTGCACCTTTAGCTCAATATGAGCTGGAAGATCCTTAGAGGTATCAACCTCAACAAGAATTCTTGCATAGGTTGTATGTGTGAATTCAGAGGTTTGGGAGTCTATGTTAATGATGTTGCCCAATGTATTGCCTATGGCTATCAGACATTTTTTATCCCAAAATTGCGGGGAAGGTGGGGTAATCTGATCCAAATCGGTTTGCGTGAGAAAGATTCAGTGAGAGGGTTGAAGGATGGGAACCAGGGTTTTAAAATAAGGTATTTTTTCTGGTAGTGCCAAAGCTGATTAGAAATGATAACCTTATCATCTATGGATTCAAAAGCAACAATGAAGATACCTTTAGCACATGGGTAGAGATCTATCCTTCCTCCTAGAAGCGGGATCCAATGCTTGGAGATCCATTCATGTAGGACTGGTAAACTAGGCCAAAGTCCAGCGAATCTACAAATTAAGGCATGTTCTTGATAGAAAGACTCTGTTTCAAGGACTTCTTCTCCAAAGGTAATGCATGGATTTTTCTCAGCAGGCTTCATAGTAGTCTTTACAGTAGTCTTTGACTGTTTAGATAGTATATCGGCGAAGGAGGGACCATTGGATCTTCTCGTTATCTATATCCCTTCCACCTCCCTGGCTCAGCACTTCAGGAAAGAGTGCAGGTATCGAATCAGATCCGCCACTCTGCCAAACCACATTTTCTCCGTTGAGGGGAGCAATAGGGATCCCATGCCGCGAGCTTGACCCAAAGCCGGTTTTGCCAAACCCTTGGGCCTGTGACTTCGTAGAAGGACCCCTGAATTCCTTGTTTCCATTCAGATTTTTACCAGTAGCCATGGATCTATCAGTGGAGACTGCGCCACCGCCTTCCAATGATATTTCATTGACTCTTCCAGGAACAGGAGTATCTCTACCAAACGCTAGGTTGATCCATGAGAGGTCACGACTGTCTGCAGAGCGTATTTTTTCCCCAATGCTGCTACCCGTGTTAGGGTTTTCCTCAAACACGCGGCCAGGGTTGCGATTTAGGGTTTTCTTAACCATTTTACAGCGGCAGAGTAGGGTTCGTGTAGCAGGATTAATGATCGCAATGATCGTAGTTTAATTTTGAAAATTAAAGGTAAAAAAATGATCGCAATGATTGCAGCTTATATTTTAAAAATGTTGACTTTTAAAAATCCAAAATTTTTCAAAAAATCCTGGCGTTTTAAAAATCTTGAATTTTTCAAACTCTCAATTTTTTTTGAAAATCTAGTCTTTTTTTAAAATCCTAACTTTTTATAAATCTTGAATTTTTCAAAATCATGACATTTTCGAAAATTCCATCTTTTTCAAAATCCTGACCTTTTCCTAATCTTGTTTTTTATAATCCAAACATTTTTAAAAACTTCGATATTTTCAAAACCGTGATATTTTAAAAAAATTCGACCTATTTCGAACATTTTGACATTTTACAAAAAATTCAATTTTTTTTAAATTTTGTCTTTTTAATATCTCAATGTTTCCAAAAACTGATTTTTGAAAATCTTACTTTTTTAAAACCTTTAATTTTTCAAACTTCCAGACTTTTCGAAAATACGACTATTAAAAAAGCCCATCTTTTCGAAAATACTAACTTTTCAAAAATCTTGACTTTTCAAAATCACGTCCTTTTCAAAATCCTTACATTTCCACCAACATTTCTAAAATCCTAATCTTATTCAAAAATCTTGACTTTTTTACAAATCTCAACTTTCTGAAAATCTCAACGGTTTTTAAAATATAGACTTCTTCGAAAATTGTCTATTTTTTCAAAAATTTGACATTTTTATAAAATCCCAACTTTTTTCAAAATTGAATCATTTTAATATCCCCATATTTTAAAAAAGTTGACTTCTTGTATTGCCACTGGGCATTGGAGTCTTTTTTCTACCTCGCCACCTTGGCCTCCTCCCAACCACCCAACCTGCAAATTTTTTTAGACTCACATGTCTGTCCTTGCATGAGGAGTCGGTGGAGTCATTTTTTCTTCACCATAATCTATTTTTGGATTCTCCTTCAATGCGTATAGGTGGGTGTTGGGCGCGTTTCCTTCTTGGGCATTTTTTTCTCTTTCCCTGTCACCTCATTTTGACCTGCTCCTTCTTGGCATGTTCTGGACAGTGGATTCATTAATGGTGAAATGAAGGTCTATCGCCCTGATGTTGTGTGGGTGGGTGTAGATTCCAAAAATCATGTTGTACAGGAAGAATCCATGGGCGTAGAACTGAATTTCTCCTAGGAGAGTGCCATGAGGAAGTGTTTGGCTATATGCAAATCTTTGCGCAGCCAATCTCAAGAAACCGTTGGTGTTGAACCAGCTATTCTGGTTGCACGTGACCACAATCATGATCAGTGGTTGCAAAATCTTACATCTGTAGTAGAAGAACGAGATAAAGTTTTAGTTGAGCTGTCTTGCCTTTTCATTTTGGAAAGCCGCTTCTGTCCAGGTGGTGGTTAGGAGAAGCTGCAAGCTAGGGAAGCCGGCCTGTTGCAGCATGGTAGAAGCCTGCTGAGCGCTTCCAACAAGCAGGTCGTCCAACTATGGTGTCATCTGTTCTGTATCAGACGCATCCTCAAATCCGGGTATCTCCTTCAAGATTTTTTTATCTAAATCGACTTTGTGACAGTGAGGGTGTTACCAGCAGACCTGATGAGATTTATTGCAAATATTTTCTATGGAAACCTTTCTGTTTGTTTCACGATGCAACCCGTGGAAGAGGATCTCATTGAGGCGGATCTGTTCCACTTCAGTGTATTCACGAAGCTCAAATTGCCTTGTCGTTTCAGTTCTTCCACTCTGCCCCGTAGATGAGTGTCTGTCTCCATCGTGTGTTTGATTCCGGTGGCTTCAGTCACACTTTGGCTCAGTCTTGTTGGCTTGTCAAACTCAGCGGCATCAAGACTACTGTGTTGTGAGCTTGCTCTCTGTATCTGGCCTGGTTGGATGCATTGCCTGTGTCTATTTTATATGTAGTCCAAGAGCCATATATTTGGTGGAATTTTCCTGCTATAAGCCTTCTGACGAGTTCAGGGCTACTAGAGACTAATTCATGTCTCATTCTAGAGATTCAGGGCCTTTTGATGATAACAGCCTGGATTTCTAGAGGAAGATTCTTGAGAGATCTGGCATAGGTGAGCACTCATACTTTTCAGGAGCCATTTTGGCTTCTCCACCTAGGCTAACCATGAAGAAGCCCATGCAGAAGCAGAGATGGTGATGTTTGGTGCCTTGGATGAACTGTTTGAGAAAAGCAGAGTGAGGCCCAAGGATATTGGGATTCTTGTGGTGAACTGCAGCTTGTTTAATCCAACTCCATCTCTGTCTACCATGATTATCAATCACTACAAGATGAGAGACAATATTATGAGCTTCTTCAACGAGTCACTAAGTTTGCAGGCATAAAGGTTTCTGTTGGAATTATCACACCTTACAAGCTACAGCTGTAATATTTGCACCAAGAGTTTGATGCTGTCCTCAAATTTGAAGAAGGAAAAGGTTTATTTATCACTACGGTGGATGCCTTTCAGAGCCAGGAGCATGATGTAATCATTATGTCTTGTGTCCGAGCTTCAAATCATGGGACTTTCCTTGTATTGGATGCCTGCGTTAAGTATGGTGTGAGGAGACTTATATATACAAGCACATATAATGTTGTATATGCGGGAAAGGAGATTGTTAATGGCAACGAAGCATTGCGATATTTTCTCTGGAGGATCATGTTGACCCCTATGGGCATAGTAAAGCTTTGGCAGAACAGTTAGTCCTCAAAAGTAATGGTAGATCATTGAAGTATGTTTACCAGCAGCATCAATGCAATTGTTTGGTGATTCAGTTGTCTTTCTTTGCGGTTGACAATAATATGAAAATAATTATTAGTAAAGTCAATAGCGAAATATTTTGAGACATGCATGCAGCCCAAGTGACATTATGTACAACATATCTCCTCTATTACAAGCTGAAGTATGTTCATCTATTCTACCAACCTAAGATTGGATGTCGGGGGTGCCAGATTATATTCCATCTTGTGAGTGCGTGCATGGCCAACAAGTTGTCACCATTGAGCTCCCTCATGGCTCTTCTTTATATGGCACTGGAGAAGGTAGTGGTTCCCTCGAGCGAACAGGAAAGCGTGTCTTTACGTGGAACACTGATGCTTGGGGTTATGGTGATAGTACGACATCTCTATATCAGTCCCACCCATGGGTGTTGGCTGTTTTTCCAAATGGGGAAGATTATGGGATTCTAGCTGACACTACGAGGCGGTGTGAGGTGGATTTGCGAAAGGACTCAACGGTTAATTTTTCTGCCCCATCAGTCGATCCAGTTATCACATTTGGCCCATTGACATCGCCAGCAGCAGTACTCACATCCTTGTCTCATGCTATTGTTTTATGCTGGCCCGTGTGGAGTCTGTACGACCTGTTGAAGCTGGAGAAACAGAAAGATATTTCTACACCTTTCCACTGTTATTTTATTTAAAAATATTGTGAAATCGAACCACTTTTCCTTGCATTGATTTGTCAGTTGGATGTCATGATGGGAGATTTCCCTTTCTGCTTGTGTCTTCTTGTTTTAGCTTTTATCGATGATGATTGTGGGTCAAAGCGATGCGTGTGCCATCTCCTTTGAATGTTATGTTTCTCTTACTCAAATGATAGACCTTCGTCTTTGTTTAGGTATTAATTTTTCTCTGCGTTTGAGTTACAAGTTGTTATGTTGATTAACTAGTATTTTCGATATCATGGAAGTAAGTTACGATAATCGTGAAGCTCCTCCCTAGCACCCAAGTTTCCTTTTGACATTTTGTTAGCTCCTTCGCAAGTCCCTTTGATAACCTTTTGGCATCGAGAAAGAAATGTTGTAGGATTGTGTGATCAAGGCTTGGGGCTAACCAAATTTGAGTTTTGGTATTAAACTTTTTGAATGAAAAGGTTGTGTGCGCAGTGTTTTCCGCCTCGTGGGTGTAGACTCTTATACTATCTTTCATCTTGTTTCTAGACTTTTAAGGCCATCCTCAGGAAGTACCTTGACCATTCCTGCAACTAGAACCATAACTAGCCTTACGGATCAACTAAGCTCGAGGTTCTTTGTGCGAATCTGTACCTCATTGACACTGGAATAGTTCTGGTCTAATCCCCCTCTCAGAATTATTGTTGATGGCACTCTTCTATTTTTCCTAACTGGCATTATTTTCTCCCTTGTAATGTTAACGCTATTAATTAATATTGGTCAATTTTTATGCACATAATTACCGTAATAGTTTGTGATGGAGATTTCCTTAAATGTGATTGACCTTCGGGAAAAACTCAGCTTTCGTGTGATAATCTTATGAATTCATAGCGGAAGGTTTTGTTTTGATAAAGTCACTTAGAAATTATGTTTGTATCTATTTGTGCGATGGTTGACTGCGTTACCAAGGGTTGCCGTAAAATTTGGTTGTTTTGGGATATGGGTAATTTATTTTAAATTAACCAAACATTAGTATTGTAGTGGAGGTTTGCAAATCCTTAGTGTTATAAAATTTGTTGATGACATTATTGTATACTCTTGTGTGACGGAACCCAATTCTTCTCTCGCGTGTTTGCTACTAGCCTCGTAAGACTTTGACCCTTCCCGATGATTGGAAAATCTTTGTAGTTAATGTTCACAACTAGTATACTTTGCCTTCACTTTGAAACTTATGTTGTGTGTATACTCTAATTGATTTCCGGTTTGAAACTCTATTATACATGGCTTTTTGTGTTAATTTCTCAAACCCGTGTTTTTTCCCCTTCGGGCCGATCAACTCTTATTCTCTTGGAAAAATATTATTTTAGCATATCCGTTTGGTTCCTTTGATAAAATTCTAGATGACTGTATATGAGATCAATTCTCAATCTTGTAATTATTGTTTAATTACTTACTTGATGGGGATACTATTTTTTGCTAGATTGTTTGTTTTCTCCTTATAGGGCCAAGGGCCATTCTCATATGATTGTTACTTTCATTGCATTGCTCCTAATCAAGTACAAGGTCTTCTCCTTCTTTGGTTGACATGTTATAGACCTTAATATAACTTGATGTGTTCATAGTGTTTAGAGGTTTGACCCAAAATTCTTGTAATAAAGTGCTTCTTTTCATGATATTGTTAGATAATAGTTATGGTGGTTTTGTGTAGCCTTATCTTGCTCGGGCCTTCTGAACTCGACTCTTGTAGAAAATTTGTTGCGAGATGGATTTTGCGTGTAGATGAGGGATAGAATTGTAGACTTTGTCATCAACCTCGCTTGAGAAGTTCCTTTGCTCGAAACCTTTGTATGTTGTTCAATTGTAGTTAACGTCCAAAGGAAAGTTTAAAAGAGGATTAATGTCTTAGTATAAAGTATTGTGGACTTTGTCATCCGAACTTTGGAAACCTTGTATTGTTTGACCATCATTGAAATTATAAGAAAATTTGGTTATTGTGGTTGAGTGACTTGTGGAGTATCAGTATTTTAAGAAATGATGTAATCTTGTTTTGTTCTCGTAAATGAGTGTTGCTTCAACTTTGCCTTGAGAATAAATTCTGAGTTAAACCTTGCCATGACTCAGTAATAAAGTGTCATAAGTAAACTAACATGGGATTGTTTAATACTTCTAGAAGTTAAATTAAAATTTGCATTCAAATAAAGTAACGTAGGGGTCACCAACTTGAGAGCAAGAAATTCTTTAAGTAATCAAGGGCAGGACTATCATTGCAAGTAACATTATATAACTTGATACCCTAGCTACACTAATGAACACTATCCCTTTCATGGTGGAATTCTTAACCGAACTTAAAGGAGATCTATGGTTAGTTCTGGAAGATAATAGGATTTAATAAACAGGAGAAAACAATTTTGAAACCACACAATCTATCTCTCAGCCATTTGGAAAGTAAATTCTCTCACTCCTTGTTAATACTTTTAGCGAAGCCTAAGTAAAGTTGTTGTTAAACCTGGTTAAGAGCCCTAGCTTCAATTTAATACTGGAAATAACTAATGAGGTCCTAAAAATGTTTCATCTCGACCTTCTCCCTCTAACCCTTTTTCAAGGCACCTTTTATCTCTTCTCTTAAGTGTGTTGAACTTAAAACCATGTTGTCTTGTGGGCAAGAACGAATCTTAGTAGCGTTAGTGGTGAGTAGATGGCCTTGTGGAATTTGGTTACTCCTTTTCTTGATAAACAAATTAAGCAAATAAATGTCATAATAGAGAATATTTAAAGATAATTACTCGAGTGTCAAAGGAATAAACTTGGCTTGGCAAGTTGAATCATACTGAATCATATCTTGAGCCTCCTTGAAAACATAAGCTAAGAATTGCAAGATGTCCTTTTAAAATAAATAACCCTCAAGAATATCTCCTTGTGGTTGGCCCTAACCGTAAGTGTGTTCTGTGATTGTACTTCTATGTTGTCTTGTCAAAAAGAAAAGTAAATTGTCCTTGATATGTGTGAACGTTTCCGTGCTGCCTCTATGGCCATCCTTGTATCAAGTTGTTCACAGTGTTAGTTGTATACTTGGTGATGACATGTTGCGTCATGTTATGTGTCAAGCAAGTCAAAAAAAAAAAGTTATCCTGTATTTCACTGTGTTGTTCATGTGTGATTATTTGGGTCGTTACACTTGGTATCAGAGCATAGGTTCATGCTCTCGAACCTATGGGCCGGATTGGTGTTATATGATGATGTTACATGGTGGTGGTGGTGTTACATGATGATACTACATGATGATGATGATGTTGCATGATGGTGGTAGATATTGGAAGAGTAATGTGCTTTAAACGTGATGTGATTATTGTCGTAATTGTGATATTGTGAACGCACATGATGGGTATGTCACCTTGTGCGTGTTTGTGATCATGTCGATATGTTGGGGATTGGAGTATTCTCTCTCTCGCTTCTTGTGGATTCTAGGAAGAGTTCACGTGTGAATTATTGTTTGTGATGTGTGAAAATAATTCTAATGTGGATGACGTAGTGTTGGAGCATTGTGGCATATTGTGATATGTGGGTGTATCAATGTGTTGTATGACTAGTTTGATGTTAAAAGAAACGAGTTGTATCATGATGTTTTTACCATTTTCTGAAGAAATGTGTGTACCACCTTGCTATGTTGCAATGGATGTTATGTTGTGATGTACTATGTTCATCGTATGTATGACTGTGCAAATAGGTAATGCTTCATGTTGTGATTTTGGGTCATACGGTGAGTGTATGAACCCTATCGTATGGTGATTGCGCTTTGGGTGCAGAATGTGGTAAAGTGATGTATTATGCCCTGTGGATGTATTATTGTGATCTACCCTGTATACATACCATATGTGAGATGTTATGGTAGTTATGTGTGTGCCACCGTTATGTTAGTGATGTTGTTGTATGTTATGTTGTGAACCTTACGCTAACCGATCCTGAGGGAAATCGGTAGAAGTGTATGTTGAGAGTGAGGAATGGTGTACCATGGGTCAATAACTTGAGCCGAAACTCGGTTTAGTAGATTACATGTGATTCTTTCCTCTCTCCATATGTGGTTGTATGTACACAACCTAAGTGCAACAATGACTATGTTTGGCCTTGTCAAGTGGTGGCGGGATGATTCAGATGGAGGTGATGACAGCAGATTGTATTATTGATATGTATTTACGAGCCGAGGCTCGAGGTTCCGAAAAGTGCTAGAACTCGTTGAGTACCCTTTGGTGGCTAGATAAAGCCACAGCTTATCGTAATGTGACATTATTATAAGTTGATTTTATTCGTAAATTGAGCTTTTTACCTTATTTTGTAAGGACCAAGACTTTTCTTGATTGCAATACTTTACAATTTTGGGCATTTCCTTGGTTTGGGCACTAACATGGGGATTTTGATACTAACCTTGGCTATTTGGCCATTTATTTTTGCTTGATTTTGGGTCTTCTTTTAAATTTGGAGTTTTTACCGCCTTGCCCAAGGCTTGTACTTTGCCACTTGGCACTTTGATTGGATTGTTGTGCTGGTTCTAATGTCGTTATGTGTGGAATAGGGTCATGGGATGCACCATGGATTGGTTGGACCTATGGACCCGCTTCGTTGTATGGGGGTACACCCCAAGGAGTACATATAACTAGCGGGTTGTTGAACCACGCGTTATTATGTCACTTGGGTTAGGAGTGTTCGAACTCTATGTGTCTTGGACCATAGGGTCAACCGGCCTCCTTGAGGGAGGCATAAGAGTTTGAGGGAGGCATAAGAGACTTGAGGGAGGCATAAGATTTTGAGGGAGGCATAAGAGTTTGAGGGAGGCATAAGAGACTTGAGGGAGGCATAAGAGTTTGAGGGAGGCATAAGATTTTGAGGGAGGCTTAAGATATTTGTCTGTATGGTTGATGTTTCAGGATATATGTTGAGTTATTGTGCTGTTTGGTAGTGGTCTTTTGATGTATGTGTTACTCATGTCAGATGGATATGTGTTGTGATGTTGTGGTTATGTCATTGATTCCCTTGTGGACACTATTTACCTGTAACATGGTTTGGTGTTATGTGAGTCTTTCATTGATGTAAATTGAGGGAATGTCTATTGGATTGTAGTACTCTTTTGTTTGAGTATTTTGTGTGTCAGTCATTGATGTGTGATGAGTACTACGTTATGTGGATTGTGCCTATTCTATTCCGTATTTGAGTAACCTTTTTGTGGTGTAATACAATCATGAAGTATATACTTACATGCTTGTGAATCTCTAGGGTCTTGTGAACCTGATAGGGTGTTGTGTTAGCAGTTCATGTTGGGCACCCACAATAAAGAATGAACCAAAACTCTTCAATGATGAAATTTTAAAAGCAATTAAACCAAGAATAATGCTAATGGAAAGAGACTAATGAAAAGATGAACAAGAAAGAACTGCCAATCTTCACAGAACATTGGAAGTTAAAAATTCTACCAAATGTTCCTAAGGCTACCTTGTGACCGTGCTTTAACCAACTAAAATTTTAAACCATAGAGTGTACTCTCTCCTGTGCCTGTTCTTGGTTGCGAACCATTTCTTTCCATTGTGTTATGTCGCATCGAGGACGATGCTTTCTTAAGGGGAGGAGAATGTAATGCCCCGCTGGGCATTGGAGTCTTTTTTCTACCTGCCACCTTGGCCTCCTCCCAACCACCCAACCTGCAAATTTTTTTAGACTGTCATGTCTGTCCTTGCATGAGGAGTCGGTGAAGTCATTTTTTTCTTCACCATAATCTATTTTTGGATTCTCCTTCAATGCGTACAGGTGGGTGTTGGGCACGTTTTCTTCTTGGGCGTTTTTTTTTCTCTTTCCCTGTCACCTCATTTTGACCTACTCCTTCTTGGCGTGTTCTGGACAGTGGATTCATTGATGGTGAAATGAAGGTCTATCACCCTGATGTTGCGTGGGTGGGTGTAGATTCTCAAAATCATGCTGTACAGGAAGAATCCGTGGGCGTAGAACTGAATTTCTCCTAGGAGAGTGCCGTGAGGAAGTGTTTGGCTATATGCAGCTGCTGCAGGGTGATCTCAAGGAACCGTTGGTGCTGAACCTGCTATTCTGGTTGCACGTGACCACAGTCATGATCAGTGGTTGCAAAATCTTGCAGCTGTAGTAGAAGAACGAGATAAAGTTTTAGTTGAGCTGTCTTGCCTTTTCATTTTGGAAAGCCGCTTCTGTCCAGGTGGTGGTTAGGAGAAGCTGCAAGCTAGGGAAGCCGGCCTGTTGCAGCATGGTAGAAGCCTGCTGAGCACTTCCAACAAGCAGGTCGTCCAACTATGGTGTCATCTGTTCTGTACCAGATGCATCCTCAAATCCGCGTATCTCCTTCAAGACTTTTTTTATCTAAATCGACTTTGTGACAGTGAGGGTGTTACTAGCAAACCTGATGAGATTTATTGCAAAGATTTTCTATGGAAACCTTTCTGTTTGTTTCATGATGCAACCCGTGGAAGAGGATCTCATTGAGGTGGATCTGTTCCACTTCAGTGTATTCACGAAGCTCAAATTGCCTTGCTGTTTTAGTTCTTCCACTCTGCCCGTAGATGAGTGTCTGTCTCCATCGTGTGTTTGATTCCGGTGGCTTGAGTCACACTTTGGCTCAGTCTTGTTGGCTTGTCAAACTCAGCGGCATCAAGACTACTGTGTTGTGAGCTTGCTCTCTGTATCTGGCCTGGTTGGATGCATTGCCTGCGTCTATTTTATATGTAGTCCAAGAGCCATATATTTGGTGGACTTTTCCTGCTATAAGCCTTCTGACGAGTTCAGGGTTACCAGAGACTATTTCATGTCTCATTCTAGAGATTCAGGGCCTTTTGATGATAACAGCCTGGAGTTCCAGAGGAAGATTCTTGAGAGATCTGGCATAGGTGAGCACTCATACTTTCCAGGAGCCATTTTGGCTTCTCCACCTAGGCTAACCATGAAGAAGCCCATGCAGAAGCAGAGATGGTGATGTTTGGTGCCTTGGATGAACTGTTTGAGAAAAGCAGAGTGAGGCCCAAGGATATTGGGATTCTTGTGGTGAACTGCAGCTTGTTTAATCCAACTCCATCTCTGTCTGCCATGATTATCAATCACTACAAGATGAGAGACAATATTATGAGCTTCTTCAACGAGTCACTAAGTTTGCAGGCATAAAGGTTTCTGTTGGAATTATCACACCTTACAAGCTACAACTGTAATATTTGCACCAAGAGTTTGATGTTGTCCTCAAATTTGAAGAAGGAAAAGGTTTATTTATCACTACGGTGGATGCCTTTCAGAGCCAGGAGCGTGATGTAATCATTATGTCTTGTGTCTGAGCTTCAAATCATGGGACTTGCCTTGTATTGGATGCCTACGTTAAGTATGGTGTGAGGAGACTTATATATACAAGCACATATAATGTTGTATATGCGGGAAAGGAGATTGTTAATGGCAATGAAGCATTGCGATATTTTCTCTGGAGGATCATGTTGACCCCTATGGGCATAGTAAAGCTTTGGCTAGAATAGTTAGTCCTCAAAAGTAATGGTAGATCATTGAAGTATGTTTACCAACAGCATCAATGCAATTGTTTGGTGATTCAGTTGTCTTTCTTTGCGGTTGACAATAATATGAAAATAATTATTAGTAAAGTCAATAGTGAAATATTTTGAGACATGCATGCAGCCCAAGTGACATTATGTACAACATATCTCCTCTATTACAAGCTGAAGTATGTTCATCTATTCTACCAACCTAAGATTGGATGTCGAGGGTGCCAGATTATATTCCATCTTGTGAGTGCGTGCATGGCCAATGAGTTGTCACCATTGAGCTCCCTCATGGCTCTTCTTTATATGGCACTGGAGAAGGTAGTGGTTCCCTCGAGTGAACAGGAAAGCGTGTCTTTATGTGGAACACTGATGCTTGGGGTTATGGTGATAGTACGACATCTCTATATCAGTCCCACCCATGGGTGTTGGCTATTTTTCCAAATGGGGAAGCTTATGGGATTCTAGCTGACACTACGAGGCGGTGTGAGGTGGATTTGCGAAAGGACTCAACGGTTAATTTTTCTGCCCCATCAGTCGATCCAGTTATCACATTTGGCCCATTGACATCGCCAAGAGCAAGTACTCACATCCTTGTCTCATGCTATTGTTTTACGCTGGCCCGTGTGGAGTCTGTACGACCTGTTGAAGCTGGAGAAACAAGGAAGATATTTCTACACCTTTCCACTGTTATTTTATTTAAAAATATTGTGAAATCAAACCACTTTTCCTTGCATTGATTTGTCAGTTGGATGTCATGATGGGAGATTTCCCTTTCTGCTTGTGTCTTCTTGTTTTAGCTTTTATCGATGATAGAATGTGGGTCGAAAGGATGTGTGTGCCCTCTCCTTTGAATGTTATGTTTCTCTTACTCGAATGATAGACCTTCGTCTGTTTGTTTATGTATTAATTATTCTCTGCGTTTGAGTTGCAAGTTGTTATGTTGATTAACTAGTATTTTCGATATCATGGAAGTAAGTTACGATAACTGTGAAGCTCCTCCCTAGCACCCAAGTTGCCTTTTGACATTTTGTTAGCTCCTTCGCAAGTCCCTTTGATAACCTTTTGGCATCGAGAAAGAAAGGTTGTAGGATTGTGTGATCAAGGCTTGGGGCTAACTAGCTTGAGTTTTGGTATTAAACTTTTTGAATGAAAAGGTTGTGTGCAGTGTGTTTTCCGCCTCGCGGGTGTAGACTCTTATACTATCTTTCATCTTGTTTCTAGACTTTTAAGGCCATCCTCAGGAAGTACCTTGACCATCCCTGGAAACTAGAACCATAACTAGCCTTACGGATCAACTAAGCTCGAGGTTCTTTGTGCGAATCTGGTACCTCGTTGACACTGGAATAGTTCTGGTCTAATCCCCCTCTCAGAATTATTGTTGATGGCGCTCTTCTGTTTTTCCTAACTGGCATTATTTTCTCCCTTGTAATGTTAACGCTATTAATTAATATTGGTCAATTTTTATGCACGTAATTACTGTAATAGTTTGTGATGGAGATTTCCTTAAATGTGATTGACCTTCGGGAAAAACTCAGCTTTCGTGTGATAATCTTATGAATTCATAGCGGAAGGTTTTGTTTTGATAAAGTCACTTAGAAATTATGTTTGTATCTATTTGTGCGACGGTTGACTGCGTTACCAAGGGTTGCCATAAAATTTGGTTGTTTTGGGATATGGGTAATTTATTTTAAATTAACCAAACATTAGTATTGTAGTGGAGGTTTGCAAATCCTTAGTGTTATAAAATTTGTTGATGACATTATTGTATACTCTTGTGTGACGGAACCCCCTTCTTCTCTCGCGTGTTTGCTACTAGCCTGTAAGACTTTGACCCTTCCTGGATGATTGGAAAATCTTTGTAGTTAATGGTCACAACTAGTATACTTTGCCTTCGCTTCGAAACTTATGTTGTGTGTATACTCTAATTGATTTCCGGTTTGAAACTCTATTATACATGGCTTTTTGTGTTAATTTCTGAAACCCGTGTTTCCCCCTTCTTGGGCCGATCAACTCTTGTTCTCTTGGAAAAATATTATTTTAGCCTATGCGTTTGGTTCCTTTGATAAAATTCTAGATGACTGGTATATAGATCAATTCTCAATCTTGTAATTATTGTTTAATTACTTACTTGATGGGGATACTGTTTTTGCTAGATTGTTTGTTTTCTCCTTATAGGGCCAAGGGCCATTCTCATATGATTGTTACTTTCGTTGCATTTGCTCCTAACTGAAGTACAAGGTCTTCTCCTTCTTTGGTTGACATGTTATAAAGACCTTAATATAACTTGATGTGTTCATAGTGTTTAGAGGTTTGACCCAAAATTCTTGTAATAAAGTGCTTCTTTTCATGATATTGTTAGATAATAGTTATGGTGGTTTTGTGTAGCCTTATCTTGCTCAGTTCTCATGAACTGACTCTTGTAGAAAATTTGCTGCAGATGGATTTTACGTGTAGATGAGGGATAGAATTGTAGACTGTTGTCATCAACCTCAGTTGAGAAGTTCCTTTGCTCGAAACCTTTGTATGTTGTTCAACTGTAGTTAACGTCCAGTGGAAAGTTTAAAAGAGGATTAATGTCTTAGTATAAAGTATTGTGGACTTTGTCATCTGAACTTTGGAAACCTTGTATTGTTTGACCATCATTGAAATTTTAAGAAAATTTGGTTATTGTGGTTGAGTGACTTGTGGAGTATCAGTATTTTAAGAAATGATGTAATCTTGTTTTGTTCTCGTAAATGAGTGTTGCTTCAACTTTTCCTTGAGAATAAATTCTGAGTTAAACCTTGCCATGACTCAGTAATAAAGTGTCATAAGTAAACTAACATGGGATTGTTTAATACTTCTGGAAGTTAAATTAAAAGTTGCATTCAAATAAAGTAACGTAGGGGTCACCAACTTGAGAGCAAGAAATTCTTTAAGTAATCAAGGGCAGGACTATCATTGCAAGTAACATTATATAACTTGATACCCTAGCTACACTAATGAACACTATCCCTTTCATGGTGGAATTCTTAACCGAACTTAAAGGAGATCTATGGTTAGTTCTGGAAGATAATAGGATTTAATAAACAGGAGAAAACAATTTTGAAACCACACAATCTATCTCTCAGCCATTTGGAAAGTAAATTCTCTCACTCCTTGTTAATACTTTTAGTGAAGCCTAAGTAAAGTTGTTGTTAAACCTGGTTAAGAGCCCTAGCTTCAATTTAATACTGGCAATAACTAATGAGGTCCTAAAAATGTTTCATCTCGACCTTCTCCCTCTAACCCTTTTTCAAGGCACCTTTTATCTCTTCTCTTAAGTGTGTTGAACTTAAAACCATGTTGTCTTGTGGGCAAGAACGAATCTTAGTAGCGTTAGTGGTGAGCAGATGGCCTTGTGGAATTTGGTTACTCCCTTTTCTTGATAAACGAATTAAGCAAATAAATGTCATAATAGAGAAGATTTAAAGATAATTACTCAGTGTCAAAGGAATAAACTTGGCTTGGCAAGTTGAATCATACGAATCATATCTTGAGCCTCCTTGAAAACATAAGCTAAGAATTGCAAGATGTCCTTTTAAAATAAATAACCCTCAAGAATATCTCCTTGTGGTTGGCCCTAACCGTAAGTGTGTTCTGTGATTGTACTTCTATGTTGTCTTGTCAAAAAGAAAAGTAAATTGTCCTTGATATGTGTGAACGTTTCCATGCTGCCTCTATGGCCATCCTTGTATCAAGTTGTTCACAGTGTTAGTTGTATACTTGGTGATGACATGTTGCGTCATGTTATGTGTCAAGCAAGTCAAAAAAAAGTTATCCTGTATTTCACTGTGTTGTTCGTGTGTGATTATTTGGGTCGTTACACTTCTCAAAATCTCGACGTTTTAAAAATCTTAACAATTCATAATAACTAAATTTTAGAAAATCCCAGCTTTTTTAAAATCTCGACTTTTCAAACTCTCGAATTTTTTGAATATCTAGTTTTTTTTTAAAATCCTAACTTTTTAAAAATCTTGAATTTTTCAATTTCATCAAATTTTTGAAAATTCCATCCTTTTGATAAATTCTGACCTTTTCCTAATCTTGTTCTTTTTATAATCAATTTTTTTCAAAAAATACGATATTTTCAAAAAATTGACAATTTTTTAAAATTTCAACCTTTTTGAACATCTTGACATTTTTCAAAATTCGTGACACTTTTCAAAATCTCGCTTTTTCAAAATTTTGACTATTCTCAAAATCCCGACATTTCCCAAACCTTGAATTTTTTACAATTCCTAATTTTTCGAAAATCTTGACTTTTCAAAAATCTCGACTTTTCAAATATCGACCTTTTTCAAAATCCGTCCTTTTCAAAATCCTAATGTTTCCACCAACATTTCTAAAATCCTTACCTTATTCGAAAATCCCGACTTTTTAAATTCGTGATTTTTTTCAATAACTTTCACATTTTTTAAAATACCGACTTTTTCAAAATTGCATCATTTTAATATCCCGACTTTTTCCAAACCTTGAATTTTTCAAAATTCTCCACTCTTCGAAAATATAACTTTTCAAAAACCCCGAGTTTTTGAAAATCTCAACCTTTTACAAAATCCTTATGTTTCCACCGACATTTTCAAATTCACATCGTTTCAATATCCCCATATTTTCAAAATGTTGAATTTTCAAAATCCTCACTTTTCAAAAATCTTGACAATTCGAAATAACCAAATTTTTAAAAATCCCGACTTTTTAAAATCCCAAATTTTTCTAACTCTCGAGTTTTTAGAATATCTAGTATTTTTTTAAAATCTCAATCTGTTTAAAAATTTTGAATCTATCAATATCAAAACATTTTAGAAAATTTCATCCTCTTCAAAATCCTAACCTTTTCCTAACATTCTTTTTTATAATGCAAACATTTTTAAAAAAATAGATGTTTTCAAAATCCCGACATATTATAAAAATTCAGACATTTTTCAAACAAAATTTGACACATTTTTCAAACAATTTTTGACATTTTTCAAAAATTGTGACACATATCAAAATTCTTGACTTTTTAATATCTCGATATTTTAAAAATCCTTGCTTTTTCCATACCTTGAATTTTTTATAATTTCTAACTTTTTAAAAACAAGACTTTTCAAAAATCCTAAATTATCAAAATCCTTAAAAATGGGATTTTGACAATTTTGACTTTTTCAAACTCTCACATCCCGACATTTCCCAAACTTTGAATTTTTAAAATTCTCGATGTTTTGAAAATCCCGACTTTTCAAAAATCATGACTTTTCCAAATCTCGACCTTTTTCAAAATCTCGCCCTTTTCAAAATCCTTACCTTATTCAAAAATCCCGACTTTCTTGAAAATCGTGATCGATAGAAAATCCCAACGCTTTTGAAAATACCGACTTTTTTAAATTCATGATTTTTTCAAAAAGTTTGACTTTTTTGAAAATCAAGACTTTTTCAAAGTCACATCATTTTAATATTCCCATCTTTTAAAAAAATTTAATTTTTAAAATCACGACTTTTAAAAATCCTTACAATTTGAAATAACTAACTTTTTGAAAATCCCGACTTTTTTAAAATCTCAATTTTTCCAAACTCTCAAATTTTTTGAATATCTAGTCTTATTTTGAAATCCCGACTTTTAAAAATCTTGAATTTATCAAAATCATGACATTTTCAAAAATTTCATCATTTTCAAAATCCAAACTTTTTCAAAATTTTGACTTTTTAATATCTTGATATTCTCAAAATCCTGACTTTTTCCAAACCTTTAATTTTTCAAAATTCCCAACATTTCAAAAATATAACTTTTTTAAAAACTTGAGTATTCAAAAATCTCGTTCTTTTTTTCAAAATCCCTTACGTTTCCACCGACATTTCTAAAATCCTTACATTTTTTTGAAAATCCCTACTTTTCCAAATTCGCATCGTTTTAATATCCCCATATTTTTAAAAGGTTGACTTTTCAAAATCCCGACTTTTCAAAACTCTTGACAATTCAAATAACTCAATGTTCAAAAATCCTTAATTTTTTTGAATATCTAGTATTTGTTTTAAATCTCGATTTTTAAAAATCTTGAATTTATCAACATCATCACATTTTTGAAACTTTCTTTCTTTCAAAAAATCCCGACCTTTTCCTTATCTTGTTCTTTTTACAATTGAAACATTTTCAAAAATTCAATGTTTTTGAAAATCCTGCATATTTTAAAAATTCGGACCTTTTCCGAACATTTTGAAATTTTTCAAAAATCTTGATACATAAAAAATCTTGACTTTTTCAAAATTTTGAATTTTTAATATCTCGATATTTCCATAATCCTTACTTTTTCCATACCTTGAAGTTTTAAAATTAATTTTTAATCGACTTTTCAAAATACCTAACTTTTTTTGAAAATCTTGACTTTTCAAAATCTCAACATTTTTCAAAATCCCATTTTTTTCAAAATCTTGATGTTTCCACCTACATTTTTAAAAATACCGACCTTATTTGAAAATCCTAACTTTTTTGAAAATCGTGTATTTAAAAAAAAATTTGAAATTTTTTCAAAATCACATCGTTTTTTTCAATGTCCCCATTTTTTAAAATGTTGACTTTTCAAATCTCGACATTTTAAAAATCTTGACAATTCAAAATAACTATTTTTTCAAAATCTTGACTTTTTCAAACTCTTGAATTTTTTGAATATCTAGTCTTTTTTTTAAAAATCCCAACTTTTTAAATATCCTAAATTTTTCAATATCATCACATTTTTGAAAATTCTCGTCCTTTTCAAAATCCCGACCTTTTCCTAATCTTGTTCTTTTTATAATTCAATTTTTTTTTTAAAATGCAATGGTTACGAAAATCCCGACATTTTTTTAAAATTTCGACATTTTTCAAACATCTTGAATTTTTTCAAAAATCTCAACTTTTTCAACATTTTGACTTTTTAATATCTATATTTTAAAAATCCTTACTTTTCAAAATCTTGACATTACCGAAACCTTGAATTTTAAACATTCCCGACTTTTCAAAAAATCAATTTTTCGAAAATCTCGACATTTCAAAAATCTCAACTTTTCAAAATCATGATGTTCCACCGACATTTCTAAAATCCCGCCCTTATTCAAAAATCCTGACTTTTTTTGCAAATCGTGACTTATAGAAAATCCCAACGCTTTAGAAAATATTGACTTTTTTAAATTCATGATTTTTTATAAAAATTGACATTTTTTTAAACCTCAACTTTTTCAAAATCATATCGCTTTTAATATCCCCATATTTTAAAATGTTGAATATTCAAAATCATGACTTTTAAAAGTCATTATAATTCAAAATAACTAACTTTTCAAAAATCTCGACTTTTTCAAACTCTCGAATTTTTCGAATATCTAGTCTTTTTTTGAAATCCTAACTTTTTAAAAATCCTGAATTTTTCAAAATCATGACATTTTCAAAAATTTAGTCATTTTTGAAATCCTGACTTTTTCAAAATTATGACTTTTTAATATCTCGATATTCTCAAAACCCTCACTTTTTCCAAACCTTGAATTTTTCAAAATTCCTGACTTTTCTAAAATCTCGATCTTTTTCAAAATCTCATCCTTTTAAAAATCATTATGTATCCACAGACATTTCTAAAATCCTTACATTTTTTGAAAATCCTAACTTTTTTGAAAATCTTCATTTTTTCTAAAATTTTGACATTATTTGAAAATCTAGACTTTTTCAAATTTGCATCATTTTGATATCCCCATATTTTAAAATTTTGCATCGTGATTTTTATAAAAAAATTCAACATTTTTGAAAATCATGATTTAATTCAAAATTTTTGACATTTTTAGAAAATCCTAACTTTTTCAAAATCGAATTATTTTAATATCCTCATATTTTAAAAAAGTTTACTTATTAAAATCTTGACTTTTCAAAAATCTTGACAATTTGAAATAACTAACTCTCGAATTTTTCAAATATCTAATATTTTTTATAATTTTGTCTTTTTAAAAATCTTGAATTTTTCAAAATCATCACATTTTCAAAAATATGGACCTTTTCCAAATCTTCTTATTTTTATAATCCAAACATTTCAAAAAAATCG
This sequence comes from Taxus wallichiana var. yunnanensis, assembly GCA_018340775.1. Classification (NCBI taxonomy): domain Eukaryota; kingdom Viridiplantae; phylum Streptophyta; class Pinopsida; order Cupressales; family Taxaceae; genus Taxus; species Taxus wallichiana. The sequence continues at coordinate 452,538,174 of CM031236.1, forward strand.
ATGTTTTTGAAAATCTTGACATTTAAAAAAAAATTGACCTTTTTTGAACATCATGACATTTTTCAAAAACCGCAACACTTTTCGAAAATCTAGACTTTTTCAAAATTTTGACTTTTTAATATCTCGATATTTTTAAAATCCTGACTTTTTACTAAACCTTGAATTTTTTCCCGACTTTTCAAAATTCCTAACTATTCAAAATCTCGACCTTTTTCAAAATTCTGTCATTTTCAAAATCCTTATGTTTCCACTAACATTTCTAAAATCTTAACACTATTCGAAAACCCGACATTTTTTACAAATACCGACTATTTTAAAATCATGATTTTTTTCAAATATTTAGACATTTTTCGAAATCCAGGACTTTTTCAAAATTGCATTGTTTTAATATTCCCATATTTTAAAAATGTTGACTTTTCAAAATCTCGACGTTTCAAAATAATTGACAATTTGAAATAACTAACTTTTTGAAAATCATGACTTTTTTAAAATCTTGAATTTTTCAAACCTCTCGAATTTATCGAATATCTAGTCTTTTTTTAAAATCCCGAGTTTTCAAAAATCATAAATCTTTTAAAATCACGACATTTTTCGAGAATTACGTCCTTTTATAAATCCTCGACCTTTTCCTAATCTTGTTGTTTTTATAATTCAAACCGCTTCAAAAATTACGACCTTTTTTGAACATCTTGATATTTTTCAAAATCACGATAGTTTTCAAAATATCGACTTTTTCAAAATGTTGACTTTTTAATATCTCAGTATTTTAAAAATCCCGACTATTTCTAAACCCTAAATTTTTACAAACTCCCGAGTTTTCAAAAAACCTGACTTTTCAAAAATCATAAATTTTCAAAAATCTCGACTTTTCAAAATCTCAACCTTTTTCAAAAACTCATCCTTTCCAAAATCATGATGTTTCCACTGACATTTTAAAAATCCTGACCATATAAGAAAAGCTCTACTTTTTTGCAAATCTCAAATTATAAAAAATTCCAACATTTTTTAAAATACGATCTTTTTTTAAAATTGTGAATTTTTTTCAAAAATTTTGACATTATAAAAAATCTCAACTTTTTCAAAATCACATCATTTTAATATCCCCATATTTTAAAAATGTTGGCTTGTCAAAATTATGACTTTTCAAAATCTTGAAAATTCAACTTAACTAACTTTTCAAAATCTCGCTTTTTAAAATCTCCACTTTTTCAAACTCTTGAATTTTTAAAATATCTAGTCATTTTCTAAAATTGACTTTTAAAAATGCTAAATTTTTCAAAATCTTGATAGTTTTAAAAATTTTGTTCTTTTCAAAATTCTGACCTTTTCCTAATTTTGTTCTTTTTATAATCCAAACTTTTTCAAAAAATTGGATGTTTTCTAAAATCCAGACATTTTTAAAAAAATTTGACATTTTTCGAACATTTTGACAACTTTAAAAATTGCAACACTTTATGAAAATCTTGACTTTTTTCAAAATATTCACTTTTTAATATCTCAATATTTTTGAAATCTTGACTTTTCAAAATTCTTACTTTTTCCAAAACTTGAATTTTTCAAAATTCCCAAATTTTCAAAAAATGACTTTTCAAAATCCTTATGTTTCCACCGACATTTCTAAAATCCCGACCTTATTCAAAATTCGACTTTTTTTTGCAAATCTTTACTTATAGAAAATCCCGACTTTTTCAAAATCACATTGTTTTAATATCCCCATATATTAAAAATGTTAACTTTTCAAAATCCCAACTTTTTTGAAAAGCCTTACAATTCAAATAACTAACTTTTCAAAAATCCTTTGAATTTTTTTAATTCTCGATTTTTTCTAACTCTCGAATTTTTGAATATCTAGTTTTTTTAAAATCCCGACTTTTTAAAATCTTGAATTTTTCAAATCATCACAGCTTTAAAAATTTTCGTCCTCTTCAAAATCCCAACCTTTTCCTCCTAATTTTATTCTTTTTATAATCCAAACATTTTCAAAAATTCAATGTTTTCAAAAATCCTAACATTTTTAGAATTTCGATTTTTTTTAAATCTTGACATTTTTCAAAAATCACAACACTTTTCAAAATATCGACTTTTTCAAAAAATTGACTTTTTAAATCTCGATATTTTAAAAATCCCGACTTTTCAAAATCCTGACTTTTTCCAAACCTTGAATTTCTCAAAATTTTCAACTTTTCAAAAATACGACGATTCAAAAACTCCGACTTATCAAAAATCCTAACTTTTCAAAATCTTGACCTTTTTAAAAATCTCATCTTGTTCAATTTCTAACAATTTCTAAAATCCTTACCTTATTCAAAAATCCCGATTTTTTTGCAAATCGCAACTTATTGAAAATACCAACGCTTTTTTTAAATTCATGATTTTTTTCAAAATTTTCTAATTTTTTGAAAATCCTGGCTTTTTCAAAATCGCATCGCTTTGATATCCCCATATTTTAAAATGTTGACTATTCAAAATCATGACTTTTAAAAATCCTTACAATTCAAAATAACTAACTTCTCAAAAATCTCGACTTTTAATAATCTCGAATTTTTCGAATATCCAATCTTTTTTTGAAATCCCGACTTTTTAAAAATCTTGAATTTTTCAAAATAATGACATTTTCAAATATTTCTTCATTTTTAAAATCCTGACTTTTTCAAAATGTTGACTTTTTAATATCTCGATATTCTCAAAATCCTAACATTTTCCAAACCTTGAATTTTTCAAAATTCCTGACTTTTTGAAAATATAACTTTTCAAAACTCTCGAGTTTTCAAAAATCTCGATCTTTTCAAAATCTCGTCCTTTTCAAAATCCTTATGTTTCCATAAACATTTCTAAAATCCTTATCTCTTTCGAAAATCCTAACTTTTTTGAAAAACGTCATTTTTTTTATAATTTTAACATTTTTTGAAAATCTTGACTTTTTCAAATTTGCATCATTTTAATATCCCCATATTTTAAAAATGTTGACTTTTCAAAAGTCCTTACTTTTCAAAATCTTGACAATTGGAAATAACTAAATTTTCAAAAATCCCGACTTTTTTAAAATCCTGAATTTTTCAAACTCTCGAATTTTTCAAATATTTAGTATTTTTTAAAATCTCGACTTTTTAAAAATCTTGAATTTATCAACATCATCACATTTTTGAAAATTTTGTTCTCTTCAAAATCCTGACCTTTTCCTAATCTTGTTCTTTTTATAATCCAAACATTTTCAAAAAATCGATGTTTTCAAAAATCCTGACATTTTAAAAAAATTCGACCTTTTTCGAACATTTTGACATTTTTCAAAAATTGTAACACATTTCAAAAATCTCAAGTTTTTCAAAAATTTGAATTTTTAATATCTCGATATTTTAAAAATCCTAACTTTTCAAAATCCTTACTTTTTCTATACCTTGAATTTTTTTAAATTTCGACTTTTCAAAAAACCCGACTTTTTTAAAATTCTAACTTTTCAAAATCTCAACCTTTTTCAAAATCCCATCCTTTTCAAAATCCTCGATGTTTCTACCGACATTTCTAAAATGCTGACCTTATTAAAAATCTGAAATTTTTTACAAATCTCGACTTATAGAAAATCCCAACGTTTTTGAAAATACCGACTTTTTTGAAAATCGTCATTTTTTTCAAAATTTTCGACATTTTTTAAAATCCCGATTGTTTCAAAATCGCATAGTTTTAATATCCCCATATGTTAAAAATGTTGACTTTTTAAAATCCTGACTTTTCAAAAATCTTAAAATTTGAAATAACCAACTTTTCAAAAATCTCGCTTTTTTAAAATCTCAAATTTTCCGAATATCCGGGCATTTTCTGAATCCCAACTTATTAAAAATCATGAATTTTTCAAAATCTTGACTTTTTAATATCTCAATATTTGCAAAATCCTAAGTTTGTTTCAAACCTTGAATTTTTCAAAATTCCTGACTTTTCGAAAATACAACTTTTCAAAACCTAGACTTTTCAAATATCCCAACTTATCAAAATCTTGACCTTTTACAAATCCCTTCCTTTTCACAAATCCTAATGTTTTCTCCGACATTTCTAAAATCCTTACCTTATTCAAATATTCCAACTTTTTTCTAAATCACGACTTATACAAAATCCAAACGTTTTTGAAAATACCGAATTTTTTCAAAAATCATGACTTTTTATTAAAAAAAAATCAACATTTTATGAAAATCGTGATTTTATTCAAAAATTTCACAATTTTTGAAAATCCTAACATTTTCAAAATTGCATCATTTTAATATCCTCATATTTTAAAAAATTTAATTTATTAAAATCCCGACTTTTCAAAAATCTTAACAATTTGAAATAACTAACTCTCGAATTTTTTGAATATCTAGTATTTTTTATAATCCCATTGTTTTAATAATCTTGAATTTTTCAAAATAATCACATTTTCGAAAATTTCATCTTTTTCAAAATCTCAACCTTTTCCAAATTTTCTTATTTTTATAATCCAAACATTTCAAAGAAAATCTATGTTTTCGACAATCTTAACATTTTTTAAAAATTATGACCTTTTTTGAACATCTTAACATTTTTCAAAAATTCCCAAAATTTTTCAAAACTTTTGACTTTTTCATATCTTGATATTTTTAAAATCCCGACTTTTCGAAAATCCAGACTTTTCAAAATTTCTAACTATTCAAAATCTTGACCTTTTCAAAATCCTTATGTTTCCACCGACATTTCTAAAATCTTGACACTATTAAAAATCCTGACTTTTTTTTGCAGATCTTTACTTATAGAAAATCCCAACATTTTTTAAATTACTGATTTTTTTAAAATCGTGATTTTTTCAAAAATTTCAACATTTTTATGAAATTATGACTTTTTCAAAATCACATTGTTTTAATACCAAGATATTTTAAAAATGTTTACTTTTCAAAATCCTTGAGATTTAAAAATATTGGCAATTTAAAATAACTAACTTTTAAAGAAAACTAGATATTCAAAACATTCGAGAGTTATAAAAATCGAGATTTTAAAAAGTCAGGATTTTCCATAAGTCAAGATTTAAATTTTCAAAAATTTCGTCCTCTTCAAAATCCCGACCTTTTCCTCCTAATCTTATTCTTTTTATAATCCAAACATTTTCCAAAAATTTGATGTTTTTGAAAATCCTAACATTTTTAAAATTTCGACCTTTTTTGAACATTTTGGCATTTTTCAAAAATCATGACACTTTTCAAAAATATCCACTTTTTCAAAAATTAACTTTTTCAATCTCGATATTTTTAAAATCCCGACTTTTTCCAAACCTTGAATTTTTCAAAATCTTTGACTTTTCAAAATTGGACATTTCAAAAACCCAACTTATCGAAAATCAAACTTTTCAAAAATCGCTACTTTTCAAAATCTCGATGTTTCCACCGACATTTCTAAAATCGTAACATTATTCAAAATCCCGATTTTTTCGAATCTTGAGTTATAGAAAATCCCAATATTTTTTAAAATACCGAATTTTTGAAAATCGTGATTTTTTTCAAAAAATTGACATTTTTGTAAAATCTTGACTTTCTCAAAATCATATCGATTTAATATCCCCATATTTAAAAAAGGTTGACTTTTCAAAATCTAAACAATTCAAATAACTAACTTTATGAAAATCCTAACTTTTTTAAAATCTTGACTTTTTCAAACTCTCGAATTTTTCGAATATCTAGTCTTTTTTAAAATCCCGACTTTTTAAAAATCGTGAATTTTTCAAAATTCCATCCTTTTCAAAATCCCGACCTTTTCCTAATCTTTTTCTTTTTATAATACAAACATTTTTAAAAACTTGATATTTTCAAACATCCTGCCATTTTTTAAAATTCGGACCTTTTTCAAACATCTTGACATTTTTCAAAAATCGCGACACTTTTCAAAAATCTTGACTTTTTCAAAATTTTGATTATTTAATATCTTGATATTTTCAAAATCTTGACTTATCCAAACCTTGAATTTTTCAAAATTCCCAACTTTTTGAAAATACGACTTATCATAAAACCCAACTTTTCAAAAATTCTGACATTTCAAAAATCCTGACTTTTCAAAATCTCGACCATTTTCAAAATCCCATCCTTTTCAAAACCCTAATGTTTCCACTGACATTTTGAAAATACAGACTTTTTTGAAAATCGTGATTTTTTTCAAAAATTCAACATTTTTTGAAAATCCCAATTTTTTCAAATTTGCATCGTTTTCAATATCCCATATTTTAAAAATGCCGACTTTCCAAAATCCTCGACTTTTCAAAAATTTTGACAATTCAAAAATACTTAACTTTTCAAAATCCAAGCTTTTATAAAATTTCAACTTTTTCGGATATCTAGTTTTTTTAAAATCCAGACTTTTTAAAATTCCTGAATTTTTCAAAATCATGACATTTTCAAAAATTTCATGCTTTTCAAAATCTTGATCTTTTCCTAATGTTTTTGCTTTTATAATCCAAACATTTTCATAAAATTTTATGTTGTTGAAAATCTTGAAATTTTTAAAAAAATTTGACCTTTTTTGAACCTCTTGACATTTTTGAAAAATCGCGACACTTTTTGAAAGTATCGATTTTTTCAAAATTTTGACTTTTTAATATCTCGATATTTTTAAAATACTAGCTTTTCAAAATCATGACTTTTTCTAAACCTTGAATTTTTCAAAATTTCTCAACTTTTAGAAAATACAATTGTTCAAAAAACCTGACTTTTCTAAATTCTGACCTTATTTGAAAATCCTGACTTTTTTTGCAGATCTTGATATTTCTAAAATCCTAGACTTATTCGAAAATCCTGACTTTTTTTGCAAATCTCGACTTATAGAAAATCCAAACATTTTTGAAAATAGTGATTTTTTTCAAAAATTTTGTAATTTTTTAAAAATCTCAAATTTTTCCAAATCGCATCATTTTAATATCCCCATATTTTAAAAAAATTGACAATTCAAGAAACTAACTTTTAGAAAATCTTGGCTTTTTAAAATCTCAACTTTTTCAAACTCTCGAATTTTCCAAATATCTAGTCTTTTTTTGAAATCCCGACTTTTTAAAAATCCTGAATTTTTTAAAATCATGACATTTTTGAAAATGTCAAGATGTTCGAAAAAGGTCGAAACTTTTTTAAAATGTCAGGATTTTCAAAAACATAGAATATTTTCAAAATGTTTGGATTATAAAAAGAACTTTTAAAAACATTGAATTTTTTGAAAATCTTGACTTTTCAAAAACCCGACCTTTTTCAAACTTTTGACCTTTCTGAAAATCCCGACCTTTTTGAAAATCCCAAGTTTCAAATTCTTAACTTTTTCAAAATCACAGCTATTCAAAATCAAAACTCCAACTTTTCAAAATCCAGTACTTTTGAAAATCCCGACCTTTTCAAAAATCTTAATTTTTTTCAAAAATCATGACTGCTTTCAAAAATCACGACTTTTCTGAAATTTTGATTTTTTCAAAAATCACCTCTTTTTGACAATCCCGACTTCTTCAAAAGCTTGACTTGAAATCCTAATTTTTAAAATAAATGACTTTTTAAAAATTTAGAATTTTTTGAAAATGCCAATTTTCTCACAAATCCTGACTATTTCAAAACTTCCAAATTTTTTATCTAAAATCCTAACCTTTTCAAAAATCTTGGCCTTGTTCAAAATCACGAACGACCTTTCAAAAACCCTAACCTTTCGAAAATATGGACTTTAAAAAACATCTCAAACATTCAAAATCCCGACTTTTCAAAATCCTTACATTTTACAATTGTCAATTTATCAAAATCCCAAATTTATCGAACTACTGAATTTTTCAAACTCCCGACTTTTTCGAAAATCCCAACTTTTTCAAATATTCCAACTTTTTTGAAAATCCGGACCTTTTCTAAAATCTTGATCTTTTTCAAAATTCATGACTGCTTTTGAAAGATCCTTATGTTTTCGAAAATTATGACTTTTTGAAAATCTCCACTTTCAAATATTGACCTTTCAAAAATTTGACCTTTTTCAAAATACTAAAATTTATGAAAATCCCAAACTTTTCAAGATCCCTACTTTTCAAAATCATGTCTATTCAAAATTAAAACTTTTCAAAATCCTCGGCTTTTTAAAATACGTAATTTTCAAAATAGCGTCTTTTTCTTACTCCAGACATTTCAAAACTCCTTTTCAAAAATCCTAAATTTATCGAAAATCATGATCTTTTTCAAAAATCTTTATACGTTTTCAACATGTGTCTTTTTCAAATTCATGACTTTTTCATAATCCTAATCTTTTTCACATTTATGTCCTTTTCTTAATCTAATGTTTTTAAAAATCTCGACATTTTCAAAAATTTCAACCTTTTCAAAATCCCGACCATTCGAAAATATTGACCTTGTTCAAAAATCTTGATCTTTTCAATGATCACAACTTTTTAAAATCTTAACTATTAAAAAATCCCAACTTTTTCAAGCTCCTGACATTTTCAACCACCCGACTTTTTCTAAAATCCTGACTTGTTAGAAAATTCCAACTTTTCTTAAAATGCCGACCTTTTTCAAAAATCCTAAATTTTTAAAAACCCTAACTTTTTCAATAACATCTTTTTCAAAATCACGACATTTCTTAATCCTTACATTTTCAAAATCCCGACCTTTTAATAATCCCACCCCTTTCATAATCTTGACATTTTCAAAAATCTCAATGTTAGCAAAAATCTTGACTTTTTATTTAAAATTACAACCATTTTCAAAATCTCGCATTTATTCAAAAATCTTGACTTTGCAAAATCTTGTCATTTTGAAAATCCTGTTAGAGTCTTAGCTCATGTTCACCTAGGTACTTTATTTACCATTATTGTATTTATCCTCACCCACTTATGTGTGTGAATATTTCTTTTATCTTATTTAGATATTAGGAGATATTATTGTAATCCAAATGTGCCCCTACTCATTTTTGTGGCTAACTCCTTGTGTTCTTGCCTCTCTTGTGCCTCAGTCTCCATTTTTTTATTTTTAGGCACTCAAAACCTTCTGGAAATGACACCATTGGATAGAGCTCTCTCTCAGCTTTACAGAAAGGTAAAGTTTTCCTCCTCCTCATACTTTTCAAGTTATGGCTCGGCGAGTTTTTGTGGGAAATTTTCCCCTGGAAGCCCACAACCAATAGGAAGCCGCCACGTGTCCCGAGTGAAGTGGTGGAGAGAAGCAAAACACTTAGAAAATTTTTCAAGTTTTGGTCAAAAATGCAAGAGGTAAAATTCAAATTTTTTCCCGCCGATCCGTTTTGGGCCTATTTTTTCCTAAATCTTCGAACGGCCATAACTTTCGATCTAGAGATCAGATTTTCGCGTTCTTCATACCATTGAAAAGTTGGTAAAATTCTATATATGATTCCATGGTCAATTTTGAATTTTGGATCAGGTTGGAGGGAGAAAATCAAAAACACTTCGGTATGCGCCATGGACAGAATCGACGTTTAACAACCAATTTTAATGCAAAATGAGTCGATTCTTCTTCAAAGATGGTCAAAAATGTTGGGGGATGGGTCTGCATTAGGTCACCCATGCTGTTTTTAATGTATTTTGGTCAATGAGGAATGGCTCCTACGTTTTTTCATGTTTTCTCTCTCTGGGCTCGACCCATGCACCGTAAAAGCTTTAATTGGCTCATTTTTCAAAGGGGAACATTTTTTTGCATAGAAAAGCTTCGCTTTCACCTTAAGAAAGTGATTTTTGCAAGGATTAGACCTTTTTAGGGATTGTAACAGTTTTCTACCTTTTTGGTGTTGGAATGCAAGGATTTTGATGTTGAAAATCACAATACAGATGCTCTGTGAATGCTTTCCTTTGATGTGTTGTTTGTTTCATTTCAAACCTTTGATTATAGCTTATCAACTCCGTGCATGATGTTTTATGTTGCAATTTCTGATTTGTGTCTATTTGCATGAGCAAAAATGTTCACCACTCCTTTGGTGCATCACCATCATTAGTTTAGTTTCAATTTTTGCATTTCTTATCCCTGTCTCCTTGCAAATTAGGATAAAATTAGGATTTGAACCTCTACAGTTGTGCAAATAATATATCTAATTAAAGGAGTTTGAGGAACCAGCCTCTAACTGAGATTCCTCTTCCATTTTGCAAGTCCCACACTTGGGAAGAGGATTCAATGTTGTGCAATCACACCGGATGCCTCGAAACATCAACTTGGAAATCGATCAACATCCAAGGGGTGCCGCTGATTTGCAACAACAATTATCTAGTTAGGTATAGTTCTTTCCTTGATCTATGGTATTAACTAGTTCTTTCCTAGATCTATGGTATTGACTAGATCATTGATGTCTAGTTCTCTCATAAATCTATGGTCTTGACTAGTTCTTTGATAACTAGTTATTTCCTTTATTTATAGCTTGATCTACGACCTCGACCGGTTCTTAGATTATTATTCCTTGCCTATTTAAGCAAGGCCCATTCTCATTGTATTGCATTGAGTTCCATAATAATATATGATATTGCTGCTCATTTGTTTGCAAAGGTTTTATGTAAAGTTATTCTCAAGAGTTACTTTCATCTTATTGATCGTGGTGTTTGATTAGCACCTATGTTCTCGGGCCGAGTACGATCTAGTTATCATTCCTTACAAATCCCAACTTATCAAAATCATGACTTTTAATAAGTCCCAAGTTTTAAGAAAATCTTGATTCTTCAAAACTCCTGACATTTTGAAAATCCTGGATTTTAGAAAATCTCAATTTTTCTAGAATCCCAACCTTTCAAAATCCTGACATTTCAAAATCTTTGAAATCAGGACTTGAAATTCAAACTTTTCAAATAACCTCACTTTTTCAAAATCTTGACTTCTTCAAAATTCTGATTTTCTTCAAATGTAGACTTTTTAAAATCCCAACTTTTTCGAAATTATGAATTTTTCGAAAATCTCAACTATTTTCAAATTCCCAACTTTTAAAAATCCCGAATTTTTGAATATCAAAACGATTTTTCGAAAATTATGACCTTTTTCAAAAATCCTGATCTTTCCAAATTAATCCCAACTTTTTTAAATCCCAAATTTTTTCAAAATCCTCACTTTTTAAATTCCTTAGTTTTACAAGAAATCCTGAATTTTTCAAAAATAACAACTTTATAGAAAAACTCAATTTTTCGAAAATCACGACTTTTTAAAAATCTATACTTTTTCGAAATTCTGACTTTTTACAAATCCTAACAAAGCGAAAATTCAGAATTTTTCATTTCAAAATCCCAACTTTTTAAAAATCTCAACTTTTTCAAAAAAACCCGTCTTTTTCAAAAATATCAACTTTGCAAAATTTTGTCTTTTCCACTCCCGACTTTTCAAAAATTCAGCTTTACAAAACTATTGACATTTCCAAACTCCCATTTTTATGGAAATTTAACTTTTTCTGAAAGTACAAATTTTTCAAAATAAATGCGGACTTCTATTAAATCCTGCCTTTAAAACAAAATCCCAACTTTTTCAATAAACCGACTTTGCATGATCCCGACTTTTTCAAAATAATAACTTTTTCTAAATTTTCACTTTTTCAAAAATCTTTAACTTTTTCAAAAATCCCGACTTTTTCAAACTTCCGACTTTTGAAAATCCCAAATTTTACTAAGTCATTACTTTTTTGAAAATGCCAAATTTTTGAAATCCAAACTTTTTCCAAATTTCGATTATTTCAAATCCAAACTTTTGAAAAATTGCGACTTGTTTGAGAATCTCGACAATTTTTCGAAAATCCTTAATTTTACGAAATCTTGACCTTTTGAAAATTACAACTTTTTTGAAAATCCCAACTTTTTTGAAAATCCAATTTTTTTCAAAAATCATGAGTTTACTAAATTCCTAAATTTATCAAAATCCTCACTCTTGAAATCCCGACTTAATTGGAATCATTATTTTTTAGAAAATCATGACTTTTCGAAAATCTCTACTTTTTCAAAACCCCTACTTTTTCATAATCTTGACTTTTTTAAAATAAAGATTTTTTTGAAACCGTGACTTTTTCAAAATTCCCAACTTTTGTAAAAATCATGATTTTGCCAAAAATCATGATTTTGTCAAAAATCACGACTTTTTGAAAATTGCGAGTTTTTCGAAAATCTCGAAATTTTAAAAAATCATGACTTTTTTTTCAAAATCCAAACTTTTTCGAAATTCAAACTTTTTTAGAATTACGACTATTACAAAATCAAGTGTTTTTTTAAATCTCGAGTTTTTCAAAATTTGCCATTTTTTTCGTAAACTCTTACTTTTTCAAAAATGTTGGATTTTCAAAAATCCTTACTATAGTGGTTTCGTTTGTGTTATTGGTTATGGCATTTATAACTGCATAACAACTCTAAAACAGAAACAATACACTATATATTTAACACATGCTTCATACACATAGCGCTTGATGTATTATCATTTATTGGTTAATAGATTCGAACTAATCAACTAAATGACCATGTTAATCAGAGATGTAATGTGTCCATGTTTATCTGATTCACTATTATGTTATTAAAGACTACCACAATACCCGAAACATTTATCCATTACTCTCGTCGAACATGAGCTCAAAATTTATCCATTATTTTGTATTGGAATTTTTAACACAATTTTGCATTATTTTACATATACTTGTATATATACATATAACAACTTAGAGTAGTGGATTAAAAGAACTCTTAGCTTTGTCCCTCTGACACATTTTTTCTCCAACTTTATCTCTTGGAAAACTTGAGCCGAATTTATTCCTCATTGAACATAAACACAAACTCAAACCTTGTGACATAGGGTGCCACCTCCAAAGGAAAATAATTCACACAAATCACGTGAAAGCCATGAAAAATGTCCCAATTTGCATGTTTTTACTACTCCATATAAACAGATCATCCACATGGGTTTATTAAAAATGGCAGAGAACATAACTACTTAAATTTGACACTTATTCTTGGTCACATTTCTATACATTCTTCTTTTGACATTTTAACTATTATTTTATCACCAATCAAGGTTGTCTAAAACCAAGCTTGTCACTCTCCTCGTGCCTCTAGCAATATCTCGCTTAGAATTTTAACTATTATTTTATCACTAATCAAAGTTGTCACTCTCCTCATGCCTACAACAATATCTGCTCAGAATTTTGAATTAAATTGCTCAACAAATTGGACTTACCAGTGCATACCAAGTAAGATAGTTAAATTACCTAGTGTTAGCATTTAGATTAATGGGACATCCAATCACATACGTGCCCTAAAATCTAACACATTTACAACATCGAATAGTCCTTACAAATGACATTCTTTGGACATTCTTTGTAGGCCTTGATATGGATACAACAATAACATGTCTTATTTCCTGCTATTCTATCAATCTCTTCTTGGATGGTTAGCTCGAAAGAACTATTTTTTCCTTAGGTGAAAGGATGTCGCATGAGCTATTGCAAAAATTTATTAGAAGAGTGTTCATAGATGAGACTTCATTGCCACAATGGGAATTGGGACATGTAAAACTGCACGCACATGAAATGCAAAGAACTTACCAAAATAGGGTTGAGTAAGATTGCGAAGAGGTCCAAGGGGAGAAAGAAGGTGTGCGTAGAAGATGGAGAATTTAGATGTGAATGAATCCAGGGGAAAGGGGAGAAGAAATTACCTCATAAGTGTTTGTATATGTTATATCAACTATTTGTTGTATCCACATGGATTTGATACAACAAATAGTTGATATACTCTACCCAAAAATGTGATTCTACGCATACTAGCACCTACATCTTTAGGGAGTGTAAGGAATTCAGAATAGACACCTCCAAAGTGTTATATTTTCTTAAAATATAAAAAAATATTTGTGGACAAGGTATAATGTGGCGCGAGACAAGTTTTACCATTTTTTTACCTTTTGATGAACATATTCCCAATTATAAAACCTATAAGTTGGCATGCATGATGCAGCCATAAAATTGAGTGCGTATTCTAGGTGATGCCATAACTATAAGCTTTTAGACCATAAAATATGCAGTATCTATGGGCTCCACAACTGATTTTATTTTATTTGCATTTGTCATTCTTTCGTTGTATAACATACTAGAAGTTGCTCTAGTTTGAGGGGGAATAAGGACGGTGGGAAGGTTTTCTGAAAATGTTGTGTATGCCGATCAACATTTCATCGGCATCCTTTGCCAACATTCTGCGTTAATCACGCTTATAGCAGAAGACATGGGAATTCTCATGCATCTTTGCCACTTGTTTTACCTAATGCAATCAATAGGTGTCCAATCTGATCAGTTATCTTTTGCTAGCATGCTACTAGTCTCAGTGAAAAAAATAGGAGCTTCAAACAAAGGCTAAGGACATCTCACAAGCATTATGGAGAAGGTATTTTTGGTATATGTTGTAGTTGCAAGTGCCCTAGGAGATATGATTACAAAATTGGAAGCATGCACACCGCATGTGAACCGCTTTGACTTAATGCCTAGAAGAAATGTGGTCTCATGGATTGCAATGATTACGGGATATGAAGAAAATGATTTTGTTGAAACCATGTTGGAACCTTTCAAGAAATATAGTTGGCGGTGTTAATGCCACGATCCACAACCATTTATGTTGTCTTCTATGTCTCTGTATAAAATGGGATAATTAGAAAAAGCATGTGGGCAATCATCCAAGCAGATGTGGTCTCATGGACTGCCATGAATGCAAGCTTATCAAAGTTTTGTTTATACTTGGTCAAAGTCATACAAAAATGATAGAATATTCAAAGGGCTAACTATCATTTTGATTGTTAGAAACTAAGTCACGAGATTCGCCAGACTCCATTGATGGAATTCAAATTCGGCGAATAGCACAACATGTAATGTTTTAAAATTGGCATTAAAATTCATTCAGTAATCTATCCGACATGCCAAATCTAAAAAGAATGATAATAATATTGTTCCAAGATGTGATCTTAGATGATAATATCACGCCACATTTGATTTGCAAAGAAGAATAGCTAAAATACCATACATGGAAATCAATCATAATCCATAATGCTCAATACATTACAATAGAGTGACTTTAATTATTCAATAAGATAGATGTACATATAGGAGGAGGAAGTGCAACTACTACCTACATCAGTGGTGAATAACTCCCACTAACAGATACTATTAGTTAAGTTAACTCCAAAAGACTAGTAAGCTAACTCCACATAACCGAGAAGCTAACTCAACACATCTAGTAAGCTAACTCCACACAACTAGTACACACTGAGCAAGCTAAACCAACAAGTGTAGGGCTAACATAAGTGTAAGAATTATCCTAATATATAAATAAAAGGATAAATAATAACCCCACTGATGAGGTACCCACGTACAACAACTAGGAAAAATAGACACTACAAGGTACCCAAAACCAGTAATAACAAAGTAGAGAGCAAAATCCTGCTACAAGATATCCTCAAAAGCTCAACTCCAAAAACTTGTACAATGTTGAAGAAGTGTGGTGCACACTATGGTCTGAATCCACTGCTCGATCATATAACTCAAAAACAACTGACACTGGGCTTCACCAGAATAGCTCCATGCAAGGAGACTATCAATGGAGTGATGTCAAAAGTGAAACAAACACCAAACATAATTTGATCAACTGCTACAAATAGGTGTGCCACGATCCAAGAAAAACCAAGGCAACAAGGCAAGGACATGAGATCCAAATAAATAGGAGTGCCATGATCCAAGAAAAGCCAAGGTAACAAGGCAAGGGCACGAAACCTGAAGAAGCAGTATCAACACCACACCCTCCCATACTGCAGAATGGGTAGAGTGACACCACAAATCTATATGAGTTGTCAAAATCAACTACTCGAACACTGACAAACTAACACTAGGCTCCACTAGAATAGCTCCCCCACAAGAGAGACTGTCAACATGCCAAAAAAGTGTCAAAAATACAAATCCAAAATATCTCAACAAACAAGAGAGATATAAATGTATACACCCATAGATACAAGAATGCAATACCCAAAATTTTAGGACGTCGGGCTCAACTAAAAATGCATCCACAAGTGATCACAACACCCTCCCGAATTTGGCACTTTATAATTGAGTGCATGTAAATATTACAATGAGTAACAATACCTTTTACATTTGAAATATGTGTATAAAAATTTCACCAATGCGTAGATCTCGAAAAAATACACAATTTCAAAAAAAATCACCTTAATCCGAGCTATGGATCAAAAGTTATGAGCTCTACAAGGTTTTGCTATTAAAATAATATTTTAATGTTGATCTTTTTAAAAGGTACATGTGACACCCAAATGTCCAAAGGGTAAAAGAGTGCATCCACACGATACATGCTTGCGACCAAAGGATAAAAGCCTGCGCCCAAAACCTAAAATGTCCAGAGGGTAAATCATTGCGTCCAGAGGGTACACGCTTATATCCAATGGATAAAAGAATGCACCCAGAGGGTATAGATCTGCATCCAGTGGATAAAAGACTACATCCAAAACCAAAATACCCAGAGGGTAAAAGAATGCATCTGGAAGGTACACGCTTATATCCAATGGATAAAAGAATGCACCCATAGGGTACAGATCTGTGTCCAGTGGATAAAAGAATACATCTCGAAGGTACACACTTATATCTAATGGATAAAAGAATGCATCCAGAGGGTACAGATCTACATCCAGTGGATAAAAGACTGCATCCAAAGCTGAAATACCCAGAGGGCAAAAAAATGCATCCGAAAGGTACACATTTATATCCAATGGATAAAAGAATGCATCTAGAGGGTACATATCTACGTCCAATGGATAAAAGATTGCATCCAAAACTAAAATACCCAAAGGGTAAAAGAATGCATCTGGAAGGTACACGCTTATATCCAATGGATAAAAGAATGCACCCATAGGGTACAGATCTGCATCCAATGGATAAAAGAATGCATCCAAAACCAAAATATCCAGAGGGTAAAAGAATGCATCTAGAAGGTACACACTTTTATCCAATGGATAAAAGAATGCACCTATAGGGTACAGATCTACATCTAGTGGATAAAAGACTACATCCAAAACCAAAATATCCAGAGGGTAAAAGAATGCATCTGGAAGGTACACGCTTATATCCAATGGATAAAAGAATGCACCCATAGGGTACAAATCTGTGTCCAGTGGATAAAAGACTGCATCCAAAACGGAAATATCCAGAGGTTAAAAGATTGCACCCGGAGGGTAGAGATCTCGTGTCCAAAGTGGATAAAAGACGCATCCAAAACCAAAATACACATAGGGTAAAAGTATGCATCTAGAAGGTACACATTTATATCCAATGGATAAAATAATGCACCCATTGGGTATAGATCTGCGTTCAAAGGGATAAAAGACGCATCCAAAACTAAAATATCCAGAGAGTAAAAGAATGCATCTGGAAGGTACACGTTTTTATCCAATGGATAAAAGAATGCACCAAAAGGGTACAGATCTGCATCTAGTGGATAAAATAGTGCATCCAAAACTAAAATACCGAGAGGGTAAAAGAATGCATCCATAAGGTTCACGCTTATATCCAATGGATAAAAGAATGCACCCAAATTTGATTGTCTCAAAACATGGTTGAGTTTACAATCGATTCTAGGTTTTTGCACCTTCCAAATCCAATTCCATACTCCGTTTGCATAAAAATGCAAAAGCTATAAAAATTGCTAAAAATTTCATATACATGAAAACAAATAAACCCTTGCTTGCAAAGAAAACTTACTCGGATGTCTACATCATCTATCACTCTGATACCATGAAAGGAATGAGAAGAATATTGTTCCAAGCCATGATCTTAGATGATAATAACACACCACATTAGATTTGCAAAGCAGAATAGCTAAAATACCATATATGGAAATCCATCATAATCCATAATGCTCAATACATTACAATAGAATGACTTTAATTATTCAATAAGAAAGATGTACATATAGGAGGAGGAAATGCAACTACTACCTACATCGGTGGTGAAGAACTCCCACTACCGATATTAGTAGTTAAGCTAACTCCAAAAGACTAGTTAACTCTACATAACCCAGAAGTTAACTCAACACAATTAGTAAGCTAACTCCACACAACTAGTACACCTAAGCAAGATAACCCAACAAGTGTAGGGCTAACACAAGTGTAAGAATTATCCTGATAAATAAATAAAAGGATAAATAATAACCTACACTAAAAAAATCATAGGTGTTTGAAGAAGACTATCCAATTGTAGGAAAATTCTTGATCAGAATCACTAGGAGAACTACCACTCTTAAAAGATAGAGGAATTTTATTAGATGTTGTAGTTGTAACTGCCCCAGTACACATGCATGCAAAAAGTGGAAGTCAAGAGAAGACAAGTGAACTATTTGACAGAATGCCTCAAAGAGGTTTCTGCATAACATTGACTGCAAGAAGCACGAAACTTGGAATACAATAAATAAATGAACCACCTCCTCATGATCTAACTACGAGCACACAATAATAATAATTCCTAACCATTAATGAAAGGAAAAATACATTTGTGGCTTGCAAAACTAAATTACATGTAGCTGTAATAGATGGAAGAAAAATAAACAAAGCTGTAGACTTTGGGCTGGGAACATTTGTGGATGGCTAAACCCCTTTCAAATAACAGTTTCTGAAGAATTACATCATTATTGAAATATGCAGCTTATGAACATGAAAGAGTAATGGTCTAATTTGGAATTGTCAGAGAAGTTCATCTTCCTAGAAACTACTATGTCTGTTGTATACGATATTTCTTATGTGAGAAAATTCCATGTAACTTGGAGTGCTTTTTGTTTCACTTTAATTTTATATAGCTAAAAGCAAGAGAACATTTTCTTGCTTCTTGTTGCACCAACATATAATAATTTCCATATTGTTGGAAATCAACCCGTTTCTACATTGACTGCGATACTTAAAACACTTTCAATCCTATGGTCATAGTGGCCTGCGAATGAGCTTAGAGAAGAGGCCAACCAAAACCTTGGATTTCTTTGTAATTTTCAGATCACCATATGCCTAACTCTATATTATAATTTCAAGAAATAATGACAGTGGCCTCAGGAAAAGTGACATTGCGAGCTCTAGAATCTTCAATTTCTCTATGCTATGGAATGAAATTAATTTTAAGAAGCTATGACAGCATGTTTCACATAAGTGCAAATTCCTAACATACATGGATGCCTAACTCAATATATTTCAAGAACTTGTGATGATTTAAGATTTTAGGATTTCCTCAATCTGTTGCACTCAATGACATCGTATTACCTCAAGGCATTTTGTCAAATAGTTCGAGAGGCCTTGTGCTTTTACACACATGTGTAGGCCAACAACAACAATTGCAAATGGAAATGGACACAGATAAAATGATGAAGATATAGACTGAAAATTAAGCTATTGTACCTAATGACAGTGAGAGAGTTGTAAATGACGGGGTGTTGCACTCCAATTTTTATGTTGCCTTGCCTATATAACAAATTACAGAAGCATCAAAACAAATGCAGAAATGGTATGAATATAAATAAGTTATCGGTAACAGAAGATCTCCAAGCTCCTAAAGTAGGATAGGCATAAACCAACAAATATATTTGTAGCCAAAGGTGTGAGGTTCTCTCCCTCTCTCAAACGTGCACTAAAATAAGAAAAAAAAAAGGATATTGTGTTCGTAGATAATTTCTCTAGGACATTTACTATTCTTAATTTATGAAGCAAACAATTTTTTTATGACTTACAAGAATGGTAAATGGAATTAAAAAAACATACAACTTTAATAAATAAAACACAAACCCAGTTAAGAACCTAACAAGTACAAATTTCTTTACAAAAAAATCCAAAAAAAAAGGTTCACTACCTGCTAACAAACCAATTGTTCCTCGAACGCCAACAACTACCTCTAATGACGAGCTACAAACATACATACGAAACACATCAGAAGAGAGATCTGAAATTTTTGTTTCCTCCTCGTTGTCAAACACTAGATTGATGCTCAAATAGAATGAGTCTGTGATCCATCGATCACCCCCGAGGTAGAAATAGCGATGATGTTGAGGCGGGATGATAGGAGGAAATAGAACGAGGTTCTCATCTAAGTGATGAAAATATTTGTTTTTATGGATGCTATGTTTGGAGGCTATATCGGTGTATGTAGTGCAATGGAGAAGTTGGTTTCTAGAGTCAAAATGTTGGGATTTAGTAAACCACAATACAAAAATACTTTTATTTAAGCACTCGCATGTGATTTCAATGCACATCGTGGTTTAATTTTCACCAATTGGCTAATTAAGTAATAAATCTTCCAAATTCTAGCTCATTAATACCCCCAAATTTTATTATAAAATGTATATTACTTTATTTAATTTTCTAAAATAGACATGTATTGGACTTCAGTAGTAAATTCTATGCTTTTCCTTTTGATTTCACCTTGACATACATTTAAGTCTTTTTAATCCAAAACAATTTTCCTACAATAAAAATTTCCACATCTGGAAGACAATATTTTTTCGAAATCAAAATTCTCCCTCCATTAAAAAACAAGTATACATCATATAGTCCCCTCATTCTTGGGAAACTACTGCAGAGGTGAATTTTACATATCTCACGGAAACCTTCTCTGGAGACACTTTCACTCATGAAATTTCTACGCTTTTATGGCTAATGTTTCTTTTAGGAAAATTTGAGTTTTTTTGAGCCTTGATATGTGTTATCCAAAATGTGCCCCACTCATTTTTGTGGCTAACTCCTTGTGTTCTTGCCTCTCTTGTGCCTCGATCAACATTTTTGATTCTAAGGCACTCAAGGATTTCTAGAAATGGCACCATCGAGATAGAGCTCTCTCTCAGCTTTCCAAAAAGGTAAAGTTTGCTTCCTAACTCCTTATATTTTTCAAGTTATGGCTCGGCGGAGTTTTTGTGGAAAATTTTCCCATTTGAGGCCCGCAGCCAATAGGAAGCTGCCACGTGGTAGAGGAGTTCGGGGCATAGGGAATTTTTGAAAAAATTTCCAAAGACAAAAAAGAGGTAAAATTTGAAATTTTTTCCCACCGATCCGTTTTTGGGTCATTTTTGCCCTAAATCTTCAAACGATCATATCTTCTGATCCAAAGCTTAGATTTTCACGTTCTTTATATCATTGGAAAGATGTTAAAATTCTCTACATGATTCTATTTTCAATTTCTAATTTTGGTTCAGTTTAGAGAGAGAAAATTCAAAAATAGTTCTGTATGTGTCCATGGCCAGAAATGACATTTCCACAACCAAATTTAATATAGAATGGGTCGCATTCTTCTCCAATATGGTCAAAAATGACAGGGTATGGGTTTGTAAGGTCCTCCATGCTATTTTAATGCATTTTCCATCAATGAGGAATGGGATCCCATGTTTTTATGTATTCTCTCTCCTGGGCTCAACCCATGCATTGTAAAAGCCAGATTTGGCTCATTTCTTGAGGGTTGAACACTTTTTGTAATTGCAAACTTCTTCTTTCACCTCCAGCAAGTGATAGTTGTAAGAATCGGACCTTTTCACAAAGATTTGTAACAGGTTTATACCTCTTTGATGGTGGAATGCAAGAGATTTTTACATGGAATTGACAATGCAAACTCGTGAATGCTTTCGAGTCCTTTGTTTGTATTGTTTTACTTTATTTTAAGACCTCTAATTACATCTATCAGCTTGTGTATGTTTTCCCTTGTTGCATTTCATGAATTTGTGTCTATTTACATGGCAAAAATGTTTCACCACTCCTTTTGGTGCATCACCATCTTTAGTTTAGTTTCATTTTTGCATTTTTATCCCTGTCTCCTTGCAATCTAGGGTAGAATTAGGATTAGAACCTCTGTAGTTGTGCAAAATATAGATCTAAATCAGAGGATTTTGAGGAACCACCTCTATTTTGGAGATTCCTCTCTCATTTTCACAAGTCCCACACTTGGAGAGGTTTCCTTTTTGTGCAATCACACCGGATGCTCTAAACATCATTTAGAACCTTGATTTACATCCGAGGTGCTTTGCTGATTTGCAACAACGGTTTTGTAATACGCCGGTGGGACATTAGAGGTCTCATTTTTATTGCAGCAAAGTTGATGTGCATCTGCTGCAATTTTCTTGCTTGAAAAGAGCTATAATTTACACATCTGGCGACTCCAAGGGGAAGAATCAATCGGTTTCAGCAGTGCAGGCCTGAAAACTCATGAGAAGAATCACTACAAGGTCAAGAGTTGGAGAAGAAGAAGTGTTGTTTGAATACCTGTAGTTATCTCCAAGAGTAAGGTAAAGTGGGAGGAGAATCCAAAGGTCTCCATCTCCACCAAACAGAACTCTCTCAACTCCTCCACTGTAGGCCTTTCATTCAATCAACAATGGTTCTAAGGCCAATTAGAATGGCAAAAACAACCCCTATGTCAATTTCACTCGGCAAAGACCCACTTGCTCTCAATGCACAACATCCAATTCCAATTGCAGCCTTGAAGAACATTCCATACTTCACTGGAGAGAATCAGACTACTCCAGGTGATCATGTTAAAGACATTGCCAACCTTTGTGCAATTCATGAAATCAATGAGATGCAAGTGGTTGTCAAGTTGCTGGCATCTTCATTCAAGGGGAAAGCATTGCAATGGTTTAGAAGCCTTGGAGTTGGTTCAATCACAAATTAGAATCAGCTGTGTATAGCACTTCATGAGCAATTTAGAGAGAAGGGAGACAACTTGTCTCTTTTGGAGCAGCTGACAACCATCAAGAGAGCTCCCAATGAGCAGCTGACCGATTTCAACTTCAGATTTCAAAGGACTTAGGAGAGAATTCCAAAGGTGGCGATCAAAGCAACAAAGAAAAGGTACTTTTCTCTACTATCTCAAATCTCTAAATTCTGATATTTCTATGTTGATTCAGTCCATGGGAGGCATAACTATCCCTATGGCTTATAGCATTGCCACTAGGGCTGAAAATTGTTTGATCCAAGTGGCAAACTTGCCCCTAGACCTTCCATGCCATTGTTTCCAAGTTTAGAGAGTCCAAACACCGATCAAGCACCTAATTTAACTCTTTCTCCCACTCCCAGAAATCGAGTTCAAATGAAGCTTCTACTTCATCTCCAAGTGCCCCAAATGAGCTTCAAAAAGTCATGAAGCAATTACAAAACCTAGGCAATGAGCTGGTTACTCTCAAGAGGCAACAAGCCCAAGGTTTTAGACCTTCTTACCAGCCCCAAAATCAGCCTAACAGGCAGCCATACCAACCACAAAGACCACCTAATCCAGCTACAAATATGAATCAAACAAGGCCACCTGCCAATAGACCATTTCAGCCCTATAATCCAAATGCCATATCTGCCTCTAAGGCATTGGTGCCAACACAAAACAACATTGCTCAGGAGTATGACTAGTGTTTTCCATGCAATGAACCTCATAACCAATCCATGTGCTTCAATGGTGCTTTGAATCAAGCATTAATGGTGACAACTACTGGTGTGGAGGGTGAGGGCAGTCAAGGAAACAAAACAACAAGAAACATTCCAATAGCAATCAGGTCCCAAATGACACCACGTTGGTAAATTGGCAAGCAGAGGATTTTTTTGGCATGAATCGTAGTTTCCCAAGGTGTTGTAGCCAACACAAGGTCAAAAAGGAGGATTTTGGGTGAAGAACAATGCGGTTGGCTCCAACCAATCCACGACCTCCTATGGTTCCACAAGTGGTTGGCAAACAAAATCGAGTTGTAAATGCACAAGGGCAGCCAAGAACAGCTCCTAGACAACTCAAATACCGGTTGTTGCTACTCACGTGCAAGGAGTGAATGTGCAAACAAAGGGATAGCAAAGAGATCCTTCATCACCATTCAATATCATCGATCGGATGAAGAAGACAAATGTCAACATATCAATGTGGGAATCCCTATCTATCCTGAGCCAAAGAGACTTGTTACAAGTGCCATGAAAGATCGGCCAACTTTGAATCAAAGCAAGTTCGGATGCAAGAGAAAGTGCTCACAAATGCTGCCCACTGAGGGAAATAATGGAGGACAAGTAAGGTAAAATGTTGAAGCCCCCTCTTTCTATGTTTCATTAATCATTAGAAATCAGTTGGTGCACAATTGCATGATAGATTCCAGGCAAGTAGTTCGGTGATGCCTAAACAAATAGTTGATCAGCTAGGGCTCTAGTATGAAACCATATCCAAAGGGGTAGTGCAAATTTGGATGGGACAGCAAGAATAATAGTTGGGGTGATTAGAAACTTGAGTCTTACCTTGCATGCATGTCCAAATGTTGTTGTTTTACAAAATGTATCGACATAGACCTTCCACCACTCTTTGCCCTATGCTTATCAAGGGACTTCACGCCAAGATTGGGGATATTTGTCTCGCTGAATTATCACACATCTTGTTCGAGAATGAGGTATGGAACTAAGGCTACAATTAGGTCTCGAACCTATTGCAAACTTCCACATTGAGCCTTACACTCCAAGTTAGATCAACACCAATTGTTCAGCATTTGATCAAGAAGACCACCCAAGCACCGATGACGCTGACACCAAGGTTGGAAGCATCCCGGATCTAACTCTTGATGAGTGGGCAAACAAGGTACATGCTTTTGATCCTTATCAAGAAGTGGAATAATCTGAGCTAGGGGTCTATTGCATACACGAAGAAAATCAGCCTATTCCTAGCATCACCAAGCCAAACCATGAAGATGACAATGAGGTATTGCAGTTTTTTTTTGATGGATCAAGGAGTAGACAAGGTGCAGGAGGTGGAGCCATGCTTGTTTCACCTCAAGGAGTAAAGTACTATTCAACTTTTAGATTTCAGTTTGCATGCTCCAATAACACTGCTGAATATGAAGCCTTGGTGCAAGGGATGCATTGGGCAATCAAGAAGAAAATAAAGAACTTGCAAGTCTTTGGTGACAGTGAATTGATTGTAAATCAAGTCAAGGGACAACATGCTGCCAAGAATGATCTACTCAAATGCTACAAGAACAGGTGTGGGACCTCATGGAAGATTTTGAGGGTTTTGGCATCAAATCCATTCCTAGGAAAGAGAATCAAGCTGCTGACAGGCTTGCAGCAGTAGGGGCAGCCTTTGACATTGTGGAAAGCATTCAAAAAGATAAGGTATAGCCAAACATCCACGTGATTGTGAGGCCTTCAGTGCCAGATAACAATGTCAGTTGGCAAGTATTTGAGAATGACCAGCAAATCATCCATTTCTTGCAAGAAGAAGTTGAGTTCTCAGCTAAGAATCAAGAAAAACTGGAACAGCAGTATGGTGACCAGGTGGTACAGCTGAGAACTAACATGTTGCCCAAGGGACTTATCACTTTGGAGTCCATTTTTAATCCCAATGATCAGTTTAGAAAGGAGAAAGCAAACATTCGGGTCAAGAGAGAGGATTCAATATCCATCTTGGTAGAAGAAAACAAACCATTGCAAATTGGAAAGATGACAACCGAACAAGAAAGATACGAGTTCATGTAGTTGTGTCAAGAATTCCCAGGATGGGTTTGCTTGGAGCTACGAAGATTTGAAAGGTTTCAATCCAAACTTAGCTCTGCATACCATTAAATTGGATCCAAATACTAATCTGTCAAAGTAAAACAAAGACCAGTCAATCCACACATGGAGCCTCTCATGAGGAAAGAATTGGACAAGCTGATTGAGTCAAGAATCATATTCCCAATCAAGCATTCTAGTTGGGTTGCCAACTTGGTTCCAAATCGAAACTTGAATAGAGCATCTCTCAAGGACCATTACCCACTCCCTTCTATGGAGCAAATCTTGCAAGTTGTGGTGGCTCCGAGAGGTTTCACTACTTGATGGCTACTCGAGCTACAATCGATTATGGTGAAGGAGGAAGACCAGTTCAAGACAGCCTTCTTCACAACCAAATGGGGAACTTTTCCATACAGGAAAATGCCATTTGGGTTGTCTAACGCTGGTGCTACCTTCCAAAGAGCAATGGACATGGCGTTCAAAGGTTTGATTAACAACGTGGTGCTGATTTACATTGATGATATCACTGTTTTTTCCAAAAATGCGGCATCCATCTCTCTCATTTGAGACAAGTTTTCACGAGGTGCAAGAGATTTGGAGTGTCTTTAAATCCTAGAAAGTGTATCTTTCTTGCACATGAAGGAAAGCTCCTTGGCCATATTGTCTCCAAAGAAGGATTAGCAATTGATCCAGAGAGGGTTGAAGCCATAAGAGCACTACCATTGCCAAGCCACAAGAAAGCCCTTCAGAGTTTCTTGGGGAGGATAAACTTTGTTCGGAGGTTTGTCCCAGATTTTGCAGCCCTTGTCAAGCCCATCACCAAAATGTTAAAGAAGAGCATGGCTTTCAAGTGGACAGCAGAAGGCAAGGAGAGTTTTGAAGCAATCAAAGAAGCCATTTCTCAAGCACCAACTCTCATCAACCTAGACTTCTCCGAGGATTTCATCTTCTATGCATTTGGAGGTAATGACACTATTTCTGCCATTTTGGTATAGCAGAACAAGGATAATGATGAACAACCAATTGCCTTCTTCAGCTAGAGCCTAGATGACTATGAGGTGAAGTACTCTTTTATTGAGAAGCATGTGCTGGCAGTAATCAGAAGCTTGAAGAAATTCAAATATTTAGTCTCGAACAACAAGGTCCAGTTGTTGGTCTCACATGCTGGGGTTAAGGACTTCCTCCTCAACAAAGATTTGATCGAGAAAAGGGTAGGTTGGATCACTCGTGTCATGGAGTATGACATTGAGATCAAGATCACCAAGTCTGGTAAGAGGGAAAGGATTATCGAGCAGCTTGGTTTTGGGTAAGCAAAAAGAAGTATGCAATGAAGAAGAGGATGTTTTGACATTCAAGGACAGCCATGAGCCAAGTGGCAATCAAGAAGAAGACAATGCTGCCCCCACTCCTTGCTGGACCCAAGGTATTATACACTTCCTAAGAACAGGCCTATGCCCCAGGAGATGAACAAGACCCAAAGAAGACACTTGATTGCGAAGGCTGTCCCATATGTCATTCTTGATGGAGTTTTGTTCAAGAAATATGTGAATGGAGTCTTTGCTGAGATGCATTAGCACAAATCATATTCATAGGGTGTTGGAAGAGTTCCATGGTGGACCAGCTGGTGGTCATTTTGCACCAAGAGTGACAGCTCTAAAAATCATGAAGGCTAGTTATTATTGGCCTAAAATTTCCAAAGTGATTGCTATGCATGGATTAAGAGGTGTAACAATTGTGCATTCTTCATAGGAAAAGAGAGACTTGTTGTCCTTCCATTGCATCTAATCTCAGTTGACCAACCATTCATGCAATGGGGTTTGGACTTTATTGAGTCAATAATCCCAATTCAAGTCAAGGGCACAAATGGATTTTGATGAATACATGAGACTACTTCACCAAAATGGATCAAGCAAAGAACACTCAAAGAAGCAAATGATTCCAAAGCATCTTAGACTTTTATGAGGGGATAGCGACCAGATTTGGTATACCTACTACAATAATCTCAGATAATGCATTGGCATTCATTGGATCCAAGGTGACTAACTGGGCTGTCAAGAACGGGATCTACCTAAGCACTTCATCAAACTATTACCCTCAAGGTAATGGTCAGGCCGAGTCTACAAACAAGAACTTGTTGAGGATCATTAGGAGGACTCTTGATGAGAATCGAGAGGTCTTGGCATACCAAACTCGAAATCAGCCTTATGGGCCGATAGGATAACTCCCAAGAGATCCACAGGTAACTCTCCATTCAAACTTGTCTATGGAAGAGAGGCAATCTTGCCCATGTCACTTGAGTTGCCAACATTGGAACTCATGAAGCAATTAGAGTTGCTAGAGTTTGAGCCCATGGAGGTGAGATATGCAGAGTTGATGGAGCTACGGAGGTCGAAATCGGGCATCCCAAGCAATGGAAAAGGATCAAGATTTGATCAAAAAGACCTTTGATAGGAAGGCCAAGGATAGATCTTTTCAGGTTGGAGATCTAGTGTTGAAATGGGATGTGGATAGAGCAAAACCAGGAAGGCATTCAAAATTTTATGCCATTTGGAGTGGCCCATACATGGTCATGAAGTGCAAGAACAACAATGCTTTCCAATTGGCCTCATTGGATGGTGAAAACTACAGATTCCATCAATGGAATCTATCTCCAAAGCATTGCTTCTAGAGGAAAATTTACCACCTTGTAAATATTAGATTAGATTTTCATTCCTCCGAGTGCTTTGCACATTGTTTTTTTGTAGGTTAGTTTTGCTTTCCCTAAGTGCTTTGGCACACCTTACTGCCCCTGGAGATGTTTTGCAGTCCTTGCTTCCATCATGTGATATTCCATCTTCCTCCTTGCACATTCTATGTCAATTGGGGTTCTAAACGTAATATTTGATGGCTCCATGCCCAATGGATCGCTTCAAGCTCGGTACTTTCATCTAAGAGTGAGATGACCCTCTCGAGTCGCTAAAATTGTTATCCAAAATGTGCCCCACCTCATTTTTTTGTGGCTAACTCCTTGTGTTCTTTCCTCTCTTGTGCCTCAGTCCACTTTTTTGATTTCAAGGCACTCAAATCTTTCTAGAAATTGCACCATCGGATAGAGCTCTCTCTCGGCTTTCCGAAAGGTAAAGTTTGCTTCCTAACTCCTTATATTTTTCAAGTTATGGCTCGGTGGAGTTTTTGTGGAAAATTTTCCCATTTGAGGCTCGCAGCCAATAAGAAGCTGCCACATGGCATCCGACCAATGCGGAGCGCTGGGAATTTTTGAAAAAAATTTCCAAAGACAACATAGATTTGCCCTAAATCTTCAAACGATCATATCTTTTGATCCAGAGCTTAGATTTTCACGTTGTTTATATCATTGGAAAGATGTTAAAATTCTCTACATGATTCCATGGTCAATTTCTAATTTTGGTTTAGTTTAGAGAGAGAAAATTTAAAAACGGTTCTGGTACGTGTCCATGGCCAGAAATGACATTTCAACAACCAAATTTAAAACTAAAATGGGTCGCATTCTTCTCCAATATGGTCAAAAATTACAGGTATGGGTTTGTAAGGTCCTCCATGCTTTTTAATGCATTTTCCATCAATGAGGAATGGGCTCCCTCGCTTTTTTACGTTTTCTCTCTCCCGAGTTCGACCCATGCATTGTAAAAGCCGATTTGGCTCATTTCTTGAGGGTTGAACACTTTTTGTAATCTGCAAACTTCTTATTTCACCTCCAAAGTAGTGATAGTTGTAAGAATCGAGACCTTTTTCACAATTTGTAACAGTTTTATACTTCTTTGATGGTGGAATGCAAGAGATTTTACATGGAATTGATGAAAGCAAACTCTGTGAATGCTTTCAGTCCTCTGTTTGTATTGTTTTACTTCATTTTAAGACCTCTAATTACATCTATCAGCTTGTGTATGTTTTCCCTTGTTGCATTTCATGAATTTGTGTCTATTTACATGGCAAAAATGTTTCACCACTCCTTTTGGTGCATCACCATCTTTAGTTTAGTTTCATTTTTGCATTTTTATCCCTGTCTCCTTGCAATCTAGGGTAGAATTAGGATTAGAACCTCTGTAGTTGTGCAAAATATAGATCTAAATCGAGAGAGTTTGTGGAACCAATTTCTCTATTCTGGAGATTCCTCTCTCATTTTCACAAGTCCCACACTTGGAGAGAGGTTTCCATGTTGTGCAATCACACTGGATGCTCTAAACATCATTTAGAACCTTGATTTGCATCCAGGGGTGCTGCTGATTTGCAACAACAATATGTACGTGAGGTTGATAGTCCATTTTCTTCTTTGTATGTCAAATTGATTGTAGATGTTGTTTTCTCAATTGCATTGAATACTATGGTTTTGTCTCTTACACGATTTACATGCGATGGTTCATTTGACAAAGAAGGACACGCTCGGTATTTAGCAATCACTCACATAGAATTTATGAGCATCGCAGATATTGTGAGATCAAGTAATTATTAGTGTCTATCAATGTTTTCTTTTGTAAAATTGTTTTTATTTATACCGTTTATTAGTTTTCTATATCTTGTTAAAAATGGCTTCCACCATTAGAATCATGATAATTACATAATATTGTAGAACCATGCTAACACAGGCCCCAACACAAGCTCCTAGGCTCACGTTGTGTTCTTTTCAACTGTCAAATACCACAACCATTGTAGGGAAAGTAGGGGAAAGACTATTTAGTAATTTGCAAGTTGTGTAACGCAAAGATAAGAGCCAAAAACATAAATAAAACAAATGGAACACATGCGCCAATTTCTTTCAGAAGCCGATTATCATCTACAAGAAGGATCCCCAACACTCTCAGATATTTTCTGAGGCATCCCATGACAAGGTATATCATGATCAAATAAGGTATATAAGTAGAATTTTCCATGACAAGTGTTTAATTAAGCAGTATAGAAAAACATTACCGAGGAAACATCAAGTTCTACTTTAAAATCCTTAAACCAGGCAGTATTGAGGAAAATAAGCAACCGTTGTATTGTAACATAACCATGATATCTTCAAATCCAGATAACCAAATGGAACGAGCCAAACAAATGGCTAAGTCATTTTAAGTTCTAGTTGAATTATAAATATAGATAATTAAATGGTCTGACATTAGGTGGAGCAGAGAGAGCATCCTGAATCATAGCAGAATTCTAGATTGTTAAATAGCTTTAGATGGGGCAGAGATATATAAACCACCAACACAATAATAAATCAACAGATATGATTGCCATTCATTACCATTATAATAGATAAAGGGTATAACCAAACCAAAGAGTTTGAGAAGTTGGAAGTTAAGTTTTACCCAAGAAGCCCGAGATTGAGGATTTCCCAGGAAGTGTGAGGCCATGACTTCTCCTTTGCCTTCATGACCAACACTCTTTTCCATGCAATCCATCCTTCCCATGACATTCTCTTGCCCCAATTTATACCCCACTCTAACATGAGTTTTAATGCACTCTCTACCTTCTTTTCTCCTTCCTCATACTTCCTGGGGAAAGATATATATATCTGGGCCAGAACAACATGGGGTTCTCTTACAAAGGGATTAAGCTCACAAGATTTTACAAGAAGGGTTTGGGCATTTTCATGGGTTTTCTCCCCAAGAGCCATACAAACAGCCTCCCAATACAAATCTCTTGCAGTAATATGATCTGAAGGAGATAACACAGCTCTGCAGTGATTAAACATGGGGGATCACAAGGTCTATTTTTTCAAAACCCCTATTTCTGAGGGCTTTTTCATTATTACTCTTCGCTTCTCTCTGATAGAGCTTCTCCTCCCTTACAATCAAATTATAAAGAGCAACCATTCTGGAAATAGAATTCTTCCATATCCCTGGCTTGCCATCTCCTAGCCACAGGATAGACTAGTTGTTCCCTGACCATTCAAGCCTCCCATTACTGTTATCAAAGAAATTATCCTGGAAACTAAACAGCTGATCTATAAAATCTGCCATGGTCATGAATAAAAAGATTGCAACCAATCTCCTCAGCACCTGAACATCCTCCCCTGTTTTGATATGCTTCACAAAAACTCTCTCAGGGGGAAATATTTTCTGAATCTTTCTTCTCTATTCGAGAAGGAAAATCTCATCTAACTTATCCTCCAATTGGGTTTTGAAAATCTCAAATTTCCCATTGATTTTATCAATCCAATTCCCATTTCTTTCCTCTAATTGCAATTTCTGCAGCTTTAGATCATCTGCCTCAGCTTCTTGTAAACTTTTCTCTGATTCCTTCAGTGCAGAGACCAAGTCTTCATCCGAGAACTGAAATAACATGTTGTCATGAATAAGAGGTTTCCTAGGAACAATACATAACATGTCCAAAAGCTCCTCTGCTTCATCCCCAATAAGATCTCTCACTTTCTGCCTGTCAGCATTGGGCTCAGAAATTGCAAGATTAACATACGAATTAGAATAAGCAGAATGAAATAAACCACACCTTGCAATGGAGTCAGGAGCGTTCCATAGCTTGAGATTTATATAAACATCCATGAGATGTTGAAAGAAATTGCCATGTTTCTGCGAGCACTCGGAGGCTCCCACTTCTAACAACACAGATCTAAATTTGGGCAGTCCCAATGACATTGTCTTCATCAAGGCAATCCAGAATCTCGTATTCACTGAATCCCAACCGATGAAAGGAAGTCAGCATCCATGAAGCCTTGTCCATAGAGGCTTTAGTGTTTTTATCACCTTTGTTCTTACCCTCTGCAAGGGCAAAATTACAGTATCTTCTGTAAAACTAGGTAAGACCCACTATCAAAATTATTCCCACCAATGCAAAAAAGCACCGCAGAAGCCATCCCATGCCCTGCTGCCTGGCCGAACCACAAGTTACCGTGCCGTTCAATTGGGTTGTACTACACAGCCCAGGGTTTCCCAAAAAACTCCCATCATTAGCAGAATTTTCAATCCCAGGAGGGACTGGCCCAGTTAATAGATTATCAGATACGTTGAAGGTATTCAGCTTTAAATTGCCTAGCTCCTTGGGGATCGGCCTCGTTAGAGCATTTTCGGAAAGATCGAGATATGTAAGCCCAGGAATGGAGCCTAGAGTGCTGGGAATCGAACCGGTGAACTTGTTTTTCTAAGATTGAGCTCCATAAGCTGCTGCCATGAAGTGATTTCAGTTAGAAGATTACATGATTTTTGTTAAGGTCCAGCCTTCTGAGGCTCCGGATATTTACCAACCTCGGAGGCAACGCAACAGGTGGAAGGAGGGCCAACGGCCAAGAAGCCACATACCATTTTGCACAACTTCGAATGTGGCTTCCCAGCAAAGCCCAAATCGCCACCTACGGAACTAATCACATATCAAAGCAAGAACGGGAAAAAACGGAACGCCATAGAAAATGTGCTGGCACTGAAACGCCATTCCAGGAGGTGGACAACGAAAATGGCGCGAGTGCCTCCCCTGCTGTGAAAACGCCTGCAGCGTAATTATTACTTTTGTCATTTTGTTTGCTTTTGTGATTCTTTTGTTTGCATTTTGGTTGCTTTTGCCATTATTTTGGAGCCTAGCTAACTCCTATTAGAAAACAGACACCTGATGGGAACTTATCTTCCAAAGTAGGCATATTATTGGTAGTTGGATCCAAATGATAAACATCCCAGCACAAACAAAACAACACGTTCTAATAAAATTGTGCATATTGAAGGCGATCGTCTCTTGATTACAGCTGTGCATATTGAAACCTTGTAAAAATAACGGAGGCTTGTGTATCTCTTGAGGTCTCTATTAGGAAGGAATCTTCCTGAAACAAATTTCACAATAAACCATTGTACAGATCCCCGGAAACCTTCCCAAATCTCACCAATTAGCCATGGAGATTAATTTCTTGAAAGATATCATTTACGAATGTTTGAAAATTTAAGACGTCGAGCGCCACGTGGTCATGATTGCGAAGAAAGTGGGACCCATGCTAATAAAAAACATAGTTTTATAACAGATTCGTAATTATTCAAAAGGGATAGATGTGGACAGCGGCTTTTAGACCCTGGAAAATATTCCAAGACTTATTGGAGAGGTTTATTTGAATTTGTTATCGGTATGTGTGTGGGTATTTGTGTTTATATGGTCGTAAAAGTGCATCGAAAAAGTAATAAGAATTTGTATGTTACTAGCAATCACATGTGAGGTGTGCGATGTCAATGTCGAAAGAGAAATATTGGCGAAAGCGAAGAGGAAATCGAAACAAACAACAACAAAGCAACATGTATCGATAAAATTTGTTGACGAAAATACCAAAGAAACAAGGTGGATAGAATGAATTGTCGTTAACAATGATGATGATAGAGCAAGGAGCACAATTTACAAAACATGTTTCAACCCACAAATTTGTGCAAAGCATGACTTTCTAGTAACCGCAGAGAAAAAGTTTGTGTTGCAATTGATCCATAATCACCCTGTCATGAGTCGATCCTGGTCGTCCGAGAAATGGATCTAGAAACGGGAGAGTAAAGGGATTTCAACAATTGATGGTTGTGGTTGTCCATCTCTTCATTACTCGTAGCTGCTAAGAAAATACACAATTTCTTTATTTTCTCGGTTTATTTTCCTTCTTTACATCACTCGACACTTCTACTTCTCTTTTGCTCGCCTCTTTGATTTCCATCGCATGCTACAAATAAGGTCTCCATGGATGGCATCCTTGTTTTCTATGGTCAACATGAAACCCAAAAATCTGAGTACATTCTAAAAACCATGTTCGACAACTACCCAAATTCACAACTTTTGCAAAAATTGCGAATTTTTAAAAATCATGACTTTTCAAAATCGCAACTTTTTTAAAATCACGACTTCTAAAAATACATTGTTTGAAAATCCCAACTTCTTTCAAATTTTGACTTTTCTTAAAATCTTGACTTTTTAGAAAATCCCGAGTTTTTGGAAATCGCAATTTTTTTGAAAATCTTGACTTTTTCGAAAATCGCACTTTATTAAAAAACGCGACTTTTCAAAATTCTAAATTTTCATAAATTGTAACTTTTTTTCAACAATTCCGACTTTTTCAAATTCTAACTTTATTGAAAATTAAGACTATTATGAAAATCAAGATTTTTTTAAAAATCCGGACTTTTCAAAAATCACCATTTTTGAAAATTCTCAATTTTCATATATCCCGACTATAGTGGTTGCGTTTGTCTTATCGGTTGTGTTCTGAATTTATAACTTCATAACATCTCTAAAACAAATCAATACACTATATATTTAACACATGCTTCATACACATGGCACTTGATGTATGGTCATTTATTGGTTAATAGATTTGAACTAATCGGCTAAATTAGAGATGTAGATGTTCATGTTTATCTAATTCACTATTACATTAGTCACGACTACCATAATACCTATAACACTTTGGTTGGTGCAACCTATCTCACAAGGTTCTCTAAATTTTATCGAAAAAATCCTAATTTTTCTTAACATTACTCTCATCGAACACGAGCTCAAAATTTATCCATTATTTTGTATGGGAAGCTTTTAACATGATTTTGCATTATTTTACAAATGCTTTTATATATACATATAACGACCGAGAGTAGTGGATAAAATGTAATCTTCAACATGTCCCTCTTGTTCCAACTTTAAAAAGATAGGAACAATATTGTTCCAACTTACTGGACATTTTTGTCCAACTTTATCGCTTGGCAAACTTGAACCAAATTTAATCCTTGTTGAACATAAACATAAAATAGAACCTTGTGACTTAGGGTGCAACCTTCAAAGGCAAATAATTCACAAAAATCATGTGAAAGCCATGAAAAATGTCCCAACATGCATGTCATTCAACTGCTCTATATAAATAGATCATCCACATGGGTTTATTAAAAGTGGAAGAGACATAACTACTTGAAATTAAGACTTATTCTTGGTCACATTTCCATGCATTCTTCTTCGGAGCTTTAACTTTTATTTTATCACCAATGCAAGGAGTGGTTAAAATCAAGATTGTCACTCTCCTCATGCCTCCAACAATATCTCCGCAGAATTTTGAATTCAACTCACTGAACAAATTGAACTACCAATGCGTACTAACAAGATGATTAAATTACCTAGTATTAACATTTAGATTGATGGGACATCCAATGTACTACTTGGTCTAAAAACTAATACATTTACAATATCACATTCACCCTCTTTAGACAAGCTCGTTTGACGATAAAACTTCTTAAGCGGGAGACAACACCAGAGTTTTCGAATACGATAAAACAAAACTACAAAAGCCTCATGTGGCTTTCCTTCACATGCAATCAATGTGATTAACTAGTCATTTGTATACTTGCATGGCATTTTGAGAGAGCAACCAAGTTGAAAATTAGAAGTAAGCAAAAATGGATTATATCATAGTTCAAGATTTTTGTAGGCCTTTTTATGGATACAACAAAAATGTGTCTTATTTTCTGCTATGCTATGGTTT
The DNA here is from genome assembly GCA_018340775.1 of Taxus wallichiana var. yunnanensis. Taxonomy (NCBI): domain Eukaryota; kingdom Viridiplantae; phylum Streptophyta; class Pinopsida; order Cupressales; family Taxaceae; genus Taxus; species Taxus wallichiana. The sequence goes on from CM031236.1 coordinate 452,574,057, forward strand.
TCCTTATCAAATCATTCCACACATAATTGCTCTTATATATCTTCTCAGACAGACCTCTCAGAAATAACTACTTTTCCTTACATCATTCTAGTCACCTAATAAATGGAAAAGTGCAACAAATGCCTCAACTAGAAGCATATAAAACTCTTAGATGTTTCAAGAATATGAAGAACAATAAAATTAAGTTGACCTTGATTTGACAGCTGGTTGGCACTAGTAATTACGAAACTCAAAGACACCACTTTCATGCCCTGTATAATTTAAAGGGCACTTTTCTTAAAATAAACTTGGCATACACCTCTCACCAGGTGAAAGTGACAGATGCCCCTGGTAGAACTGTTTGTTAACTCAATAAGTAACATGCACATCATTGGTTCAAAATCGCGAGTCAGAAGAATGTTATTAGGCTATAGATCATGGTGAACGATACAACCAACTCGACACTGTTCATGTAGATATCTCATCCCTATAACTACCCCTGATGTTATTTTCTGACGTGCGAACCATTATAAAATGTCTCAAATTTGACTTGCAAAATGAGAATTCGTAATAGTGATGAAAGTAAATAACGATTCTCACTAAACACATTTACTTGAAAATATTCAAAACTAAACCATCGAAGATAGTTCATAACAACACTTTTCACATAATCCATTTGCTTGAAAAACATTTGAAGAAAAAAACGTTTACCATATAAATGGGAATCTAGTGAACCATTACATATATACTCGTAAACAAGAAGCCTTCAATTATTTTCAATACAATCAACATCACAACATTTTGATGTTGAGCACAACTTAAAACTTAAAGTACATTACCAACAACAAAGTGGTCACCATGCTTAATGTTCCTTATAAGTATTCCATGCAACCCACCATTTTACCAATCACACTACCTCTCGACAACAACTAAACAAATTATATTATATCACACCCACAGTACAACCTTTCCAACCCATTCAATCTCAACCTTGACATTAACTTAATCCTTTTCCTAGAAAGATCATTTAGGCTCACCGATACATATTTATAAAGCGATAGCAATAAATAAATCCCACCACCGCATATATTAAGCACCCTTTAATGTTTTAAAATTGACTTACCTTTAAAAAGGCTCGAGTAAATAGAAAGAGCAAGCAAAGGTTAGATGTTTTCAAATCACTTGAGTTACAAATTAACGAAAATATTTTGGAGGAACATATGATTGTTTTCAATGATCAGATCAATATTTTTAAGACTATATCATCTTTTAGTGAAGAAAAAAATTCAGTAATAGTTGTTGATTGGTATGATTCTAATATAGAAAATAAGAATTTGCTAACCAAAGAAAATAATTAAGTAACACTCGTTGATTGGTAAGAAAATAATTTTTGGTATGATTCTAATATAGAAAATAAGAATTTGCTAACCATACAAGAAAAGTCATCCACAACTAAAGAACAAAAATCAGAGTTGGATGAAGAGTAGTTTCAGGGTAAAGATGAAGAAGGATTATTAGATCAGTTAGAGCTACATCATGGTAAGGAGAAAGATGATTTTAGCTTAGCAAACTTTTTACTTGAATGAGAAAAATGATAATAATGAGGAAGAAGTAAAACATAGTTTAGATCAACTTACAAACAGTCATATAGAGGAGGAAATAAAGAAAGAAATTCAATTTTAAAAGGAGTTTTCCTCAAGCCTTGACAATAAAAAGGATGAGGTTTTATCAAACTTAAAATATTCGATGCCGAGGAAGAGCCAATTGAAATTGTAAGTATTCCAAACCCATAATCTATCTTCCTCAATAAAGATTCTCTTGTTATTAAACCTTCTTTTGAGCTTGAGAAAGAGTCAAATATGAGGTTGTTTGCTAAAAATGAAGTAGAAAACGTTTCAGATCAGTTTACAAACATCCAATGTGATTAGAGAAGTGCCTCAAGTACTCCACATGTTGAAGTTGCACACAAAGAAGAGGGGCATATCAAAAAGATTAGTTTATCAACTATGAGGAAACCATGTCCAATCAGGTATTTGGCTAGTTTAGAGCCACATAAGGAGTTGCCATCAATTGTGCTCAATTCAGAGCATAAGAAAGAGCTTCAAGTTGCCAAAAATCAGCCCCAACATCTCCAAAAACTAAGTGCAAATCTTATAGAGGTGTTTATTATTTTCTGGACTAATATTTTACACAAATCAAAGGTGCAATTGATGTCTACACTTATACCATGTGATCTAGTTACAAAATTTATCTCATGGCCGCACTTTCTGGGAAAAGGATGTTATTTCTCCCAAACAGTATGTGGTTTTGTCTAGCTTTCATTTCTCTTTGTTTAAATTAGGAGTAGGCTAGGTTTGTTTCTTGCATAATAATTGCTTGCATGCACATTGGTTTTCCAGTTATCATAGTTAGTTGTCTTTTCAATAAAGTGCTTGCATATACATCTTTTCCTTTTGTTGGAGAGGGTATTTCAGTTCTATATTAAGAGGATACAATATTTCCAAACTTGTGTGCAACAATTGTTGAAGAAGAATGTGAATCTAGAGCCCAATGGATGCAGAAGCCTACTATCTCCTTGTTTAGCAAGAAAACAATCCCTTGATGTCGCCACAATGTTCCCTTAAATAAATTAATAAGTTTGCGCCAAAGAGGAGAGGTGCATGGGTTAAATTAAATATAAATTGATGTTCCAATTTAGCGTCGAGGGTCCATGGATAAATTCAAAAACAACAATATATTCTTTTGCATCAAGGCGCTTTATTCTTTTGGAATCGGTTTATATAGGTAGTTTTCATGATTGTAAAAGGGAGACATTCTTGGACATTAATTTTCTCTGGCATATTCAGCCTTTGTACTTTTACCTCTAAATAAAATAAAGCTTCATTTTTGTCCCTCTCATATCATTGTTTTTAGATTGTCCATCATGTTTTTGTAGGATATTGTACTTGTTTTAGTGTGGAATCCATTCCCTCTACCGTTGTCTTTTCCTAAACCCTTTAATTAATTTTGTAAAATAGTTTAGAGTTGTGTAGGTGTGTGGATCTTTTAATTCTCTAGTGCAAAGTTATATGCAAGTATCAAACTTTTGGTGTATCACCCCTATTTCCCATTTTTTTGCATTCCTCTTCCCTTTTCCTTGTCAAGCTTTCAATTTTAGGTGATTCACAAGGGAACCAACCCTCTCTAGATGTTCACCTTAAACATAGGTTACGCACAACCTTGAGGTGTTCCAATTTTTTTAACATAAGAGAGTACAAACACCATTCTATATCAGGTGCAACTTCTAGGTGATAACAGGACTAATACATTTTATTCACTAAAATATGTTGAAACATATCAATCTCCAATCAAACAATCTACAACCATATAATGGTGCCAAATTTAAACTCATGACTTTAATAAGAGAACAATAATAATACCTATAGGGGCTACTCAAAAAAGAAATTTTGATTCTGCTGGATCCAACAATCTTGCAAACTTGGTGACCAAGTTTTCAAACATGATACACCATTCGATTTGCAAGTAGATATAGAACATGTTTCTCTTAAACCCGGGATTATTTGTGTATGAAACTAGATTTTTTTTTGTTTTTTTGGGGAGAGAGGGGACAAATATCAAGAACTTGACCAAAATCCAATCATGACTTAAAAAGGTGAGGAGTTTATCTTTTCTTAATGATGTTGTTTTAAAAAACTCAAACTTAGGCGTTAACACTTTCACTTGTGCCCTTCTACAATTGTAATTGTGTTTGAATATGCCGAGGAATAGACACAAGACATAAATGCATGGTCACACATGGACAACATATATCACATAGTTAATTCAAATATATTGTGGCAAGATAGGCAACCAAATATCTAGGGAGAATTTATTAAAAATCCATAAGCACAAAATGTAGCATTTCTATAGAAAGATAGGCGAACAAATTATGTAAGATAATCTTCAAAATGTTTAAGCATAGTTAATGGCATTTTCTATCCATTTAAAAATTACATCCTCATGATCGACAATCTATAATTAACACTAAACTCTTGTTATGAATTCAACAGTTCTGTGAAAGCCATGATAAAACATACCTGAAAATCAGTCCGTCCACATCCATGTATCAAAAGTGTCTCTTGTGAAAACCATTCTAGGATTAGGCTGACTAGGGCCTTCACCGGTTATGTATGTCACACACCCTTGTGTGTGACCTGGAGTAGGTCGAACTGCAGATCAATCATACATGTAAGGGGACATGAATTTTCATAGTTATATTGTCTAGTAGGAAGACATCAAATTATAAAAAGAAATTGGTTTCTTATAATAGTAGAGCTTCTTATTTGTCGTAATTAAAAAAATAGACATGTTTAAGAGCTCAACTTCATTCCCATTTTGTGATAAGAAAGTGGCACGATGTGAATGGTGTAAGATGTAAGACAAAATGTATAGCTGCAAAGAAAGGTTCTTGGCATGTTCCCATTAAAATAAAGAGTTGGTTTCTTTCTCATATTCAAATTCAATCTTTCTCACACACGAACAACACAGTAAAAGAAAGGATATTTTTTTTTTTGGCTTGCTTCCGCACATAACACGACACAACATGTCGTCAAAAAGTTACAACCAACTCTGGGAACCACTTGTTACGGGGATGACCACAAGGTCAACACGGAAACGTTCACACCCAAAAAGATAATACACTTTTCTTTTTGGACGAACAACATAGAAGTCCAACCACATGACACTCTCACAACTAGGGCAAAACCACAGTAAGAATTGATTGAAGGTTATTTATTTTGATAAAACACCCTTTAACTCATGACTTATGTTTTCTAAAGATTCAATGTATGATTCGCACAAATTCATCTTACCAACTGAGTTATTTTCTTATACACTTAGAAGAGTAGTTCACTTAAAGTCTTCTCCTACTTGCTAAATCTTATTATCTTCCAAACTAACCATTATTTTCCCTTAAGCTTGTTTAAGAGTTCACCCAAAAGGGGTAGTGTTCACTAGTTTAGCTAGGGATATCAAAATTATAAAATTTTACTTTACAAGGATAGTTTCTCCTTTGATTATTTCAGAATCTATTGTTCTCAAGTAAGTCATCTCTACATTAATTTATCCGAATATATATATTTTAGTTAACTTCTATAAGGGTTAACCACTCCATTTAATTTTACTTATATCACATCATTACAAGGTGTCAGAGAGTTTTGACTTAACACTTTATTCTCAAAATCAAGGTTTTACAATACTTATGCCAATGTAATGATTGAATATCATTTCTCACCAAGGTAAGTTACTAGTCTAACAACAAAAGGGAAAGAACACTTCACCACGTAGTTTTCCAAACATACCAAGACAAGAGATCTTCTAAACTCCTTGCAAGCAAAGTTACAAAATTTACAACGCATTGAACTTTCTACAAAGAACTTCATAATTTGAACTGATGAAACTTTTACACTCTTTTCCTTTAATCTACTCGCATAATCCATCTGCACAAATATTTATTAGAGTCAGTTCGCTAGAACTGAGCATGATAAGATATAAACCTCACCTAATAATTTATGCCATCTAGCATTTAAATAAATGAAAGTTTGCAATACTCCTTATCAAATAAATTTCTAACATACATTTAAAACTTAACTGCACATCTCATGATAATACATTTCCTACTCATTAATGTTCACTTCTTTAAGATCTGCTTACATAAGGACACAATTCCAAGTGACTAGATATACAACCTTAACCATGCAATAAATCATACTTAAATTACAGTAATAATAATAACGCTCACCTAATACCCTCGACCTACTTCACATATATAAGTATCCAACAATATTATCTTTCAATTAAATAAAAGCACCAACGACATTAAGTTTATATAATAAATACAAGTATCAATCTTATATTATTCATCGATATTACCCAAGTATCAAACCTTCATAGATAATCAGTGATATGTAAGTATAATTTGGATATTTATCTCACAATTTTAAGAATATACTTATGTTAACAAAGATTCCACCAATCCACAAGTTCATATATTATTTAGGTATCCTTTTGGTTGCTTATTCCATGTCTTTATATATTTCTTCTAGTAAAAGAGTCCAACTCATAAGAATGAGTTATGATCGACAATACTGTCATCTGTTGCTAATATGTCAAAGATACATTTGACTAACTAAGATATGTAAGCGCGGTCCAAGCCACTATAAATACAAGTATCAACATTATCTCAACTCCCAATTGAGATGCAAGTATCAATTTTTAGCTAACATAATAATCATCGTAAATGCCATAAAATATTCCACTCGTTAACCAAGTATTGAAATAACATATTTATCCTTACTGGTTACCTGATAACATAATATACCCTGTTATATAATTCAACCTCCACTTGCATACCCCAATTTATGGGTATTAATTATTGTTCTATAAAATGAAGTTAAATAATTTCAGGTGGACTTATATCCTTACAGTCATACATGGTATGCACAGTCCCATTATGGTAGTTGTCACCTTTACTTAAGGCTATGCATGACTCCATTTTAGGGTAGTTATCTTAACTTCCCTATTCATCATTTTCCTACCAAAAGTCTTTCGACAAGCTTCAAGGTCAAAGTATAAGATAAATTTATAATTTCATATTTCAAGAATTACCTGAATTCATATGCATGAGGACATCACATATCAATCAAACTTGAAGAATGTCGACATTCATGAGAGTTCGATGTATCCAATATTACTTTAACCGATTCAAAGATCCAAGTAGTGCCTCAAAATTAAGCCAAGAATTATCCACACAGGGATAATGACTTGCGTGTATAACATATTCATAAAGGTCATAGAAAACCCATTAACGCATGCATGCTTCAGAGGGTTCCAATCTAATAATAAGCTCATAGTAATAATAATAGCGAGAGGCCAGTGAGGGGTTTTCAATAATCCCCAAGGTAAATGATAATCGAATGACTCAGATGGAGCTATCTAGAAAGACCAATAAAACTAGTATGACTCTTCCCAAATAGAAGCCCCCAATCCTAATGGGAGTTTATATTATTATAAAACCACAGTAAAATCCAAATACAGTCATATCGAAATTCCCTTTTTCAAGCCATGTTCTACATAATATAAACAATACAAGAAAAATTATAAACCTCATTCACGCTCCATAATATTTTCTACAGAAACCATCATTCAAAGGAATAATCAAGGCAAAAAGATAAACCAACATTATAAGATCAGTAGGCAAGAATCGATGTAGAGATTTCTTCTACTCAAATAGTAAATAAGATAAACTGTAAAGGGGGAGAGAGATCAGTTCATGCAATTATGATTAAAAGTCATTTGAAACTCGTCTCTTTTTGGGGCATCTCTTTCAAGAAGGAGTCAATATATGTAAATACATGTTATATAATATCCAGAGTCCAAACACTATTTATTTAGTAAAACAAAAACACATCAACATTCCAAAAGAAACCCACATCTACAGATTATTTGAACAAAATTGCAAAGATTGATTTATCCAAATGCTAAAGGAAATAAATCATTAAGAGAGAGGGTTAGTCTTATCATGCTGTTTTAAACGCTTCACTCAAAACATATATCCAACCAAGGCTCCGCAGCATAAGACACACATCCCACCGATCCACTTCTTCAGTTTCATCAAAAGTCCCATACTTTGGGTTTGATATAACAAGTTTGACTGGCATCGACCTATCTTGAATTGGGTGAAAAAAATCTTATTGTTTGTAATAACTTGTCCATCTACCACCGAATGGCAAATATATCCACTCTATTGAGTCTGTAATTGGAAAAGGTTGAATCACGAGCAACCGTATACCATTAGATTCCCTACCTTTTGTTTCAACAGCACTTGCAACATCATTTACGATGGTAAATGAACACCATTAGGAGTAAATGTAGTGCAAGGAACCAATAATGTCTATTATGCACATTAGCTCCTCCAGTGAATCTTTCACCCATATCCTTCACAACAATCTAAAATCCCACCAAAGCCATGGATGGAATAGGTGCGAGTAAGCAAGCAATGGAAAATTGGCCATTGACGAGGCGCCCGCTTTTCCAAGCCAAGCCCCCAACGGCTTCGCCACCCAAGACCAACTTATCATCCGGATCATAAATATATCAATACCTGCTTCAAAAAAAACCTCCCACCACTCTTCCCCACACACTCGCATGTTGACCAACCCTTTAAAATATAGCTTAAATTGCCTCTCCTCTACGTACTTCAAGGGTTTCACATAGTCATTTCCAACGCCTTCCCACTCCCCTTCCGCCATATCTTCAATCTTTTTAAATTGGGCGTCATGGTTTCTTCTGCGGTTTTCTTGTGATAAGTGGTGCATTTCTTCGGTGGCACCATTTGCTTGTGATCGCGAGTTCTTGTTGGTATTTCTCGAACTCGAGCATATATTTTTTTAGTGCACAATTTCATCTCATCTTCTTCTTCACTATGAGTAGAGTTGTTTGCCATTGAAAATGGTATGCAGCATCGCGACAGGATCCCAGAAGAAGAAGGATAGCGAATTGTTAGATGATTTGATTGCAGTGAGAGACGGCGAGGGCCTCCTGTAAATTTGCAGGATGAAAGGCATAATCGAGGTTTGCATGCAACATGCAGACTGCCGCACTTAATTAATTCCATGTGCTAAAAAAAGTTTGTTTACGTCCCAAATTCGCCGCTCACCTTAATTCGAATGGCTCAATGTTGGCGGAAAGCAAAATTAATAAAGAAGGAGAAACGCCTCTCTCTAATGAAGAAGCTTCTCCATAAAGCTTCCAAACTAACCCCGAAAACCACCAATCAAACACACGATGGAGATAAACCCTCATCTACGGGGCAGAGTGGAAGAAATGAAACAACAAGTCAATTTGTGCTTCGTGAATATTCTGATATGAAACAGATCCGCCTCTATGAGATGCTCTTCCATGTGTTACATCATAAAACAAGTAAGATCTCAATAGAGAATCTTTGTAATAAATTTCATCAGTCCTCTGCAGTAACACTCTCACTATCACATAGTCAATTTTGATAAAATATCTTGAAGGAGAATCCCGAATTTGAGGATGCATTCGATCTCAAAGCAGAGATAACAACATAGTTGGACAACTCGCTTGTTGGAAGCACTCAAAAGGGCTTCTACCATGCTACGCAACATGCCTGCGCTGGCTAAGCATTTATTATTACAAAGTCATTGATTGCTTATGGATCCCCAACAAGAACACACCTCGCAACACCCAATGAAAGTGGAGGAAACACACCTACCTCACTAGCTTGAAGCTTCATCAAAACCCACCATATCGACTCCATTCATCGCGCCCATACGCATTCGCAGCAACACTTGGCATAGGCAGGAGGAGTTTTGCGGCCATGGAGAGGAAATACATAAGAAAGGAGGAGCTCCCAAAACCTATGCACTCCATTAGATTGGGGTTTTAACACCCTTCTTCACCAAATCTAAACAATAGACTCTCCTCCTCCTGCGTATGCGGCCGAAAAGAAAATATAAGGTAGATAGAAATTTTCAAGGGATTAGCAAGTCAACATTAATGAATGCCGGAAGTGCGGCCACCTACAAGGGAATTTCAACACGCCAAGCAGGGATGCGGTTTTTTAATAATGCAATGGCGGTGGCTATTAAAGCCACCCACCTCCAAAAACCAAGGAAACAAAGTCAAAAGACATTAACATTCCCTTCCCCATGCCCAACATGGTACACAAGGAGATCAAAAGGGAGAGGAAAGGTAGGTTGGGGACATAAAAATCCATATTTAAAATTAGTAATTTAAAACAATTCTAAGATGGAGGGATCGGTCGACCTAGGAGGAGAATGGGGTTGAGTACTTAAATAAAATATTTACACGAACGCCATAAACATTACCGTGGCACCACCACAAAACATAATCTTCCTCATTTGCGCAACGAGGCTCGATCAAATGGGAGACAAAAAATCAAAAGGATAGTTTAACGATAACAAGAGGATGATGTCGATAACAATCGACATAAAGAAAATAATAACAAAATAAATCATAATGTCATTATTATCGATAATACAATCAAAATGTCATTATTATTATTATTATTATCATTATTACTAGCAACCAACAGTTAAACTCGACAAGGCGAAACACTAACGTTTCAAAGGAAAAGCAACAACGTTCAACTCTAAGAAGCACGGTCATCGCAGAAGCAAAGGAGCAACGATGAACGGGGCATTACATTCTCCTCCCCTTAAGAAAGCATCGTCCTCGATGTGACATTACACAGAGGAAAGGAAATGGTACGCAACAAGGAATAGATAAAGAAGAAAACACACCCTATGGTTTAAAATTTTAGTCGATTAAAGCACGGCCATAGGGTAGCCTTAGGAACATTTGGTAGAAATTTTAACTTTCAAGGTTCTGTGAAGATTGGCAGTTCCCTCTTATTTATTATTTCATTAGTTCCTTTCCATTAGCATTATTCTTAGTTTAATTTCTTTTAAAATTTCATCATTGAAGAGTTTTGGTTTATTCCTTATTGTGGGTGCCCAACATGAACTGCTAACACAACACCCTATCAGGTTCAAAAAGACACTACAGATTCACAAGCACACAAGTATATACTTCATGATTGTATTACACCACAAAAGGTTACTCAAATACGGAATGGAATAGGCACAGTCCACATAACATAGTACTCATCACACATCTATGACCGACATATTAAATACTTGAACAAAAGAGTACTACAATCCACCAGACATTTCCTCAATTCCACATATGAAAAAATTCACATAACACCAAACAAATGCTATAGGTACATAGTGTCCACAAGGGAATCAATGACATATCCACAACATCACAACACATATCCATCTGACATGAGTAACACATACATCAAAAGACCACTACCAAAACATCACAATAACTCAACATATATCCCAAACATCAACCATACACACAAATATCATATGCCTCCCTCAAACTCTTATGCCTCCCTCAAGTCTCTTATGCCTCCCTCAAGTCTCTTATGCCTCCCTCAAGTCTCTTAGTCTCTTATGCCTCCCTCAAGTCTCTTATGCCTCCTCAAACTCTTATGCCTCCCTCAAGGGAGGCCGGTTGACCCTATGGCCTAAGACACATAGAGTTCGAACACTCCTAACCCAAGTGACATAATAACGCGTGGTTCAACAACCCGCTAGTTATATAACTCCTTGGGGCGTACCCCCCCATACAACGAAGCGGGTCCATAGGTCCAACCATTCCATGGTGCATCCTATGACCCTATTCCACACATCACGACAATAGAACCAACACAACAATCCAATCCAAATGCCAAGTGGCAAAGTACAAGCCTTGGGCAAGGGTAAAATTCTAAATTTAAAAGAAGACCCAAAATCAAGCAAAATAAATGGCCAAATAGCCATAGTTAGTATCAAAATCCACATGTTAGTGCCATAAACCAAGGAAATGCCCAAAATTGTAAAGCATGGCAATCAAGAAAAGCTGCACTTGGTCCTTACAAAATAAAGTAAAAAGCTCAATTTACGAATAAAATCAACTTATAATAATGTCACATTACGATAACCGTGTGGCCTTATCTCGCCACTAAAGGGGTACTCAACGAGTTGCTAGCACTTTCGAACATCGAGCCTCACTCGTAAAATACATATCAATAATACAACTGTCATCACCTCCATCTGAATCATCCCGCCACCACTTCGACAAGGCTAAACATAGTCATAGATACACTTAGGTTGTACCCATAAAACAACCACATAAAGAGAGAGAGAGAAGCACGGTCCACCATCTACTAAGCCCGAGGTTTCTATTGATTATTCACCCATGTACACCTTTCCTCACTCTAAACACACACTTCTACCGATTCCCTTTAGGGTCGGTTAGCGTAAGGTTCACAACATAACATACAACAACATCACTAACATAATGGTGGCACACACATACTACCATAACGTCTTACATATGGTACATATCAGATCACGATCATACATTCACCGAGTGTAACACATCACTTTACCACATTCTCGCACCCAAAGTGCAATCACCATACGATAGAGTTCATACACTCACCGTATGACCCCAAATCACAACATGAAGCATTACATATTTGCACAAATCATACATACGATGAACATAGTACATCACAACATAACATCCATTGCTACATAACAAGGTGGTACACATTTCTTCAAAACATGGTAAAAACATCATGATACAACTCATTTCTTTTAACATCAATCTAGTCATACAACACATTGATACACCTACATATCACAATATGTCACAATGCTCCAACACTATGTCATCCACATTATAATTCTTTTCACACATCACAAACAATAATTCACACGTGAACTCTTCATAGAATCCACAAGAAGGAGAGAGAATACTCCCATCCCCAACACATCAATATGATAACAAATACGCACTGAGTGACATACACATCACATGCGTTCACAATATCACAATTACGACAATAATCACATCACGCTTATACCACATTACTCTTCCAATATAAATCATCATCATGCAATACCATCATGTAACATCACCATACAACACCAATCCGGCCCATAGGTTCGAGAGCATGAACCTACGCTCTGATACCAAGTGTAACGACCCAAAATTCACACACGAACAACACAAAGAAAGACAGATAGATTTTTTTTTTTTTGACTTGCTTCCACACATAACACGACACAACATGTCGTCACAAAGTTACAACCAACTCTAGGGAACCACTTGTTACGGGGATGACCACAAGGTCAAGACGGAACGTTCACACCCAAAAAGATAATACACTTTTCTTTTTTGACGAACAACATAGAAGTCCAACCACACATGACACTCTCACAACTAGGGCAAACCACAATAAGAATTGATTGAAGGTTATTTATTTTGATAAAACACCCTTTAACTCATGACTTATGTTTTCGAAAGATTCAATATATGATTCGCACAAATTCATCTTACCAACTGAGTTATTTTCTTATACACTCGTAGAGAGTAGTTCACTTAAAGTCTTCTCCTACTTGCTAAATCTTATTATCTTCCGAAACTAACCATTATTTTCCCTTAAGCTTGTTTAAGAGTTCACCCAAAAGGGGTAGTGTTCACTAGTTTAGCTAGGGATATCAAGATTATAAAATTTTACTTTACAAGGATAGTTTCACCTTTGATTATTTCAGAATCTATTGTTCTCAAGTAAGTCATCTCTACATTAATTTATCTCGAATATATATATTTTAGTTAACTTCTATAAGGGTTAACCACTCCATTTAATTTTACTTATATCACATCATTACAAGGTGTCAGAGAGTTTTGACTTAACACTTTATTCTCAAAATCAAGGTTTTACAATACTTATGCCAATGTAATGATTGAATATCATTTCTCACCAAGGTAAGTTACTAGTCTAACAACAAAAGGGAAAGAACACTTCACCACGTAGTTTTCCAAACATACCAAGACAAGAGATCTTCTAAACTCCTTGCAAGAAAAGTTACAAAATTTACAACGCATTGAACTTTCTACAAAGAACTTCATAATTTGAACCGATGAAACTTTTACACTCTTTTCCTTTAATCTACTCGCATAATCCATCTGCACAAATATTTATTAGAGTCAGTTCGCTAGAACTGAGCATGATAAGATATAAACCTCACCTAATAATTTATGCCATCTAGCATTTAAATAAATGAAAGTTTGCAATACTCCTTATCAAATAAATTTCTAACATACATTTAAAACTTAACTGCACATCTCATGATAATACATTTCATACTCATTAATGTTCACTTCCTTAAGATCTGCTTACATAAGAACACAATTCCAAGTGACTAGATATACAACCTTAACCATGCAATTAATCATACTTAAATTACAGTAATAATAATAACGCTCACCTAATACCCTCGACCTACTTCACATATATAAGTATCCAACAATATTATCTTTCAATTAAATAAAAGCACCAACGACATTAAGTTTATATAATAAATACAAGTATCAATCTTATATTATTCATCGATATTACCCAAGTATCAAACCTTCATAGATAATCAGTGATATGTAAGTATAATTTGGATATTTATCTCACAATTTTAAGAATATACTTATGTTAACAAAGATTCCACCAATCCACAAGTTCATATATTATTTAGGTATCCTTTTGGTTGCTTATTCCATGTCTTTATATTTCTTCTAGTAGTAAAAGGTCCAACTCATTGGAATGAGTTACGATCAAATATTGTCATCATTTTGCTAATATGTCAAAGATACATTTGACTAACTAAGATAAGTAAGCGCGGTCCAAGCCACTATAAATACAAGTATCAACATTATCTCAACTCCCAATTGAGATGCAAGTATCAATTTTTTTAGCTAACATAATAATCATCGTAAATGCCAGAAAATATTCCACTCGTTAACCAAGTATTGAAATAACATATTTATCCTTATTGGTTACCTGATAACATAATATACCCTGTTATATAATTCAACCTCCACTTGCATACCCCAATTTATGGGTATTAATTATTGTTCTATAAAATGAAGTTAAATAATTTCAGGTGGACTTATATCCTTACTGTCATACATGGTATGCACAGTCCCATTATGGTAGTTATCACCTTTACTTAAGGCTATGCATGACTCCATTTTAGGGTAGTTATCTTAACTTCCCTATTCATCTGTTTTCCTACCAAAAAGTCTTTCGACAAGCTTCAAGGTCAAAGTATAAGATAAATTTATAATTTCATATTTCAAGCATTGCCTGAATTCATATGCATGAGGACATCACATATCAATCAAACTTGAAGAATGTCGACATTCATGAGAGTTCGATGTATCCAATATTACTTTAACCGATTCAAAGATCCAAGTAGTGCCTCAAAATTAAGCCATAGAATTATCCACACAGGATAATGACTTGCGTGCATAACATATTCGTAAAGGTCATAGAAAACCCATTAACGCATGCTTCAGGAGGGTTCCAATCTAATAATAAGCTCATAGTAATAATAATAGCAGAGGGCCTGGTGAGGGGTTTTCAATAATCCCCAAGGTAAATGATAATCGAATGACTCAGATGGAGCTATCTAGAAAGACCAATAAAACTAGTATGACTCTTCCCAAATAGAAGCCCCCAATCCTAATGGGAGTTTATATTATTATAAAACCACAATAAAATCCAAATACAGTCATATCGGAAATTCCCTTTTTCAAGCCATGTTCTACATAATATAAACAATACAAGAAAAATTATAAACCTCATTCACGCTCCATAATATTTTCTACAGAAACCATCATTCAAAGGAATAATCAAGGCAAAAAGATAAACCAACATTATAAGATCAGTAGGCAAGAATCGATGTAGAGATTTCTTCTACTCAAATAGTAAATAAGATAAACTGTAAAGGAGGAGAGAGATCAGTTCATGCAATTATGATTAAAAGTCATTTGAAACCCATCTCTTTCTGGGCATCTCTTTCAAGAAAGAGTCAATATATGTAAATGCATGTTATATAATATCCAGAGTCCAAACGCTATTTATTTAGTAAAACAAAAACACATCAACATTCCAAAAGAAACCCATATCTACAGCATTCGAACAAAATTGCAAAGATTGATTTATCCAAATGCTAAAGGAAATAAATCATTAAGAGAGAGGGTTAGTCTTATCATGCCTGTTTTAAACGCATCCACAGCAAAGAACATATCCAAAGCAGGGACTCGCATAAGACACACATCCCACTCGATCCACTTCTTGGGGTTTCAT
This sequence comes from Taxus wallichiana var. yunnanensis, assembly GCA_018340775.1. Taxonomy (NCBI): domain Eukaryota; kingdom Viridiplantae; phylum Streptophyta; class Pinopsida; order Cupressales; family Taxaceae; genus Taxus; species Taxus wallichiana. The sequence continues at coordinate 452,589,826 of CM031236.1, forward strand.
CAATACTTTGGGTTTGATATAACATGTTTGACTCATGTTATCGACCTATCTTGAATCATGGTGAAAAAAATCTTATTGTTTGTAATAACTTGTCCATCTACCACCGAATGGCAAACAAATATTCTTATTGAGTCTCAATTGGAAAGGTTGAATTACGAGCAACCTAAGACCATTAGATTCCCTACCTTTTGTTTCAATACAGCAAATTGCAACATCATTTTAAGATGGTAAATGATTCACCATTAGGAGTAAATGTAATAGCAAGGAACCAGTGTCTATTATGCACATTAGCTCCTCCAGGCAATCTTTCACCCATATCCTTCAAATATTTCGTGGATCTAAAAGCCCACCAAAGCCATGGATGGAATAGGTGCGAGGCAAAGCAAAGCAATGGAAAATTGGCCATTGATGAGGGCGCCTGCTCAAGCCAAAGCCCCAGCTAACTTTCGCCACTCAAGACCAACTTATCATCCGGATCATAAATAGCAATACTACGCCTAAAAAAACTCCTCCATCCTTCTTCCCCCACACACTAATCGACCAACCCTTTAAAATAAGCTTAAATTGCCTCTCCTCCTACGTAACTTAAGGGTTTCTTTTTTACATATCATTTCCAACATCTTCCCACTCCCCTTCCGCCATATCTTTAATACTGCAGCATCTAATTAAGGGCAAGTCCCATGGTTTCTTCTGCTTTTCTTGTGATAAGCGGTGCATTTCTTCGGTACTACTTCTATGTGATCGGCGAGTTCTTGTTGGTATTTCTCAAACTCGAGCTTCTCTCATGCATTTTTAGTAACAATTTCATCTCATCTTCTTCTTCACTATGAAAGTTGTTTTCCATTTGAATAAAATATCGGTAGAATCCATGCAGAGATCGAGGATAGAGAAGAAGGAGAGAAAAAGCGGAATTGTTAGGCTTGATTGAGCATTTTGCGAGTTCATGGCGAGGGCCTCCCTCCTGTAATCGCAGATAAAGGCATAATCGAGGTCATTGCATGCAGCAATCTCGCACTGCACTTAATTCCATGTGCTAGAAAAGAAGCTGTGTTTACGTCCAAATTCGCCATCGCTCACCTTAATTCAGAATGGCTCAATGTTGGCAGGAAAGCAAAATTAATAAAGAAGGAGAAACGCCTCTCCTGAAGAAGCTTCTCCGATAAAGCTTCCAAACTAACCCCGAAGCCACCGGAATCAAACACACGATGGAGATAAACCCTCATCTACGGGCCAGAGTGGAAGAAATGAAACAGCAAGGCAATTTGTGCTTCGTGAATATTCTGATATGAAATAGATCCGCCTCTATGAGATACTCTTCCATGAGTTACATCATAAAACAAGTAAGATCTCAATAGAGAATCTTTGTAATAAATTTCATCAGGTCCCCTGGTAACACTCTCACTGTCACATAGTCGATTTTGATAAAATATCTTGAAGGAGAATCCCGAATTTGAGGATGCATTCGATACTGAACAGATAACAACATAGTTGGACAACCTGCTTGTTGGAAGCACTCAAAAAGGGCTTCTGCCATACTGCAACATGCCTGCTTCCTGGCTATTTATTGTTACAAGTTGTTGCTATGGATCCTCGACAAGAACACACCTCGCAGCACCCAATGAAAGTGGAGGTAACACGCCTACCTCACTAGCTTGAAGCTTCATCAAAACCCACCATATCGACCCATTACTGCGCCCATACGCATTCGCAGCAACACTTGGCATAGGCAGGGAGTTTTGCGGCCATGGCGAGGAGGAATACAACACAGGAGGAGCTCCCAAAACCTGCAACTCCATTAGATTGGGGTTTTAACACCCTTCTTCACCAAATCTAAACAATAGACTCTCCTCCTGCGTATGCGGCCAGAACAGAAAATAGAAGGTAGATAGCAATTTTCAAGGGATTAGCAAGTCAACATTAATGAATGCAGGGAAGTGCGGCCACCTACAAGGGAGATTTCAACATGCCAAGCAGGATGCGGGTTTTTTAATGCAATGGCAGGTGGCTATTAAAGCCACCCACCTCCAGCCAACCAAGGAAACAAAGTCAAAAGACATTAACATTCCCTTCCCCACGCCAAATGTGGTACACAAGGAGATCAAAAGGGAGAGACAAGGTAGGTTGGGGACATAAAAATCCATATTTAAAATTAGTAATTTAAAACAATTCTAAGATTGAGGGATCGGTCGACCCAGGAGGAGAATGGGGTTGAGTACTTAAATAAAATATTTACGCGAACACCACCCCCAACCGTGGTGCCACCACAAAACATACTCTTCCTCATTTGCGCAACGAGGCTCGATCAGTGGGAGCGACAAACAAATCAAAAGGATAGTTTAACGATAACAAAGGATGATGTCGATAACAATCGACATAAAGAAAATAATAACAAAATACAATCGTTGATCGATAATACAATCATAATGTCATTATTATTATTATTATTATCATTATTACTAGCAACCAACAGTTAAACTCGACAAGGCGAAACACTAACGTTTCAAAGGAAATGCAACAACGTTCAACTCTAAGAAGCACGGTCATCGTAGAAGCAAAGGAGCAACGATGAACGGGGCATTACATTCTCCTCCCCTTAAGAAAGCATCGTCCTCGATGCGACATTACACAGAGGAAAGGAAATGGTACGCAACAAGAATAGATAAAGGAGAAAACACACCCTATGGTTTAAAATTTTAGTTGATTAAAGCACGGCCACAGAGGTAGCCTTAGGAACATTTGGTAGAAATTTTAACTTTCAAGGTTCTGTGAAGATTGGCAGTTCCCTCTTATTTATTATTTCATTAGTTCCTTTCCATTAGCATTATTCTTAGTTTAATTTCTTTTAAAATTTCATCATTGAAGAGTTTTGGTTTATTCCTTATTGTGGGTGCCCAACATGAACTACTAACACAACACCCTATCGGGTTCAAAAACACTACAGATTCACAAGCACACAAGTATATACTTCATGATTGTATTACACCACAAAAGGTTACTCAAATACGGAATGGAATAGGCACAGTCCACATAACATAGTACTCGTCACACATCTATGACTGACATATTAAATACTTGAACAAAAGAGTACTACAATCCACCAGACATTCCCTCAATTCCACAGATGAAAATTTCACATAACTCCAAACAAAAGCTACAGGTACATAGTGTCCACAAGGGCATCAATGACATATCCACAACATCACAACACATATCCATCTGACATGAGTAACACATACATCAAAAGACCACTACCAAAACATCACAATAACTCAACATATATCCCGAAACATCAACCATACACAAATATCAAAAACTATCCTCCCTATGCCTCCCTCAAACTCTTATGCCTCCCTCAAGTCTCTTATGCCTCCCTCAAACTCTTATGCCTCCCTCAAACTCTTATGCCTCCCTCAAGGAGGCCGGTTGACCCTATGGCCCAAGACACATAGAGTTCGAACACTCCTAACCCAAGTGACATAATAACGCGTGGTTCAACAACCCGCTAGTTATATGTAACTCCTTGGGGCGTACCCCCATACAACGAAGCGGGTCCATAGGTCCAACCATTCCATGGTGCATCCTATGACCCTATTCCACACATCACGACAATAGAACCAACACAACAATCCAATCCAAATGCCAAGTGGCAAAGTACAAGCCTTGGGCAAGGCGGTAAAATTCTAAATTTAAAAGAAGACCCAAAATCAAGCAAAATAAATGGCCAAATAGCCATAGTTAGTATCAAAATCCACATGTTAGTGCCATAAACCAAGGAAATGCCCAAAATTGTAAAGCATGGCAATCAAGAAAAGTTGCTGGTCCTTACAAAATAAAGTAAAAAGCTCAATTTACGAATAAAATCAACTTATAATAATGTCACATTACGATAACTGTGTGGCCTTATCTGGCCACTAAAGGGGTACTCAACGAGTTGCTAGCACTCGGAACATCGAGCCTCAGCTCGTAAAATACATATCAATAATACAACTGTCATCACCTCCATCTGAATCATCCCGCCACCACTTCGACAAGGCTAAACATAGTCATAGATACACTAAGGTTGTACCCATAAAACAACCACATAAAGAGAGAGAGAGAGAGCACGGTCCACCATCTACTAAGCCTAAGGTTGGCTCTATTGATTGGTCAACTGTACACCTTTCCTCACTCTAAACACACACTTTACCGATTCCCTTTAGGGTCGGTTAGCGTAAGGTTCACAACATAACATACAACAACATCACTAACATAATGGTGGCACACACATAACTACCATAACGTCTTACATATGGTACATATACAGGGTAGATCACGATCATACATTCACTGAGTGTAACACATCACTTTACCACATTCTACACCCAAAGTGCAATCACCATACGATAGGGTTCATACACTCACCGTATGACCCCAAATCACAACATGAAGCATTACATATTTGCACAAATCATACATACGATGAACATAGTACATCACAACATAACATCCATTGCTACATAACAAGGTGGTACACACATTTCTTCAAAACATGGTAAAAACATCATGATACAACTCATTTCTTTTAACATCAATCTAGTCATACAACACATTGATACACCTACATATCACAATATGTCACAATGCTCCAACACTATGTCATCCACATTATAATTCTTTTCACACATCACAAGCAATAATTCACACGTGAACTCTTCATAGAATCCACAAGAAGGAGAGAGAATACTCCCATCCCCAACACATCAATATGATAACAAATACGCACTGAGTGACATACACATCACATGCATTCACAATATCACAATTACGACAATAATCACATCACGCTTATACCACATTACTCTTCCAATATAAATCATCATCATGCAATACCATCATCTCCATGAAACAATATCATGTAACACCATCACCATCATGTAACATCACCATACAACACCAATCCGGCCCATAGGTTCGAGAGCATGAACCTACACTCTGATACCAAGTGTAACGACCCAAAATTTCACACACGAACAACACAGTAAAAGACAGATATATTTTTTTTTTGACTTGCTTCCACACATAACACGACACAACATGTCGTCACAAAGTTACAACCAACTCTAGGAACCACTTGTTACGGGGATGACCACAAGGTCAGCACGGAAACGTTCACACCCAAAAAGATAATACACTTTTCTTTTTGACAGAACAACATAGAAGTCCAACCACATGACACTCTCACAACTAGGGCAAACCACAGTAAGAATTGATTGAAGGTTATTTATTTTGATAAAACACCCTTTAACTCATGACTTATGTTTTCAGAAAGATTCAATGTATGATTCGCACAAATTCATCTTACCAACTGAGTTATTTTCTTATACACTGTAGAGTAGTTCACTTAAAGTCTTCTCCTACTTGCTAAATCTTATTATCTTCCAAAACTAACCATTATTTTCCCTTAAGCTTGTTTAAGAGTTCACCCAAAAGGGGTAGTGTTCACTAGTTTAGCTAGGGATATCAAAATTATAAAATTTTACTTTACAAGGATAGTTTCTCCTTTGATTATTTCAGGAATCTATTGTTCTCAAGTAAGTCATCTCTACATTAATTTATCTGAATATATATATTTTAGTTAACTTCTATAAGGGTTAACCACTCCATTTAATTTTACTTATATCACATCATTACAAGGTGTCAGAGAGTTTTGACTTAACACTTTATTCTCAAAATCAAGGTTTTACAATACTTATGCCAATGTAATGATTGAATATCATTTCTCACCAAGGTAAGTTACTAGTCTAACAACAAAAGGGAAAGAACACTTCACCACGTAGTTTTCCAAACATACCAAGACAAGAGATCTTCTAAACTCCTTGCAAGCAAAGTTACAAAATTTACAACGCATTGAACTTTCTACAAAGAACTTCATAATTTGAACTGATGAAACTTTTACACTCTTTTCCTTTAATCTACTCGCATAATCCATCTCGCACAAATATTTATTAGAGTCGAGTTCGCTAGAACTCGAGCATGATAAGATATAAACCTCACCTAATAATTTATGCCATCTAGCATTTAAATAAATGAAAGTTTGCAATACTCCTTATCAAATAAATTTCTAACATACATTTAAAACTTAACGCACATCTCATGATAATACATTTCCTACTCATTAATGTTCACTTCTTTAAGATCTGCTTACATAAGGACACAATTCCAAGTGACTAGATATACAACCTTAACCATGCAATAAATCATACTTAAATTACAATAATAATAATAACTCTCACCTAATACCCTCGACCTACTTCACATATATAAGTATCCAACAATATTATCTTTCAATTAAATAAAAGCACCAACGACATTAAGTTTATATAATAAATACAAGTATCAATCTTATATTATTCATCGATATTACCCAAGTATCAAACCTTCATAGATAATCAGTGATATGTAAGTATAATTTGGATATTTATCTCACAATTTTAAGAATATACTTATGTTAACAAAGATTCCACCAATCACAAGTTCATATATTATTTAGGTATCCTTTTGGTTGCTTATTCCATGTCTTTATATGTTTCTATTAGTAAAGGGTCCAACTCATAAGAATGAGTTACGATCAACAATCTTGTCATATTTTGGTAATATGTCAATACATTTGACTAACTAAGATATGTAAGCGTGGTCCAAGCCACTATAAATACAAGTATCAACATTATCTCAACTCCCAATTGAGATGCAAGTATCAATTTTTAGCTAACATAATAATCATCGTAAATGCCAGAAAATATTCCACTCGTTAACCAAGTATTGAAATAACATATTTATCCTTACTGGTTACCTGATAACATAATATACCTGTTATATAATTCAACCTCCACTTGCATACCCCAATTTATGGGTATTAATTATTGTTCTATAAAATGAAGTTAAATAATTTCAGGTGGACTTATATCCTTACTGTCATACATGGTATGCACAGTCCCATTATGGTAGCTGTCACCTTTACTTAAGGCTATGCATGACTCCATTTTAGGGTAGTTATCTTAACTTCCCTATTCATCTTTTTTCCTACCAAAAGTCTTTCGACAAGCTTCAAGGTCAAAGTATAAGATAAATTTATAATTTCATATTTCAAGCATTACCTGAATTCATATGCATGAGGACATCACATATCAATCAAACTTGAAGAATGTCGACATTCATGAGAGTTCGATGTATCCAATATTACTTTAACCGATTCAAAGATCCAAGTAGTGCCTCAAAATTAAGCCATAGAATTATCCACACAGGATAATGACTTGCGTGCATAACATATTCGTAAAGGTCATAGAAAACCCATTAACGCATGCTTCAGGAGGGTTCCAATCTAATAATAAGCTCATAGTAATAATAATAGCAGAGGGCCTGGTGAGGGGTTTTCAATAATCCCCAAGGTAAATGATAATCGAATGACTCAGATGGAGCTATCTAGAAAGACCAATAAAACTAGTATGACTCTTCCCAAATAGAAGCCCCCAATCCTAATGGGAGTTTATATTATTATAAAACCACAGTAAAATCCAAATACAGTCATATCGGAAATTCCCTTTTTCAAGCCATGTTCTACATAATATAAACAATACAAGAAAAATTATAAACCTCATTCACGCTCCATAATATTTTCTACAGAAACCATCATTCAAAGGAATAATCAAGGCAAAAGATAAACCAACATTATAAGATCAGTAGGCAAGAATCGATGTAGAGATTTCTTCTACTCAAATAGTAAATAAGATAAATTGTAAAGGGGGAGAGATCAGTTCATGCAATTATGATTAAAAGTCATTTGAAACTCGTCTCTTTTTGGGCATCTCTTTCAAGAAAGAGTCAATATATGTAAATACATGTTATATAATATCCAGAGTCCAAACGCTATTTATTTAGTAAAACAAAAACACATCAACATTCCAAAAGAAACCCACATCTACAACATTCGAACAAAATTGCAAAGATTGATTTATCCAAATGCTAAAGGAAATAAATCATTAAGAGAGAGGGTTAGTCTTATCATGCCTGTTTTAAACGCATCCACCAGCAACATATCCAGCAGGGACTGCATAAGCCACACGTCCCACTGATCCACTTCTTGGGGTTTCATCAATACTATGGGTTTGATATAACATGTTTGACTCTGTCGACCTATCTTGAACTGGCTGAAAAAAAATCTTATTGTTTGTAATAACTTGTCCATCTACCACTGAATGGAAAACAATACTATTGGAGTCTGCAATTGGAAAAGTTGAATTACGAGCAACCGGAAGACCATTAGATTCCCTACCTTTTGTTTCAACTGCAATTGCAACATCATTTACAGATGGTAAATGAACACCATTAGGAGTAAATGTAGGCAAGGAACCAGGTCTATTATGCACATTAGCTCCTCCAGGCAATCTTTCACCCATATCCTTCAGCTGTGGATCTAAAAGCCCACCGAAGCCATGGATGGAATAGGTGCAGGCAAGCAAGCAATGGAAAAGTGGCCATTGATGAGGGTGCCCTGCTCAAGCCAAGCCCCAGCGGCTTCGCCACCTGCAAGACCAACTTATCATCCGGATCATAAATAGCAATACCTGCGCCTAAAAAAAAAAAAACCTCCCACTGCTCTTCCCCCACACACTCGCAACTGACCAACCCTTTAAAATATAGCTTAAATTGCCTCTCCTCCTGCGTAGCTTCGAAGGGTTTCTCATAGTCATTTCCAACGTCTTCCCACTCCCCTTCCGCCATATCTTCAATATTGCGCGCAAATTGGGCGTCATGGTTTCTTCTGCGGTTTTCTTGTGATAAGCGGTGCATTTCTTCGGTGGCCTGCTCATGATCGGCGAGTTCTTGTTGGTATTTCTCGAACTCGAGCGCCTGCATTTTTAGTAACAATTTCATCTCATCTTCTTCTTCACTATGAGCAGGTTGTTTGCCATTGAAAACGGTATTCGCAATGGCGAGGCGTGGTGATCAAAAGAAGAAGGAGAAGTGGAATTGTTGGGTCACATGAGATTTTCGCATGAGCGAGACGGCGAGGGCCTCCTGTAACTGCAGCTGAAAGGCATAATCGAGGTCGCTGCATGCAGACTGCGCTGCACTTAATTCCATGTGCTGAAAAGAAGCTGTGTTTATGTCCAAATTCACCATCGCTCACCTTAATTCAGAATGGCTCAATGTTGGCAGGAAAGCAGAATTAATAAAGTAGGAGAAACGCCTCTCCCGAAGAAGCTTCCCCGATAAAGCTTCCAAACTAACCCCGAAGCCACCGGAATCGAACACACGATGGAGACAGACCCTCATCTACGGGGCAGAGTGGAAGAAATGAAACAACAAGGCAATTTGTGCTTCGTGAATATTCTGATATGAAACAGATCCGCCTCTATGAGATACTCTTCCATGAGTTACATCGTAAAACAAGTAAGATCTCAATAGAGAATCTTTGTAATAAATTTCATCAGGTCCCCTGGTAACACTCTCACTGTCACATAGTCGATTTTGATAAAATATCTTGAAGGAGAATCCCGAATTTGAGGATGCATTCGATCACGAAGATAACAACATAGTTGGACAACCTACTTGTTGGAAGCGCTCAAAAGGATTCTCGCCATACCGCAACATGCCTCTCTTTGCTGGCTATTTACTATTGCAGTGTACATTCTTTGTGGATCCCCAGACAAGAACACACCTCGCAAAGACACCCAATGAAAGTGGAGGTAACACGCCTACCTCACTAGCTTGAAGCTTCATCAAAACCCACCATATCGACCCATTCTACGCGCCATACGCATTCACAGGAAGGCAACACTTGGCATAGGCAGGGAGTTTTGCGGCCATGGCGAGGAGGGAATACAGCAAAGGAGGAGCTCCCAAAACCTGCGACTCCATTAGATTGGGGGTTTTAACACCCTTCTTCACCAAATCTAAACAATAGACTCTCCTCCCTGCGTATGCGGCCAGAACAGAAAATAGAAGGCAGATAGCAATTTTCAAGGGATTAGCAAGTCAACATTAATGAATGCAGGGAAGTGCGGCCACCTACAAGGGAGATTTCAACACGCCAAGCAGGATGCAGGTTTTTTTTTAATGCAATGGCAGGTGGCTATTAAAGCCACCCACCTCCAGCCAACCAAGGAAACAAAGTCAAAAGACATTAACATTCCCTTCCCCATGCCAAACGTGGTACACAAGGAGTTCAAAAGGGAGAGACAAGGTAGGTTGGGGACATAAAAATCCATATTTAAAATTAGTAATTTAAAACAATTCTAAGATTGAGGGATCGGTCGACCCAGGAGGAGAACGGGGTTGAGTACTTAAATAAAATATTTACGCGAACGCCACCCCCAAACCGTGGCGCCACCACAAAACATACTCTTCCTCATTTGCGCAATGAGGCTCGATCAACGGGAGTGACAAACAAATCAAAAGGATAGTTTAACAATAACAGAGGATGATGTCGATAACAATCGACATAAAGAAAATAATAACAAAATACAATCGTTGATCGATAATAAAATCATAATGTCATTATTATTATTATTATTATCATTATTACTAGCAACCAACAATTAAACTCGTCAAGGCGAAACACTAATGTTTCAAAGGAAAAGCAACAACGTTCAACTCTAAGAAGCACGGTCGTCAGCAGAAGAAAAAGGAGCAACGATGAGCGGGGCATTACATACCTTACTGACTAGGAAGCACCGTGCGTCGCTAACCCTTGTGTACCTTGGTGACGTATTGGGTATCGTATGAGTGCTTTGGGAAATCCTAGATGTACCTTGTAAAAAGCGGCATAAATGCTTTGGTAAACATTTTTTATTCTTATGGTTGACCCATTCAACCTTAACCCTAAAAACATAAAAGAATTAAAAATCAACCCTAACCACCTCTAAAAAGCTATATAAAGACACTTAACCATTGTCAAAACACAAAACAATTCATTCTTAGTATTTGGCAATTTGCAACTTGCAAAATGCAAGAGCCAAAAAGGAGGCAACCATTACAATGAGGGTTTGTTTGGAAGCATTCATTTCTTGCAAAGAGGTCAAACTTGTTTAGAGCCAAGAGGCAGCCATTATTTCATAATTTCGTTGATCATTCAATGGAGGAGAGTCAAGTGACTTGAGACAACCATTGTATTTGTTTGAGATTCTGTGCATTGTGCAAGGAGAATCTACGTTTGGAGGCAGCCACTATTTGTTACTTTTTTCCTTGCTCATTGTTGTTTACAGCTATTTTTTATTCAACCCTTTATTTTTTATCTTTTTAACGTTTTTATATTTGTTATGTTTTATATTCCATTATTAACATTTATGTCACATCGAATATTAAGTGTTCTTATGACACCCTTTTTGGGATTAGCACGAGCTCTCTGGATGGTTAAACAAAATAGCGAAATTAGGGTTTTCGCAGAGTGGGAAGAAGTGGTTGAAACTGTGAAAAAGCTCAGCCGCATCCCTGGCACAGACACGGTAGCGAAGAAGAGGGCTAAAACAAAAGTGATCGAAATATGGGAGGGTACAACCATATCTAGAATGGATGCTAAAAACATCAGAGATTTCCGAAGTTTGAGCGGGAAGGATAAAAAAGATTTCATAGTGAATTTAAAATCTAGATTGAATGCAGTTTTTCGAAATCACATTTTCTCCCTGGGCGATGAATCGCTAAAGATCATGCATGCCCTCAGTGGTGGTTCGAATAAAGAAATTCTGGTGGGGGTGGACTCAGTTCACAGTTCCATAGCGGACTGGGTAGCAGAGGGGCTCATTCTGCCTTTGCCCCTCTTTCGTTCAAGGCCACAGTTCAGCAAGCTTCCTCTAACCCAAGCGGTTCTCAAGCATATATCGTGGATTTAGCTGAGTCGACTCCGTTACTGAAGGTGGTTAATCCGAAGGTAAATGGGAAGCCAAATCCCTATCTCAATGGATCGTTGTTAACTGGTCTTCTCATTATGAGATAGTATTCTGCTCCAAGGGCTTCTTTGTAGTCCACTTTCAAAGAGCAGAGGATTATCACAAATGCATTTCGGAAGGCCCATGGTTTTAGGGTAACACAGGCATGTTCCTTACTCCCTGGTTTCCCAAATTTGACCTGAATACCCTTTCAGTTTCTAAGATGCCAGTGTGGGTCCGACTTCCGAATCTTCCACTTCACTTATGGCATGCACTTGAAGATATCGGCCAAGCCCTTGGGAAGTTTCTCAAGATCAATCTTTCCAGAACATCGGTTGGCATTTGCACGTTTGATAGGATATATGTAGAAATTAATCTCAGCAAGGGACTTCTAGATAGGATAATTCTACAAGTGGGGAATCAACAACATATTCAACACTTGGATTATGAGAATACAATATTCCATTTTCAATTTTGCAAGTCCCCGAGTCATTTGCGGGCAATTTGCCCAGAATTCAAAAGAAACAATTCCATAAAGAAAAAGAGGCCATCTACTAGTAGAGGGCGGATGATCAGCTCTTATTCAAATCAAGCAAAAAAAGGTACGGATAAGGAGGATCATGGCAGAAACAAAAACACAGAGATAAAAGAGAAAGAAGAACAGAAAGAAGATAAGAAAGCAGTAAGCAGATTGAAAAGAGGTCATGAATCAAATAAGTTGGATTCTGATCAGGATCATACCCCTGATCGATCTATGCCCCTCTCGAACCCTAACAATATGCATCTGGTGGTTGCCTCATAATCGGGTCCGTAGCAAGAGGTTAGCAAAAAGAAAGGAAAAAGGGGGTGTTTCTCTAATATGTTAGACTACTATCCTCCATATGATGGGAAATGTTAATTAGGATAGTTTTGTTTCTGGTTTAGCTTTACTTTGTTCCGAGGGCAGTTATTCTGGCCCTTGTTGGTTTAATGTATAGGGAACGGGTCCCTTCAACCCGCTTTATCGATTAAAAAAAATATTTATGTCACATCATTACATGCAATCATGATCATGAATTATGTGTGAATACAGATCATTCATGAACATGATCTTTACTTTAGTAAAATTTTGAAAAAACTAATTTACATTGTATATATTTTTAATTTAAAATGATGAATGATGTGTAATTGGAAAAATCCTAGACTTTTCTTGTAACCTTATTCTAAGTTCTAACTTCTACGCATGTTTTTTGCTTACCGCTAATGTGATCTGGAAAATCAGAAACAGGGTTAGAAAATTAATAATTAGTAAATAGACATTTTAATATTTTTATCATTTATGTAACGGCAATTTTTTTTTAACATCTTAACCTTGTGTATGCTCTCACATCGTGCCTTTATTGTGATCTTGGTGATCAAAACAAATTAGGATGGCATCAAGTTTTATTTCAAGTGGAATGCAAGAAGGCCCACATGCTTCAAAACATGTCGGAACCTATGAAATATGATGTTGCTTCTCCTCTTTGGAGACATGTAACAATAGTAGAAAACATATTTGGTGGTGGAGTTTGTATTTGATTATGCCATGGTTCACATGCTCAATACAAATCCTCATATAGTCGACTAAAAATCCATTTGACTAGGCTTGGAAGAGTGGGGATAAGGAAGTGCCCCAAACTATCAAAAGAGAAAATGGAGTACCTAAGAGAGCAAGGGGAGGTTGGTAGACAAACTAAAAGAAATAACGCTAGAAAAGTTCCTTTGCAAAGAAGGCCTTTAGCAAGACCACCACACCCATTTTTCTACTTATCTTTTCATCCAAACTTAGGTGGCCACTTGATACCCCTTTAGATGAAGAGACCTCATGGAATAAGTCAAAATGAGCATTAAAAAAATCATTCAATAATGAGAAGAAGGACATTGCCGATGAGTTGGTTACTCGATGCAATTATGCATGTGGGTTGCCCTTCAATGTATTGAGATCTTCATATTGACGATAAATGTTGAAAGCTGTCAATGAAGCTCCACAAGGGTACAAAGGCCCAAGTTACAAAAAGTTTGAACCACACTTTTGGCAAAGGAAGTGGAGCACATTCAAACGATATTTACAACCAATTAGAGATTCATGCAAGGATTCAAGGGTTTAAATCATTTCAGATGGATGGAAAGATGCTTGAAATAGACCACTTATAAATGTTGTAATATGATCTAAAGGGGAAATGATATTAAAAGCCATTGATTGTGAAGGGGAAGTCAAACATGCATAGTTTATTACCGACATTTTTATAGAGGCTATTGAGTTAGTAGGCCCCAAGAATATTGTCCAAGTTATCACAGAAAATGCAAAAAACTATAGAGCAACAAGATTGATTATAAAGGGCAAATACAAGCACATATTTTGGACCCCTTTTGTTGTCTACTCCCTCAATTTGATTCTGCAAAAAATTGGAAAAATCTCGTGGATCGAGCACATTTACAAAAAGGCAAATGACATTCAGATGTTTATGACAAACCATCATATGTCACTAGCCATATTCAAGAGATTCTCAAGATTGGAGTTGTTGAAATTTGCAGAGATGATTTGCCTCTCACACACTCATTTTGAGATGACTTGTGAAGGTAAAAGAGGCCTTAAAGTAATATAGTGATCAGTAATGTTTAGACATTGTGGAGGAAAGAAAATCATAAAGGTAAAATCGTTGGTCTTGTTGGTGCCCATTCTAAACCCCTAAATTAAATTATTCTTTCTCATCAACTTTAAGTTAATCTATCTTCTCTGTGTGAAAATGTAATTGTTCTGTGCTTCATATTTGCTCCCAGAGCTCCAAAATACATTCCAAGTCTAAGAAGAGGGTCAATCTGAAAGAAGCTTCATGCTTTAGCCAAATAGAGCTTGAGATTCAACAGAAATGTCGAGGAAACTAATTTAGTGGATTGATTTATCAAAGTATAAACAACTCCAAATCATGAAAAATTGGTCTCGTTGGATGCACGACAGAATTAGCTAATTATTTTTGCGTATGTGGCAGTAATGGCATGGAATCAAGAATCAATCCCAAAATGCTAACAGAAAATCAGATATTTTTAGTTAGACAAGTTACATTCCTACTCTAATCAAAAGATATTTACTTTGTGCACAAGAAGAAGATTTACTTGTTGTTTTGGGGGGAAATTTTTGGTAGTATAAAGACATAAAATTTGTATAAATATGGGGCTTTTCCTCATGATAAGGGAGTTATTTTTAGTTATTCTTATCCAAAGTGGATTAGTTTTCCACTTTCTGAAGAGGTCTTGAGACTGTGAAATGCATATAGAGTTTAGTTTCCCAATCTTTTGTGTCAAGGTGGTTGCAAGTTTACAGCCATTGGCGAGCTTTGAGAGCATTCAATTTATGTTCCCTTGCTAATAAATTCAAGAACTAAATGAAATATGTTTGCTTCTAAGCTTAGTTTCGTGTTACAAATTACGATTGATGAAAATTTTTCTTCTGATTAATGAGTCATATTTTTATTTGTCCTTGTTGTTTATGTTTTGGTCATTAAGTTTGATATCTGTTGTGATTTTTCTACTATTTTGTCTTTGTCATAACATTTTGTATAATATTTGTCCTTGGGCATAAGAGAGATAAAGTGTTTATTTTATTTCATTAACTTCTTTTATATCTATTCACTCTAAAATGAAATAGTTCTTAAGAGGTATCTTTTAGACTTAATCTCATTATTAAGAGAATGCAAGAAATATTAATTCCCCCTCTGTACTTTTTTAGTAATTGACCCTATAACCCCATTATTAAACGATGTGATAAGTATATACTCTAAACATCATCATTTTGTGACAAATCATGAGAGTGAAGTGTTGTGTCTTTAGTACCCGGCCATGTTTGTCCCAAATCAGTCCACCATTTCCACCATTTGAAAAGAAACTTGAGGGAACAAAGCATTCATCTCTCCCTCTGCATTTCAGGTTACACCTCGAGTCCTCTCACCCTAGTTCAAGGCAGGACCAAAAGTAGTAGGAAAAGGCCATCTCCTTTGTACGTGCCCCTCAATCATCCCAAGGCTTGATCCCAAGGAAAGTGCTAGACCCATCCCCAGCTACAAAATGACACACCAACCCGGTCTACCACTATTCCAAGCCATTTCCCCCTTTCCATTAAGAAGAAATTGTTGTCAATCCAATAAAGGGTGCAAATTTGAGGACCAATAGGTCCTTGATGATGAATGTCGGGCCAAGGTTGTGTAATTGCTCAATTTTACAGATCCCATGCCATCTATGATTAGATACGTAGATATTGATGCAACATGCATGGGAGAGATTTATAATGGAATATACTCTATGCTTGAACTTATGAGAGAGGTCATATAAACAAAATAAGAAGATCCAAAAGAGACCTACAATTAAGTAAGAGAGTGGTCATGAAGAGGTGGAAGAAAATGAGCAACCCATTACATCTCCTTGCCTATTCACTTAGAACAAAGTATTATAGTTCTAGAATACTTAGGCTACCTAACATGCAACCACTGTATGATGCCTTTGAAGTTGCAAGGGAACTAGGGTAGCATTGAGAAGACTTTTTCCTTATCCATCTATATCTAGTGTGGTCCTCAAATAAATGAGTAAGTTTGTATCTTCAAAAGCTTTAAAAGGTTAAGGCTCTCTTAAACAAGTGCACCATGAGCCCAATCAAATGGTTGTATGTAGATGGATATAATGCTAAGTATCTATGACTTGTCACCATAAAACTTCTTTCATAGATATACATTTATTGAAAATTTTACCAAGTTACTAGCATATTTCTTATACATTCTGAGTATGTTACTAATTTGAAATTTCTAACAAACTTTTTTTGTAACATGCGGCTAGCAATTCTTCTACATAGTGGAATTGGAGTAGTTGTGTTTTTATGCACGTATTTCAATGAAACAAGTTGCTATCCAAAAACACTGAGTATATGGTATATGTGCATTCCAATTTCCGCCTCTTGTTAGACAAGTTTGAGAACTATATAAGAGGTCACTTGGGGGTATTCTTCTAGAGACTATAGCCTTGGATGCCTCTACAACCACTTATAGACACACAAACCAAGTAATATTTAATTTACTTTAATTTAACCAACTCTTAGATAAGATTTGCATGTGCCTTACGTTTCTATATATTTCAATTTTGTGTGCCTCTATTCTCGCATATTATCCAAAGATATTGTTATTACTTTTATCCTATCTTATCAAGCACGGGGTTGACATCCACCAAGGAAGCTAACACTTCTTGGATCCGCTTCATCGGGAAACCCCGCATAAATCTATATAATCAAATCTTTCTCTAGTTTTGTAGTTTTTATAGCTTACAGTAGCGAGGATCAATCACTTCAGCGCCCGTATTCATCACATCACATCCGAGGTAACATAAACCCTCTATTATTTGAGGTTTTCTAGTTTCTTTATTACTAGATCATTAATTTGATAATAAATGAAAAAGTGGTAAACATTCTTGGCATGCACAGGGGGACCACCCTTTAGGTGGTTTCTTTCTTTTTAATACTTCACTTTTTCCTACTAACACTACAGTGTGAGGATTTTCTTTATTACTTGTTTGTGTTTGGCTCATGGCTTGGATCCTCATCACTCGAGAAGTGTAGATAAATAGGAAACGTGTTATCTAGACATTCCACTTTTTCCCTATTTATTCATTTTTACATTGTACTTTCCATCCATGTTTGTGTCCTCATCCAACATCGCATTTTGTTTTGTGCTTCAAAGGAAACCTTATTTTTGCATCTTTCTTCCTCATATAGTCTAAGTAGGGGGTTCAATATTTTACATCACACATCCTATCACACATCCAAAACCACATGAATCAATCAGAGCACATCAAAATAGTATACCATTGGGATTTGATCACCCAACAGTAAGTCGTCTCAGACATTTCCCAACTACAACTTACCCAAAACCAAACATAGATCACCTTCTTCTAGGTCATTTGTTATCCACCTCCTTTTCTTTTTCATATTCTTAATCAAAACATAAAAAGAATTGTTTTCTTGACTTGTCTATTTAAAATGTAACAAAACTTCACCCTAAACGGTTTTACACAAACATCTACAAAAATCGATATCTCATGCTTATCCCCTTCTAGATCACATCAACCAATACGTTCTTCACCACTCCCTGACATTTTCAGATAGCCTTTTCCAACACCACCAACAAATCTATTTTCACCAACCACACCAAACAAATATAACCCATTTTCAATCGATACCATACCTCAAACACCTTTACCTCATGCTCCTTTAGAGGCCTCTGAGCCTCTCTCTAACCCCATCTATGACTTTCTACTTCATAGACCCCATAAAATTTCTCAAACCTATCAACCTACTCAATCGGGGTATTTTATCCCACCTACATCTTCTTATGTGAATGTTATCCCTACTTCAATCAAAATGCCTATTCAATCACCCAAATCCACCCAAAATCACACTTCCCGTGTGTATCACAATCAAATATTTTAATCCAACCTAAAATGTCCTATCAAACATCTCCTTCAACCTTGGCACACCAAGCTTTCTTATATCTTTATCCATTTGCTCCTTATATTGTACAGCCAAGACCATTCAACACTTATCCTAAATCCACTTCAACCATAACTACAACCCACATGCCTATAACATCATTACCGATACTCCTCGGACATCAACACAATCAACATCTCATGTTTGTCTCCTTCTAGCACCATATATGAATACTTTCACTATAACTCTAGTTCTCATTATGTCACCAGAGGTCCTACTTTATCCCAATCACCTTATATCAATGCCATCCCTACTTTATCTACCATACTTTATGCACTTCAGGAAATATCTCATCCCTCCTATGTCCCTACTTCCCAATATTACACAATCCCCAACCAATCCAATCTCCACTCCTAGATATTTTCAACAAACCTTCCTTGATCCACCTTTAACGAGATCCATTTATACCTTCCACACTATATGATTTCAATCCTTATTCAATGAATAATGTACATCAAACACCTCTTTCAATATCCATGCATACATCTACCATTGATTCCACGCCTATATCTACCTCATCCATTCCATC
Organism: Taxus wallichiana var. yunnanensis; assembly: GCA_018340775.1. Lineage (NCBI taxonomy): Eukaryota > Viridiplantae > Streptophyta > Pinopsida > Cupressales > Taxaceae > Taxus > Taxus wallichiana. The sequence continues at coordinate 452,608,802 of CM031236.1, forward strand.
TACCACATCCATCCCATCCTTACCAATAATACCATCCATAGATCAAATCCCAGTTCCTACACCTACCACATCAATCATTGACACCACATCATTTGAAGAACCTTTGAAAGCACCTCAACTTATGACAACTTTAAATGATCCTTCTACATCATTAGTGCAATCGAATCAATCTTTAATTTCCTTATATTCCATTAAACAAATACTACTTCCTATGCCTATCCCAACACCACCTCTAGATCCTCCGGTGGAAATTGTTGTCATTCCTCCTAAGGATGTGACCCCAAAATAAAATTTACAACCATCAATACATCACCTCAAAAATCCCTTATATATTCCTATAAGGAAATTGACATTCCTATCTCTAAACAATCCAACACGGACAACCTTTTCATCAACCAAAACTTAAACAATTCAACACTACGGCATTTACCAATACAAAAACTGAATTCAAGCCATCAAGACATCAACATGCTTGAATGTTATACTCAAAATCTTGATCATCTCAATTAACCACTTCTTCTTTAAAGACCAAGATATTTTGCAAAGACAAAGCACCTCCTAACGCTTTGGTTGGATCATGTACAGAGGTCTTCCGACACTTGTTACAAACTTTTTGTAAGAAGTCATCGTGGTTTAATTCCAACCTCTTCTACACATATCACCATTCCCATGAACACGATGTTGAACATTATAGAGCACTTCAAGCCATTGTTCATAGCTTCATCAAGCAAGGATACCTCCTTCCCAAAAAAACCAATCTCTTCCTTTCACATCCACACCTTTGACTTCATCTTTGCAAATGCAAAAGTCCCCTTGTTCTTCACAAACTTTTGCAGAATTTCACCTCCAAATGACGATTCTTCTAAAGAGGATCCTTCATTTTCCATCAAATTTTTCGAGTAACCACTTGGTACGGTCCACGTGACCCTAAATTATGAACCAACACTAAACTAAAACTAAAACAACAAAACCTCAGTGCAAACCACCTCCATCCTCAGCATCTAAATCGGCTCATACATCAACATCCCAAACATCTACGTCCCAATACAAGTCTAAGCCTTCCAAAGAAAGGACATCTAAAAACAATAAATCTAAATCCAAACAATCTAATCCTCTAACCAAATTTGATTTGTCTTCCAAGACACCTGATCTACCCATCCAATCTACATCCGCATTTGAATCCCAATCCAAAATTGATTTGTCTTTCAAGACACCCGATCTACTCATCCAATCTACATGCACATCTAAATCCCAATCCAAACAATCCTAAATTGATTTGTCTTCAAGATACCTAATCTACCCATCCAGGTCTACATCCGACCTAAATCCATGCTAAAACAATATTGTTGAGTTGTGAAGCTAAATTGCTTCACAAAAATCATGTTTTACAAAACTATAGGTTTACACAGAACTAACATCGATCACACAGATGAACCGGCATTGGTCAAGGAACCGACACCGTTACCTATGCATGTTTATGTTTTTATTTAAGATGTGGATTAGATCCACCTTTGATTTAAAGGTGATCTAATTGTTATAAATGTAGCTAAAATGCCCTAAGTTTGTATATGCCTAAATAAGCTAGAAAGTTAGGGTTATAAGGTAAGAATTGCATGTAATTTATTATTATTGCATGTCGAATCCTTCGTTGAGAGGATGAAGAAGAATAAGAAGAAGAAGAAAAAGGTTAAATGAATGGTGAGAAGATGGAAAAAGGAAATTAATGTATAAATGGTAAGAAGAGGGTAATTAATGTCTTCTACTATATTTCCTTTATATTGTTTAGTCTCAATGTAATGGCTTATATAGTATGCAAAGCACATATGGTTTCTTCTTGTAGATCCACATGTTGTTGTGAGATCTTGTATTGTAGATCCATGAGACCATGTTGTATTGTTGGTCTATAGAGATCTAGTATTATAACTCATTGGATAACTTGTGGGTACGTGACAGTATCCAGATGTTGTAGAGGAGGTTGTCTTCTTGTTTACACAAGTTGATGCAATGATGGAGGAGAGACTTACTTCTTGGTGCACATTTATGGTTGCACATTGGTAGACCCATTTGAGAGGTCTTGTTTGTAGATTCACAAGAGAGCTTGGTTGTAGTTCAGAGATGTAATAGTTCCTGGTTATGTGAGATTTGGTGGTGGTTTGGAGGCATGGTTGTAGTGTACTCATGTAGATCCGTTTAGAGATCTGGAGGAGGAGATATTCTTGGAGAGATGCATTGTACTCTTGTTTATTATTATTTATTGACATCTCTATCTTTGGTGGACGTAGCCCACATTGGATGAACCACGATACATGTTGTGTTATGTGTGTGTAATTTGTTTTGATTTGGATTATTTAAGTTTATACTTCCACTACTATAGATTTTGGGGAATTTTCTAGTTCTCGTATTTACATGATTTAGTTTGTTATTAAACCATAACACTATTCCATAGTCAAGATTCTCAATAATTATGTTAAAACCCATAAGAGTTATCTTCCTTTTGACACTTTGATTGGGTCATATACAGATATCCTTTGACATATAACTTGAATATCTGCCATCACACTTCCCTCTATTAAATATTTTAATCCAAATAGTCCCAAACCTTCATGGTTTAGTCCCAATCACGCTTTCTCTTATCATCGTACTCCAGGACATGACATCAAGAATTGTAAGGCTTGTAGAACTATAGTCCATAATTTTATTGAGAAAGATGATTTTCTCATTCATGGGAACCATTCTTCTCCATCCACCACAACCAATCCAAATCCAATTCCTACATACCCATCCACCAAAATTACTAAATCTCATCCTTCATCCACATCATCCCTTATCATTCCTCCTAAAGAGGGTCCTCCCTTGTTTATTGATACTAATCATCCCTATAAACCCCATCCATCTATCAAATCCAAATATAAAACTATAAACAATCCCATCTAGTCCCCTGTGGCATACACGCACTCATCCACATCCAAATCACCCAAAGGAAACATAGTCTCTTTCGCCAAGGGTGTAGTCTCCTTGAACTTGAGCATATCATCCGCATTAAATCATTTCCTGTTTAAATATTTACATTGACACTAGGGGACCTCACTCTTGACATCATTTTATTTAACCTCATCCAATTTCATGTAATCCTCATATGATCTTAATCTAAATTTTATCTAAGTCCAAATCTCAATTAAAGTCCACCTTTGTGGCAATGTTTTCCTCCCTTTAGGGGACCATTTATTCTTGCTTGAAATCCTAAGCCCACCATTATGGCCATCCTTGTTTCTCTCTTGAGAAACATATTTTCACTCCAGGTCCACCTTTGTGGCTATGTTTGTCCTTCCATGGAGGGATCATTTATTTTCATCACAGTCCACTATTGTGGCCATATTTGTTCCTCCTTTAAAGAACCATTCATCTCTATTTTTCATGAAAGTCCACATTTGTTGCCATATTTGTGCTTCTTTCAAGGGCACCATCTATTTTCTTACTTTTCATCAAATTCCACCGTTAGATGTATGTGTACATGTAGATTTGTATTTACAAGTAATTCCAGGATAAATTGAAGAAATATGTATATATATACTTACAAGTAATTACATGTTAGATGCATATTTTATGTTGCCTTTTCATGTAGTTGTATATTTTATGCTTCATTTTCATGTAACTGTATATTTTATGCTGCCTTTTCTTGTCGTTGTATATTCTGTAGATGTATATTTAGATTCAGATGTGTATTCTGTAGATGTATTTTTACAAGTAGATGTATATTTCGTATATATCTATTTGCAAATATAGAGCCTTTCCTTAATTTAGCCTGGAATTTCTTGTAAATATACGTCTACAGAACATACAGCTACTTGTAAATATGAAATACATATTTCATTAATTTAGTCTGGAATTACTTGTTAATATACATCTACATGAAAAGGCAGCATAAAGTATGCACCAGCAAGGGGAACATACATCTACTTGTAAATATGAAATACAGATTTCATTAATTTAGTCTGGAATTACTTGTTAATATACATCTACATGAAAAGGCAGCATAAAGTATGCACCAGCAAGTATAACATACATCTACTTATAAATGTGAAATACAGATTTCATTAATTTAGTCTGGAATTACTTGTTAATATACATCTACATGAAAAGGCAGCATAAAGTATGCACCAACAAAGTATGCACCAGCAAGTATGCACGGTGGGTAACATGTCAGATTTGTTTGCAAAGTAGATTGGGCTGTAGAGAATTCTCAAGCGCTTCTTTTGACAGATTTTTGGGATTACCAGGTTTTTTACAGGCTCCCCTCCCATATATAGATTGACAAAAAAATTAAAATTAAATGAATGTGCATCAATATAAGAACAGAGTTAAGAACTTACTATGTGGCACTATGATGTGGAATAACAATGATTGATTACGGCAAAGATGGAATCAGAATCGTAAATCTAATCAATAAAATTTCGATTGAGAAAGCTGGAACCGATTTATAGGAGATATGAAAAGTGTTGTAGTTGAGTGATCCTTGTGCTTTTTTTTTTAGGTAAAATTGGTTGATCCTTGTGCTTGTTTTTTATTGGGTGAAACTGATAGGGGTGGATCAAGATTTATGATATTTTATTTCAATACTCATATTTGAAATTCAATTTGATTTGATTTCGCATTTCAATTCAATCTTTGTTTCTTAAGCCTCGCATTTGTTGAAAATATGCAGGTACATCATTTATGGGAGTAGCTGGTATAGAAAATGGTGAGAAAGTTAATGCTTAAAAGACAACTTGTATTTGAAAATGGTGCACTTTGGACTTCTGCTTGTGAGAACCTGCCCCAAAGTGTGTGAATGACAAGACCTTTTACATAGTAAAATGGGAACTTAAATTATATGAAAAGTGACATCAAATTGATATGATGATGTGGTATCAATTTTGTATAGGGATGAAATACAATTATATATCCTTGTATTAAATACATGTTGACTTTAAATTTGGCAAACATGGAAGTATAATATATGTTATTTTATGTTTAAAAATGATATTGACTATTCTATTGTTGATAGATTCATGGTTGTACATGAAAAGTGACAGACACATCAGTTTTGAAGAGTGTTTGTACATTTATAGGATAGTATTCATTCAATTATTAATATTTTACTGTGTAAAAACTGGAGTCAAATATGTCAACTACCCTCACCACTATTGGGTAATGCACCATGACTGGCTCCTCTCCCCTATACGTAATGAAATTGACGTGTTGAATTCGTGATATAAAAGATATCAGTAAACCCCAACATGGTTGGTGTGAGGAGAGTTGAAGATGGGGGACATATTGCTTCAGTAGTCCTTGTTGTCATCTACCGCTGCTGAGGCACAAACCATGGATCGATTCTCTGTAGACATTGTGGGAGGCACAAGCACAAGCACCAGATCCATGAGCATGTTTGTCGTGAAACCATCATAATAGGTTTTGAAATCCACGTTGTTAATTTCATGATCAGGGGAGAAAAGAACATGATAATGAGAATCATCACCGTCGACAGTGTAATGCATAAGGGAGCTATCCTCCTCGCTCTGGACCAGGAGCCTTTCCAGGGTTTTTTCCCTTTCTATAATACCATTTTTCTCATCAGTGTACGACGAATTAGCATCGTTTAATAGGCCATGGATCTTGTGGGTTGTGACGATTTTCTTTGTCTCATGTTTTATCATGTAGTCCAACACCATGTGACGATACACTTCATGTAGTTCTTTGTCACCATCCAATTGTTCTGCCAGAGCTCTTAACATACAGTTTCCATCTACTTTTATGCCCACAATTCTTAAATCCTCCGTCCCTTCCTCCTACCCCTCCTCCGTCCCTTCCTTCTACCCTTCTCCTCCTTCCTCCTCCTACCCTTCTCCTCCTTCCCCTCCTCCGTCCCTTCCTCCTCCCCTTCCCCTCCTCCTCCTCCTCCTCCTCCTCTCTTCCTCCTCCGCATCCACCTCCCCCCTTCCTCCGCCTCCTCCTCGCATTTGGGGTTAGAACACCGAATTTTTATTAAAACTGTGCATATTGAAAGCTTGCAAAATGATGGATGCCATCGTATCTCTTGAGATATCTCTTAGGAAGAAATCTTCCCGAAAGAAATTTCACACTAAACCTTTGTGCAGATCCCCGAAACCAACCCAAATCTCACCAATCAGCCACGGAGATTAATTTCTTGAAAGATATCGTTTACGAATGTTTGAAAATTTAAGAAGTCATGGTCACGATTTGTAATTGGTTTTATGACAGATTTGTACTTGTTCAAAGCGATAGATGTGTATAGTGGATTTTAGAGCTGATACAATTTCAAGACTCATTGGCAATGATCAAATGTGAAGGGCTACTCCAAATTTCATTGTGAAGGGTGTATATTTAACGAACCCTTCCATGATGAAAAGTAATATATATAGTTACACTTCACATGACAAGAATATATCTACTATATACGTCAAAAAAAAAATTAAATTAAATTAAAAATATATTTAAACACAAAAAATTCCCAAAATCCCATCAAATATAAAATCTGACCAGACTTGAGTATTAAGGGTATGTTTCTGGTGTAGGAAGGTATGAAACCAAATAGAACACAAACCACATCTTGAAATCCTTCACTTATAATTCACTCAATTTACACATGTTTGTATAAGTTTTATGAAAATAGGGAAATCCATTTCGAGATATAAATTACAGCCTAGCCAGGACTATCCATTTCACAGACTACACCATGATAATTTTTCATTTAAGAAAAATCAAGTTACAAATCCCCCAGTGACGTTGTTGTGTGATCCAAACAACATTTAGCAACCATGGAAGTGCAATTTCCATTGATGATAAGGAAACTAAATGTGCATTGAAAGAAAGTTAAAGAGGAGGAGACAAAATCATTCAAGGACCATAGGCATACCTATGCCACACGTAGAAATCTCATTAGACCATCCATGGGCCATCGCTCACCACTTCAACATTGGATTTTCTGTTTCCAAAAAATTCATTTGCTCATGTGGTACTAGTATTATTCCTCAATGCTATTGATACCATAGACTCAAAGTATGGAGACTCACAAATGACATGCAATGTACATGACTTCAAAAGCTTTTCATTGTAGACTGTAGAATATTTTCAGAGAATCAGGTATTGGAGAATTAGAAATGAAATTAAATGCAGCCATTTAATGGAGTTCTCAATTGTGTTGCAAGTTGTAGCAATCTCGGTTCCCAATCCCATCTTGCAAGATTGTTAACATTAGTATTCAAAATCAAACATTTTCAAATTATTTTTTTATAGACATTACTTTTATATTTTCATGGTGAATTGTAGTATTGATATCAGACATTAAATTGGAACTAATAGTATATCCCACTGCCTAATTCCCATTGACTCAATGATTCATTAATTGTGATGAAACATCTACACCCACTTTGGGATTTGCAACTAACAAGTGACAAGGAATTTTTCATTTCAGAACTTCTTTTGAAACTTTATGTAATAATTTATACTTCTATTTTGTCAGGCAATTTACAATTTTTGAATTTATTTTGATGGCTAATTTTTTGTTTGCATTTCTCTGATGAGTTGCAAGCCCTTGGACAGGCTATGACGGGCTCAAATTTTATCACTGCTCGTTGGAGAGGTTTATTCAATTTCATTATCGGTATATGTGTGTGGGTATTTGTGTTTATATGGTCATAAAAGGAAAACGCAGAAACAAAAAGAATTTAACCTATAATAATATTACATAAGGTAATACTTAGATAAATTAGTATAAATTATTATTCTTATTAAATATAATATTAATTATTATTATTATTATTATTATTACACCGGCGTGTTCTATGTTAGAAATCCCAACTCTTTCTAACAAGCAACATGAGGCATCAACGATCGAAAAAATTTTTGGTCGATGAAATACTGGACTTATATCTCGCTCACATGTGGTCTTGAAACAGGTTGGGTAGGAGTGGTGGGTGTCTCGAGAACCGTCAAAGCATGCCTTGTCTTGGGAGGGAGGAAATTATTAAACATCGATATTTAATGTAAAACAGAGAATTTTTGTCACATGTGCGGTTGTGCCATACGCAAAGCAAAGAAGAGATAAGACAAGTAGACGTATGGTCACCCCTACTCTGTGGCAGTGTATGGAATTGACCCCCCAAAAAAATTGTTCTACAGGGCTTTACTTGAGGATTGTATGTGAATTGATGGAAAAGATCATGTTTTGGTTGGTATGAATATACTACGATACTCGAGTTGCCTGCCAAGTTTAAGCTTCTGCTTCTTGGTTTCCAGATTTCCATCAGCTCTGTGTTCCGGGCTAAGGAGGTGGCATTTTTCCTTTGTTTTCCTGGGTTCATGATGACGGCTTGCAACACGATGAAAGAGGCAATCCATCATGCCGCAAAGCAACGGCCGCTTTTCCATTGTACCCAAATGAACCACCTTGTTCGAAATTTCATTTCTAACGATGTGGATGCAAACAACTATAGGGATCTAATTTTGGGGTTGTCATTATCCACCATGCCTGTTTTCTTGAGCTCAACTGGTTGTTGTTTTGGGTTTGCACCATTCTGCTCTATTATCCTCGGCAGAGCTAAAGGTTCCTACTCAAATTTTCATTATTGGTCGTTGTGGGTTTCATCACTGGGTCGAGCTTGTGAGATTTAACCTCCACAACTCGCTAAGGGTTTGTAGCAACTCATTTTCTCTGTTCTTTAATTGTTGTGCCCTGTTACATATTAGGTCGGCCATTGCTATGGCTCGAGCTTGGGCTCGTGTATTTGTTCAATGGCTCACCAACATGATACCTTAACTCATTTGATATTTTATTTTTTTATATCTCGGTCAGGGTTATATATATGTTTAACTTGCTTGGAGCGAGCTTTGCTTAACTCATTGAGGCCGCACTCTTAAACAACCCGCTTGTGGTTAGCCCAGCTTGTTGGGTTTGAGCCGGATCTTCAACTCTAGCTTGACACAGTTGTTCAATTTTTTCAAGCAGCTCGCCAAGGGTTTTCCTTTGCATTGTTTACCAATGTTTGTTGGCTTGTCCCTTAGAAAATGTTGTGCATCTAGAGCTTGAGCTTGGTTGATTCGTGTATGGACCGATTGGGGTTTCACTGTAGGGAGCTTATCTTACCATTTTGACATTTTACTTTTCTTGGAAAAGACGAGTTGGGGTGTCCGTGTTCTTTAGTGAGTTTAAGTCGAGGCCTCTTGGGATCTCACTGTTGTTGTGTGCCTGGGAGTTATTTTGCATAGCCCAGCTACATTGGATCATTGTGAACCTCACTGGCTCAGCCAACCCTTTACACCCAACTCGTTATGAGCTTCACTAGCTCGGCCACTCTTTGGGGTAAGTCATATTTCCTTAAGTTCTACTCTGTTGCAGCTGTTTAAATCGAAGAAGCTTGGAGTTTGTATTTCATACCCAGATTTACTTGCATATTGACTGTCACCTACAATCTTGTGCCAAAATACTCATTCAAAGATCTAAAAAATCTTGTATTTCTCATTTTGTCTTGAACATCTCTATTATTGCATATATATGGGACCTTGAAGGATTTGTTATTTTACTTCTGAGTTCATGATTTGGTTTGGGTTTGCACGATTCATTGAGTTCTGAGCTGGGCTCTGTTTTCATGGCTCGCATGTGTATAAAAATCAGCTCGGGATATCATGTGCTCGGATGCTCAACACAGATGAATTGTTTATCTCGCTATATGGGTCAACCTTACTTAATTCGCCACTCTTCCAATTGGGTTTTACATGGCTCGGTGTGTATACATTACATGGCTTACCTAAGGTAAGCACATCATTTCCTTCCACTTTTTATTATAGTTGTTAGAACCTTAAAAAGTTGTAATCTTTATAGAAATCATTCAAGTATGTTCTCAAAGTTGTAACTTTATGGTTGATAAATTTTGCCACGGTATCTTGAAGCACATTCACAGATCACTTTGCTTACATGTATGGATAAATATGTGCCCACAACATGAATAAATAATTACATAACATGATTGATTAACATATACCTGCAAGCATTACATAGTTACTATACATTTATAAAATCTTATAATTTTATAAAGGCTGGTTTTTTGGCATGGCTTCTTTGAGATTGCAATCTTTGATGTAGAAAATAGTAAATGAAAGTCATGAAAGTTTTCCTCCAACAAAGAATGGAGCTTCCAAAGCTACCTTGAGTAACTCGGTGTAGAAACAATGAGGCAGACACAAATGTATAATACATCCAAATTCCTAATTTGGAGCCATTCCCAAATGTCTCTAAATGGTTTTCCAGACCTTGAAACATATATATTTTTAAATTTTTCAGGATTAAGTGTAGGGAGCATTCTGGTTGAACTAACACACGTAAATAACTATACATATTTAACAGTAATTCACATGCGTTAGATTGTTGTATGACTACTATATAAATGTAATGTCTCATGATTTTTCATAGGATCGACTATAACCTGCAATCTTCAAAATAAAAATAATGATTCGGATTTACAAAACAATGAAAATAATGATTCGATTTACAAAACCTTTACATATACCAACTGATAAACAAGAGGAAACGTAGTCTCTGCAGCCAACAAAACGAATGTCACCAATTGTACAAGTTTGATATGCATGTGTAGGATGGAATTTACACCACTGATGAAGTGCACTTTGATGGCTGCATAGGCTATACAAGTGGCAGAGGTTGTTAAGCTACCTTAAGAATCATAGTGTATAAATAAAAGGAGTCACTAATATTATTCATAATCTTATACTTGTGAACTTAAAATGTGTCCTTAGGTCCTTATATACATTTAAAATGAGAATAATTTCCTGCATATATAGATTAGGACAAATTTACCAACTATGATTTTTATCAAATAAATATTAGGACTGATTTAGTACCTATGCTTTTTATCAAATAGATATGACATAAAGAGATTTTCTGTGTACTCGGCATGGATGATAAAACTGTGAAAACCTACCAGAAATGAATAGCACAAATTTTCAATTACCATAATGACTACATTGTTTAATATTAGAGGCTACAATGAAGTCTACAACACTCTACCTACAGCAAATGATGGGGTCACCAGGAAGAAACGTGAATTTTTTAGAAAAGAAGAAATAAAGAGCATCAAATATGCTTCTAAATGACCTTGGTAATCCACAAGCATCCTCTACGCATTCTCCATGCCACTACATATACCAAAAGAAACAATGTAGACCTCACCATTCCACCCAAAGGTTGGGCATTGAATTCACTATATAATTGTGTTGTAAAAGAAGCATGAATTCACTATAGAATTATGTAGTGAAAAATGTATGGAGTATGACAAAAGAAAACAAATTTTTAATAGAATAATTCACCATAGTTTTGGGGTAAACGAGTAAATAAATAAGGGAATTATAATAAATGATTAAGGTAATTATTTAGTTAAAGAAGCATGGAATGGAAAAATAATACTATAAACTTTGAATAGAAAAAATATACCATAGTTTCAAGGTAAATGAGTAAATAAATAAGGGTATGCCTATATTGTATAAAAACTCGTCACCAGAAAATGTAAGTACATGACAGTCGAGTTTCCTGATAACTATGTAATATTAGCAACAATAAATACACCCCAGACATTGGCCTATATAATTATTGGAGAAATAGGTGGAAAGGCAAGGGTCTATTTATTCGTGAGGTTGGTTGCAAAGCTTCAAACCTTAAGAGGTAAAGAAATTGGAACATATATAGGAAAAGAGTGAAGGATAAATTTTAAATCCACTTATACCCGTAAGAGGGCCTCGTGTAGTTTCTGAGGAACCTAAAATTTTAGCTTAAGTTATTTAACTAGAGAGCTTTCTCTAATATTTTGAACCCTTTATTTAACATCAACAACTTTGTGTAATATGAAATTTTGAATCAAAATATACCTTTGAAGATCACATATTTCTGAACACTCCTCATGCACGAAGAACAAGCAAATTACTTGAGCACTGTCACATCCAAGGCCTGTTTAATGGCAAGCTCGAGTCATCCGATTTTTTAATATCCCAAAACCGCCTAAGACCCGAGCATGCAAATATTGCAGAAAGAGAAACAAGAAGAATATGTTCGACTTGGAGCGGCGAGGACTGTGGCACGATGACGACAATTACAGTAGAGGTGGTGTGAAGTCCACAAAGACAGTCCTCTTAGCGGGTGTATTTTTTGAATGGGTCATGGTGATTGCGAAATGGGTATGAATGAATGCAGAGCTTACGCATTAAGAAAGTTGAACAATGAGTTCTTTTGAAGAGCAACCGACCATATTGACTCATGATAAGATGATTATGGATCAATTGCAACATTACAAAGTGGGATGGTGAAGTGGTTTACTATGCAGAAGGGATGTACATTAATGCGTGTAGAAATAGCTATATCACACACTAATTATTTGGGATTTGATTTGTTGGGTGTTAATTTGATGAATTCATTGTGCAGAATAGACATTACCCACATTTTATAATAATGTGAAAAGGGCAAAGGGGGTTGTATTGTACTGTAGTTTTTTTTGGTTTAAGACATGTTTTGTTGAGAAGTTCAAGGATACTGTTCACAAGTAACTTTTCCAACAAAATAAATACCCACCTTTCTTTTAATAGATTTTCATTAATTTTATTTTTGGGTTGTGATGTTTTGGGTGTGTGGATAAATTTAGATTGGAGCCAATCAGGGTATTTCTTCAACATGCGCAGTTTGAAGATCAAGTACAAGCGGGGATTGGGAAGAGGTGGAAAGATACTGTCTGGTTTCACAAAAGTGGATGACAATGGGTATTCCATGAAAAATTTCTTTGAGATCGAAAAAAGAAATATCTAGAAGCTCTTGACAAGTAAGTTTTCATTCCCTTAAATTTTTGTAAGCGCATACATTTATATATTTTAATTTAATATTTTGATTAGTTTATTTAATAGATATTTTTAGAATCATGACTTTGTTTATTTATTCATTTAAAAATATTTTTGGAATGTTTATTTATTTATTCGATTAGAAAAATGTTTATTTTTAGATATTTAAATAATGTTAGATGGTTTGGTAGTTGGTTATGGAAACATGATTTTAGATGGTGGGTATTTTTAGGCAAGATCGGGCTAGAGCTATGGAGATATTGGTGAAGGATCTCAACGTATTTTCTTCTCTTAATGAAGGCTTTTCAAGGAGATCACACAACTTCTAACTCTGGAGAACTTCATGTACCATATTCGTTTGAATATGATTTTATTTTCAATTCTTTTTTAAAATGAGTTTGGTATCTTTTCATGGAATTGTAGTAATTGATTTTTTCTATTCAAATATATTTTGGTTTAATTTTTTTAGGCATTCATTTTTTATTAGATACATAGATATCAATGTGGATTGAAATCCTTAACGAAGGATGTGCCACTGCATTTAATTAATACTTGTAATTTGTAGAACACCATTTATAAGGCAAATGATAAATAACAAAGGGTATTTATTACTACTTGTAATGGACTTGTTTATATTTTGAATTAGATTTAATGAAAGTTGGGTATGATGCATACATGGAAAATGAACAGTTTTCTAAATATGGGGAGGCCAAGTCTAGAGAAATGTTATGTTGTTGGAGCTTAAGAAACTGATAGAAGCCAATCCCCTGTTTTGGGAGAAGTTGCAATTTCTGGCCTCAAAGCCTCTCTCCTTAGAACTCTCATAAATCAAAGGTAGGCTTAGCTTGCCGAGTTTTTTTAGGAATTTTCATTTTTTTGTCAATGAATGTGATATAATATTGTTGAATTGAATAGTATCTGTGGGTTTTTAAGTAAAACATTGATTTAGTTTAAGTTATGGATATAATAAGGTCTGAGTTTGGTTTTGTTTTTGTTGTCAGTACATGTGTGCCTCCTAATGGAACTCGAGCACCTACCCCTTCAAATAATCCTCTTGTTGGGATGCTACCAAAAGGAGCAACCTTTCCTATTGCCTCACATGGTGTGAATCAACTGGTTCGGCTATTTCATTCTTTCAATTTCAACAATTTGTTCATTTGTTTTGATTTATTAATCTTTCCTTATTGGTGTTAGCAAGGTTGATTCTTATTTCATTTGATTTCATCTGCATTTCAACCCATGGGTGCTCCTTCTGCCAATTCTCTAGGATCGATGGCAAGTCCAAATTCTTCTGCTCCACATCCTGTTGTAGCTACTACATATGTGTCTCTAACGGCGCCTCTAAAATGCAAGTGAGTTTACTTACAATATTCTTTAACATGGTTGCAAAAAGAATAAATTGTGTTTTCGCTTAGAGGAATATTGCATAGGCCGAATGAATGACATGGGCAATAACTTGTGTCTCCTATGAGGTTCATTGGATAACTTAGTCCATTATAATACTCTAGTCTTTTGAAAGAATTGTATCATTTTTCTATATGATATTCCAAACTATAGAAATTTCAATTTTCTAATTCTATTAGTTTCATCAACGGATTTTCTAAAATGGCCTAGAACTCCACCATCAAATGTTCTGCAGTAGACTATCAATTTGTTGATTCTGAACACCTTATGAAGTGCATCCTAACTGGTCAATCAGATGAGGTGAGTGCAAAGTGTTCTGGTGAAGTGAATTTTTTCTTTCAACTTCCTTCTTTAATAGCCACTACAAATCTCCCAACTAAACAATATTCATTCCAAGTTTTCTCAAATTTGTTTTCCATTCTTCAACTAAATCACAGTTAATGGATCCATCTGATGTATAAATATTGGAACACTATTTTTGTCCATGGAACCATGCCCTTAGCTACTATTATTGGGAGATTTCTTATTTTGTATTTCTTCAATTTTTTACCTTTCATGGGATAGCTGAGAACCTAAAATCACAGTGATATACCCTCCTTGAAGTCTCTATGTAATGCCTTGCAAAGACATGCATTGTGCCACAATATGTTTTGTTGATTTTGATATTATGTTGCAATAGGTTTGGTTGATTTTGATTTGAAGCTCACAAACTCCTTTTGTAGATTTGAGAGGTCTTCAAGAAAGGTTGTCATGTACTTACACCTTGAAAGGAGTGAAGTATCGTTTAACTTTATGTGACCATTACTTTCTGGTTGATAGGTTGAGACGCTGAGTTGCTATGCAAATTTCCCTGGTTTAAATGTCATTTTAATACATGTCTAAACCATTCATTTTCATCCATCATATACTTCTTTTCAATAAAGAGGGTAGTATATCATGATACTATCCAGTTGAAAGACATATGAACTTGGCAATGTCAAAAGACATATTGCGTTGTTTGTTCCTTCTTATGAATGACATATTTGTGATTGTTGAAGTTATTCACCGTTAGACTCTATACAAAAAGGCAACCATGCCCTTTATAAATTGAAGAAATTTGTGAATTCCACATAACTTGACATCTTTTCACCCATCAATCCTCAGTATACCATAGCTTATGTATCTTATGCACCTATTGGGTAGGAATATTACTTGCTCTTAACTATTTCTTGATAGATATACTTGAGTTGTCTTGTGTTTGTGATCATATGCATGCTATTAAACTTTTAGATGAAATTGAAGAACTATTTATTCAATAATTTACGATGGCAAAAAGAGAAAGGCTATGAAATATCCAAAATCCAAATCAATTCAAATACAATCACACAATCACATTTTTTAGAGGTAAATTATTCTTTCTTACCAATATTAGACTATAGCTGATGAGCTTTATTTTGCATAATAAATTCCAATGAAATCTCATTCTCAAATCATGAACCCTATACTATTTTTTGAACAATAATTCCAAGGAATCATTATCATAATAGTACATTGCATTAGCTTTCAAGTACTTAAGTATCTTTTGGTATATTTCTCTTTTTGCACTGGGATTTTCATAGATGGTTCTGCATGTGCCTTCACATGGGAGAGCACCCATACCTAGTACTTTCGAGAAGGTGACCCATGTTCGGTCTACTGCTAATTTATAAAAATTTATGGGTTTTTCTAGAAACTTTGATCTAAACGATGTTGGCTGGATGATCGATAATAAAGTATACTTAGATGTGTAATTATAGGTGATGATTTTTGGCTATATTTGTTGTTTTTTTATGATCATTTTTCAGTTTGTTGATTCCCTCAATTACTTGTTTATATCCATTGTGTCATTTGAAGATGATCATTTCAGAAAGTTTATGGTAGAAATTCAGTTCTAGATATTTTGATTTCTTTGAGTAATGTGTTATAAATCATTTTGGATGCTTTAACTCTTATTCTACTTCAATCTTCTCTATTGTTGTTTACTTTTGTTATTCATGCTTGAATGCTTCTTGAGCTATCAACTAACGAGTTTACATTTTTTAGAGTACAAGACAGATCTCTCATTGGAGGGATAGACATTTATGTTTCGCATTGACTTTCAACCCCACTTAGATTTCTACATCATATGGCCTTGGAGTAACATATTTTTTAGAATTGTAATGTCTCCCACCTAAACAATATTCATTCCAAGTTTTCTCAAAAAGTGTTTTCCATTCATAAATTGAATCACAGTTAATGGATCCATCTGTTGTATAAATATCGAAACATTTTTTTTGTCCATGGAACCTTGCTCTTAGCTGCTATTACTAGAAGATTTCTTATTTTGTATTTCTGTAAATTTATTATTTTTCATGGGACAACTGAGCACCTAAAATTGACACGATATACCCTCCATGAAATCCTATGTAATTCCTTGCGAAGACATCCATTCTACTACAATATGTTTTGTTGATTTTGATTTTTATCTATAATATTTTTTTTGATTTTGATATTCTGTTGCAATAGGTTCTACTGATTTTGATTTGAAATTCACAACTTCCTTTCGTAGATTAAGAGGTCTTCAAGAAAGTTTTGTGTACTTGCACCTTGAAAGGAGTGAAGTAATGTTGAGCTTCACGTGGCCATTACTTTCTAGTTGAGGGATTGAGACACTTAGTTGCTATGCAATTTTTCCCGGTTTAAATGTCATTTTCGTATGTTTAAACCATTCATTTGTCATCCATCATATACTTCTTTTCAACAAACAGGGTAGTATATCATGATACTATTCAGTTGAAAGACTTGGGAACATATCAAAAGACATATTCCATTGTTTGTTCCTTCTTATGAATGACACATTTGTCATTGTTAAAGTTATTCACCATTAAGACTATGATGTATGGTGAGGCAACCGTGTCCTCTGTAAATTAAAGAAATTTGTGATTATCATACAACCTGACATTTTTTCACCCATCATTCCTCAGTATACCATAGCTTATGTCTCTTATGCACATGTTGGGTAGGAATCTAGGATTAATCTTGTCTTACATGGTCCTTGAATTCCCTAAGGATAATCGGAAAAACAGATTCAGAAATGTTTTGTATAACAGTTGGTAACTTAATTCAATACATGTAAAAAATTGTTAGCGTTCATAAATTGAGGGCAGCTAATAGATAGAGGTAATGATCTGTTTTATTACATTGAAGGTGTTAGACAATAGGATCGAGGACTTCTATTCGATTTTCCTATTTTTGGACCATGAATTAATTTAGTTTAATTTCATTCTTCAAATCAATATCTACCTAAATATGGAAACGATCTCGGTGTGCTTGATCCTCTTTCTTTAACATCTTTTCAATACTCCTTTAAACATGTCCAATATATTCTAATTGATGAAAGGAGTTTTATCGACCCAAACTTGCTCGGTAAAGTTGATTGCCGTGCCCAAACGTTCTCGGTAAAATTGACTACTGCCTTCAGGAAGCTTTCCCTTGTTCCAAAACATTTGCTTTCGGGAATAGGTCTATCATCCTCATTGGCGACCTTCACCAACTTCCACCTATCATGGACATACCTCTATTTTCCAACAATTCCTACGAGGCTAACCTATGGAAGGCTTCAACAATCATCTCCCTCAATGTAATCTTCATTAACATGGTTCCAACAAGCATCATTTTGGAACTTATTACTCAACATTCATACTTCTCTCCCTCTCTTTCAAGATTGGGAGATCCTTCTGTCAGGAACACATTCCTACCTTTCTGAACAAGAAATCATTGAGTTCAAAGATGACCCCCATCTTTTTGCTAAAAACGGCCTGGTCAACAACCACAACCTTCAAATATTAAAGTCCCTTAACTCTCCTGTGGCTAGATCAATCCCTCTAACCATCAGACATGATGACTTCAGAGAGGTTGATGATGATCAATTGTGACACAAAGTTGTTTGAATCAACCAAAAATTCATGCTTTCTACAAACTTGTCGGTGGAAACAGAATTTTCAATAGTGTTATTGGCTCTGTCATTGGCATAGTCAACGAATGCTCCTCCGATTCCTCCTGGTTTTCTTGTATTTGTTGTCATCATATTTGATCGATACTCACATCCTCCTTGGGATGCAAACAACCCCTTCCACGTTCTTGTACCTCCATTTTCCAAAGGTAATTGAGGACAACTACTTCTTTAAATGGCATGGGCATTTTCAACCCACAAATATCAAGGGCTTACTCTGCAGTGAACCACTATTGACATAGGAGGAATATAAAGACAAGGCCTAACCTTCACGACTATATCGTGAGTTCCCTCATTGTCGGCCCTTCGTACCTCTCCTCCTTTTTCATTCAACCGCTATAGAAAAAAGTCCTTCGCACCTCTACTTCAGTCACTCTTAATAGAGGAATCTTGCCTTCGATCCCTTCCTTCATCTCTCCTCTCTTGGACTCATATTTTGTTGCTCATTTCTCATTTCACCATGTTCATCCGGTTATTATATACCCACCTGCATTTATGTTAGTCTTTCCTTACATATTTAACTTTCCTTCTGCTCGCTTTCGCCTCATACTTTCGGCGTTTTCATCGCACACCCCACGTGCGATTGCTAGTTATATTAATATAATGGTTGTGTACTACATCAAATCATTTTTAACATAAAATAATTATGATATTATAACATTAATTATATTAAATGTGTGAAGATATTTATAATTATTATTTTTATAATATTATAGTTAATAATAATTATAATATTATAAAATACAATTCTTTTTTAAATAAAATCTAATAAATATAATAATTATTATAATATTATTATATAAATAATAATGATAATTGAAATAATCTTATTATAATATAATTATAATAATTATATTGCATAATATAATTATGTAACATTATTATATCGTCGGTTACACAAAAACAAACATCGCAGCATGTGACTTATGAGTCATGGGTTGGCGGTTGTTCCAACGTTGTGACTTTTCGTATCCTAAGGTGGCAGGGAAGCATCACCTTCAAGTATTTGAGTGAGACGCGTAAGAAAAGTATGGGTGGCCTAATTTGGACCATCGCCTCCATTAACATTGCTTATGGGACTCAATCCCCTATGTACCACTCACTATTCATAGGGCTAAACTCGACTACGATAGACATGGAAAAGGCAACAATTGATAGCCCACACACATGCTTATCAACAAGTGTGCATCGATGCACAACTACAGTGGAGTGGTAATAGACGCACATTTTACCCCCTTCTACGCACATGAAAATTTTACTTGTGTCGTGCACTTAGCTGTCATTCAATATTTCATTTAACGTGGCAATTTGTAATTGGAAACTTTTCTTTTCCTGTCAACATTTAATGCAAAAAAGTACTGACTTTGGGAAGTTTTTGAAAAATGTACAGTGCGTCTTGGGCTGGCCTCTGCAGCAGGAGGGACTGCTTTGAGAGCCTGTACGAATTGCCCCGAAGGCGAATATGCTCAAAAATGCCCGCATTTTTGTATCATGTGCGGAGGCCTTGAAAGTGGGATGCAGCAAGGCTCGCAGCAAAGTCGCGTACGGAAGCCCTTTGCAGGGATTCAAGCACATGTGACAAGCTAAGGCAAGAATGAGGGCATGCTTTGATGATGTCACGCGGCCCTTGACCATGGGTTCCCGCACATGAGATCTTCACAACCCAACACGTCAGTATTACCCATTACACCAATCACCCATTGGGAGAGGGAAAATTAAATTACATTTAATAAAATATTGTCAAATATGTCACTATCACAAAATAATAAAAATCCCAAAAATTATGTGCACAGTAACGCGCTCATCTTGTGCCTGGGCTGCAGCAAGGCTCGCGAGTCGCAGGCTGCAGCAAAGCCGCATACGGAAGCCCTTTTCAGGGATTCAAGCACGCTTTACCCATGCATGTGCGCATGCTACGAGGCTACCACGTGTTTTTCAGAAAAAATTATGTTAAACACGGGCGGTTATTAAATACAGAGAGTCGGTATCATAATAATAATAAAATACAAAAGCCAGGGGTGGTTCTTGCAACTGTGAGGATGCCGTAACTGTCAGATTTATGATTTGAATGGCTCAGCGCGAAAGTATGAATATCACGATTAAAATAATCTTTTCTTTCCATTCGGTACATAAAAATATTCACTCAGATAAATATCAGTCGTAGGTGCGTGGGAATTAAAAAATCTTTGCATAATAAAACACGAAAGCCATTACGATTGGTGTGGTTCCTGCAACTGTGCCGATGCCGTAACTGTCAAAGCTGGTAGGTACGTGGGAATCATAGGAGAAATCCTGAGGCCACATAAGATTACTGGAAATTATCAGGTTGTAGCCTGTATTTTGTGTTTCAAACTGTATATTACAGGCAAAAATTTATACAGCCCGTAAATGTTTACCGGTTATAAAAATAACAAGCCGTCAATTTCGTTAATATATGTTTTTATAGTAAACATGCAAACAAGAGTTTGATGGTTAAACAAGTACTGCATTTCTATTTAATATAGAATTTTTAAAGAATTTTACAGCCATCCAAAATATATAAACCGAAAGCAAATTTTGAATTGACAGGCCAGATTATTTTGAAATTCTAGCCCCCACACTGACATCCCACATTTGTTTTGTTTCTCGATGATTTATCATTGAGCAACTTAGAACGTCTATTTCAAACAAATGCTCACAAGATTCCTAAAGACTGCTAATCAATTGGGATCCGAGAGGAAGGTCCAGCAAGAGAATGCAGAGACGAACAACTTCCATTGTACACCAACCACGATCTTGAAATAAGCTTCACGGCATTTAACACCACACCATCTATTCATAGACCAACTAGTTTGATGTTAATGGGGTATTCTACACCAACAACATTGGAATAAGCTTCATGGAATTTTTTAAGTTCTTTATACCCAACTTGCACACAGCAACAGTCATTACACACAGCAACGACCACTCTAGTTTGATGATTGTGAGGGTATTAAGCTTATGGGCTTGAATTCATTTCAATGTTTAATAAAAAATATAGGAAAATGGTAGAAAATATTTATTGTTGCAATTCATTTTCTATTGCTAATAATTTAAAACATCATTAACACAAGCCTTATGAAATGTAAGGATGTCCTTGGAATGACACAATACATAAAACAATCTTTTCTCTAGTCAATGCATAACAATGTGTTTATTGACATTTCAGAAGTCGCTACTAGATCCATCCTCAAAAAGAAGAAAATGATTGTCATAAAGCTACTGTACTTATTGGTGCGATTGTCAGATCAATAGACAGACAATAACTTATAAGACTCGCATGGACCTAATCTTTATTTGATAGGTTCAATAGCTAGTAGCAAATGCTTTTGGAAGGGAAATTATGGTGGCTTAGTTTATATTGAAGAACTATTGTCCAAGTTAACCTAAAGACATGTTGGCCTCATCTGGCATAACTAGCAGCAACACCTTTCAGTGCACTAGTTAACTGATAGGCTATATTGGCAATGGAAGTACAAAGTATAAAAATCTCATCCTAACAATTGTTTGTAGATCCCAAGGTTGAGAGACACACATTGGGCAACCAAAAAAACATTCCAAAAGCTTTCAGTGAAGTTATGAATAAATGTTGTTTTGATAAAGGCGGTTTGAATTTATAGGTCATTGATTGTAAGGTGTGCAAATGTAACCAAAGAACATTACTTACGACATCCTGTCCTAGACTACAAAAGCTTTATAAAAAGGGATCTTTCAAGACGGAAAAACTATATATATATATATATATATATATATATATATATATATATATATATTTGAGTTATTCAATTCAAACTTCAGAGCTCTAATTTAGGACATATAAAAGAAGGTCATGCGTTTTCATTGGATAGTTAGCGCCCTCCCCTCTTTCTAGATGGGCCCATATATAATCTAGTTTAGGAGGAGTGGGGCATATACGGGTGAAGGGCCGATTATATATAGTCACCCCACCCCAGATGGATAGTTAAGGGGGTTGTGAGGTCTATATGGGGAGCTCCAAGTTGTAGGAACCTCAATTCAATTCATATTGGTCGTTGTGGTGTTTGATTTGAAGGTGTTTGGTCCCCTATCTATATATGGTTGGCACTATCCCTATATAGATAGATAGATATAGGGTCATGCTACGTATATAGTATAGCATGAACTCAATTCAAACATAGGTGGTTGTTTGGTTAGTCAAACTATTCTAGTCCACTAGTCCAGTCATGTTACATATCTAGTGGGATCCTCAATTCATACTTTTAGCTCTCTATCTAGAGTTTGGAGTGTCCTATGGATCTATATGGTTGTATAGATCGGATATATATGGACGGGGATGGTCTCTTCTCTATCTATAGTTCGAAGTGGACAATATCTTTGATTCTATAGATAGGGAGGTCATAGTGCCTAGAAATCTATAGGGCCAACGTGATGGTTTGAGATTATATAAATAGAGTGGAGGCATGGATAGGTATTCATCGGATGGATAGATATATGCATATCTCTTATCTATCTAGAGTTTGAAGCACCCATATATATATATATATATATATATATATTACAAGATCTATATCAAAGCTATGTGATGCAGACGGTTGGTTGCCCTATAGATATATATGGCTTACATAGATAGGGAGCAAGTGGTTTATCTATATATAGGTGTTAAATCTTCGGTTCAGATAGATAGGTTGCTTCTATCTCATTTCCTCATTAGAGTAGTGCCTCGACCTCTCTATATATAGGGTGTCCCATTCCAAGCCCATTAATAGTTCTCATTAGAGTAGTGTCCCAAGATGAATAGAGTAGTGTCCTGTTCCAATCCCATCACCATCAATAGTTAGTGTTTTACATGACTTGACTCCCTATATAGAGATATGGGTTAGAGTATTGTCTTGTTCCAATCTCATCAATAGTTGGTGAGTTAGTTTTTAACTCGACTCCCGGTCCACACCAAACTATATGTAGTGAAGTGAGTGTCTCGTTCCAATCCCATAAATCTAGTGAGGAAAACATGCTAGTATAGTATGGACCTCGTTCTTTCTTGCTAGTCTACTTGTTAGCTCTTGTCTTTCTCGCTAGTCTAGCATGTTAGCTCAGCTTTTGTATCATGGAAAGTAGGCTCTACTCCAATATCTAATCTATATAGACTCGAGACTCGGAAAACATGCTCTTCTATTTGGGTAAGCATGCTCGTCTATGCTCGAAAAGCATGCTTCTTGCTAGCTAGGTAAGCATGTTCATCTATGTTATGCTCTATTCTAATACAGGATAGTCCCATATCTATATATATGGCAGACACTCTATTCTCAGAGAGGATAGTCTATTTTCATCTAGGATTAGAGAGGAGAGGATAGTCCCATATCTATCTATATGGCGGACATCGGAGAGGTGAGCATACTTTATTACTCCCGAGCGAGGAGAGGTGAGATTCATTAACTGCAAGCATTCGAGGAGAGAATATAATCTGCAGGAATGCCCCTCCAGCTCACATCTAGTTCCAGTTGGAACTAGATTCTCTAATGGAACATCCATCATCCATCATCTATTATCTATGTGATATGACTGATGTCAATCTAGAGAGCTAATGACACGAATATAGACTAGACTTACGACACTACTAACCTTTATTAATCAAACGAGAATCAGATACCCATCCAGAGAGAGGAGGGGATGGGCACTATCACTACTAATCGGGGTAGGTGAGAATCAGATGCCCATAGATAGAAGGGGGTGGGCACTACTAAAAAGATGAACTATAGACTAATCAGACACCTGTATAGAGAAAGGGGCAAACGAGACATACCTTTAAATAAATCCAAATAATTATTTGCCCCTATCTATATATGGTGGGGGGAACATAAAAATATGATAGGGATCGACTACTTATACCAAACATGCTCCCCAATATAGAAATATTCTCCTTGGGGCTAGGCAGTAAACCTATGCTCCTCGGGGCAGGGCAGTAGACCTATGCTCCTCGAATTAGGAGAGTAGACCTATTCCTTTTATTTGGGCATTCCATATCTAGAATCAGGGCCCAACTCTATCTATATATTGATCTGGGTGGGTGGGAGTGTGTGTTCTCGACTTGATTATGTGGTTGGACTCCCTAATATAGATATATCCTCCTCATGGAAGGCAGTAGAGCTATTCTCCTCGAACTAGGGGGGGACCTATACTCCTCTCCTCAGGGGAGTAGACCTCCCAATAGAGATGTATTTTGTTATGTCTAGGAGTCGAGATCCTATCTGAACTATAGGGTGGGTGGGAGTGTTTTTGTATCTACATGGATAGATGATGACACAAGATAGATGCTTATTTCAATAACTCGACACCCCAGATAGAGATAGATGGTCATTTCAATAACTCGTGATTATTGAGGATCTATATTAGCACTCTATATTTCGGATACGGTCGTGAGTCTCCCATTCTAGATAGACTAGCTCTCTATAGGCCATGTATATCCATCCTCTCCCATTTCGGGTCTAATCTCGAGTCTCCTAAGATAAGATAAGATCTATAGAGAGGGAATTCTCTATCTCTATCTCGCATATCTATATATATGGCAAGAGAGACGAGGGAAGAATAGAGTTGGCACTACTTAGATATAGTAGATGACATTGACACTCAACCGACTACCTAGATAGAGATATATGGAGATAGAGATAGATGGAAAGCACTAGGTAATTTGACTAGCATGATTTTTGAGCTATATTTAAATATGTAACATGATGATGATGATGGTGACACTCGTCAGCACTGGACTCGTGATTGATTACTACTCGATCTGATCATGTTCATACTCTATACGTAACATGATGACACTCGTCAGATAAATGACATTGACACTACTCTCTTAACATGTCCGATGTGTGATAGAACCAACTTGACTTCTAGCATGCTCGTTGGGCATGTGTATATACACCATGTTCAAAGGGAGAAGAGAGTATTGTATGTTATGTTATATTTTGTTTGTATGTTATGCATGCTAATTAGAATCTAATCAATCATGTATTTCTATATCATCTCATTTATTCTTTACATGACCATATATCCCTATGGACCGATGTCAGGCTAGAGAGTTGATTAATCTACTCCTTGCCATATCTATATATAGGGAACTCTCAATGTGCCTCTCAAACTAAACTTGATTAACAAAAATAAAGATTCTTAGAGGCCTAAAGGGATATCTAGGGTATTAATGTTAATATAATTAGGAGGACTAAAATGATGTAAATGAACTAAAACAATATGAAATAAATGTAAATAAATTATTCCAAATGAAATAAAACCCTAAAAACCAAGAGAAAGGAAGGAAATGGCTTATCTAACAACATGAGATTGTCACAAAGTGTAGCAGATTGGAAATAAAATCTAGAAATGCATACGAACCCTCAAATACCTGTAAAGGGTAGATCTAGACCTATCTTAGATGACACATGTGCCTAGGAGTGTATTGGGGCATGCATCGGGGCACCATGGTTTGTAATTTGGGCTTTCAAACACTACAAATCTCAAAATATGAATCTGGTATGGTTGCTAAGTATCTTCGAGTGCTTCCCATCTCATATTGGATTCGTCGGATGAATTGAGAATGACCCACAATGCAAGGAGAAGTATCAAAACCCTAGAAAATGAAATATGCATATGAATTGGGTCGGATCGACCGACCTCATTCGCCAAACTAGTGGTCTTATCACTGAGCGTTGCACTACATTTCAGACCCGAATGTAGTTATGGTGTGTGTGTGTGTGTGTGCGCGTGTGTGTGTCTGTGCGCCCCCTCGGTGCTCTCATGTCATTCACACTTTGTGAACTAGCGAGAAATAGTAGCTATAGAAATGTAAGTAACATGTGTGCATGGAATAGAATGGAAACCCCCCTATGAAGTGTGTGTGATGCATATCTTCTAGCTTGAATCTATGACATTATGTGGATGCAAGTAATGTGCAATGGATGTAACTCTAGATGGAGTGATAATACTGATATGATGCAAAGACCTATGACCCTCATTATGGTCTTATAACTTTTTATTTATAGGGCTTTCAAGCTTTATTTATTAATTAATCCTAAAAAGGTCAATGAGAAGAAGATAAGGATGACCAACAAATAAAAGTGATCCAAAAAGAAGTGGAAGTGGTTATGCATAGACCTTGGGGCTGGAATGTGACCATGGTGCCTTGGGACGCCCCAAAGATAGGTGGGGGAACCCGATTTCAAGATAGAATGTTAGAAAGGTCATGAAATGGGCTAATAGGTATCGGAAAATACGCAGAAAAGATGAAATAAAAGATAAGAAAAAGGTGGCAAAAGGTGGGATTAATTAATACTTTGTACACTAGGAAGTGGAAGTGGTTGTGCATAGACCTCGGGGCCTAATGCGACCATGGCACCTTGGGACACCCAAGATGCAGGGCATGATTGTATAGAATGTCAAAAAGGTCATAAAATGGGCTAATAGGTATCGGAAATATGCATAGGAAAGATGAAATAAAAGATAAGAAAAAGGTGGCAAAAAGGTGGGATTAATTAATACTTTGTACACTTGAGAACCTTCTAAATAATAGTATAAGACCGGGCTAAATATTTTCTAATGTACAATATTTTGTCTACAAAACTATAGGATTGGGATTGGATACTCCTGGATGGGGATTTCATGCCATATAGAGTCTATATAGGGCCTTCAACCAACCATACTTGATCAATACATCACACTAGTGGGAGAGGAAAGGAGAGGGATAGGGTCATAGTACGCACACCCAAAATTGCATGTGTTGTACTGTTGGAAAATGGTTACGAGAACCTCCAATGATGATTCAAATTCCTTTCGAGAAGGTGTTCGAGCTCCAAATCCCACTTGCAGTATATATTTGTAGCCTAAATAGCCTTACATAACTTCTCCTTACATTTTCCAGTTTTCCCCTTCATTTGTGCTTGCTTTGGCCTTAAGTGTCAAAACCGCCACCCTGCCTAGGTGGCGGTTTGCAAACCACCGCCCGGCGGCGGTGGTCCCGAAACCACTACCTGCGGGGGCGGTGGTCCTGATCTCTTTTTCCAGAATCTTCATGCGACAAATTGCATGCGACGATTCACTTAAGTTTGATTTTTGAACGCATCCGTGAGCCGAATTTGCTAAAAATAGATGTGTTTGCTTGGTTCTCCTTGCTTCCTTCTATTTTTAAATAGATTTAATGAGTGGAACTCCTCTTCATTGCCTTGTGCATGAAGTAATCTTCTATCTTCCATTCCTATATATTCCATGTTGTATTCAAGCAAAAGGCTTGTGAGAGAATTTGGTGTATCTTATTTTGTTTTGCTTGCCATAGTATTGCTAGAAATTGCATAGCCAAGCTCGAATTATCTTGTGCTATCTCTCTTCTATTTGCATTGTATCTAGATTACTTCCAAGCTGCCATTGCTCAAGTGCCATCCTCTTGTTTTTGTTCTTTGCATTCCCAATACCTTGGACTCACACGAACACTCAGAGAAAGGAAAGAACTAAGGGGACAGATATCGATACTACTGGAATTGCCAAAGCTCTTGCTCTTCTAGGTTGGATTTGTGTATTTTTTGCTTAGTCTTTATCAAATTGTTAGATACATATCAAATAGAGTAGAGAATTCATTCATTTCAATTAGTTTGTTCAATTACAAGTAGATCAAAACAATAGAAAGTTTTCTCTTCAACATTGCTGGGGAAGCTGTGGGAAATAATAGCTCTGTTAGGGTTATGATTTGTTTCTCACTTCTGAGGTAGGATTGGAAAGAGTTTGATTGAATTAGAGTAGATTTTAGGTTTAGATCATACATCTGCACAAATAATTAGCTACATCCGGCTAATTGTTTGGTTTTAAATTGCTTATTAGATTACATGCATTGTCTAAAAGGTTATAAAAGCAAAAATATATTTATTTCCATAGATTAGCTTGTTTATTGCTTTGACCTATATATTGAGAAAATCACAAAAACATAGGTTAGATTTCCCTTGATAGTTTTATTTATTAAAAGTAAACCAATTTCTTTTGCATGACCATCAACGGTCCTCAGTAGGAAAAGACATACAGTTGTGATCCTCTAGTCTCGCAACCTAACGGACCAGAGTTAATAACTGACATTGATACAAGCTTACGCTTAATAGTCTTACGAACACCCACAACATTCATTGAAAAGATAGATCAATTAGAAACATTGAACATCGCTACAAACTTAGCTTATGACTTTTGGACTGCTCCAAAAAATAGGATTTGATTGCATGCATGACCATATGAGGGCCTCAACCTCAAAGAGTATTTGGCTATGATCCACAAGTCCCACAACCCAATGGGCCTACTAACCAGTTAGACATTGATACTAGCTTACGCACAGTGGTATTCATATCTTCACCACTTCCACCGGACATTATTACCCAACTTTCGTTATTGGACATAGCAGCCAATCGGCTAAGACTTTTGGACAAGACCAGAGAATCGACCATAGTTCTTGCATTTCCATAGTGCCTCTCATTATTTCACTTCCATGACCTTGTCTGGAAACCCATACGAGGCACCTAGGTTACTTTCCGCGTGTCCCACAACCAGTTGATAGAATCTTGGTAGAACAAGATATAGACTGGAGCCTCGAGTAGCTATCATATCTAACCATACTGTTACACCCCTTCAGTTAGGAGAGCATTCATTGCCTTAGATTCACAGACTCCATTATTACGCATCAAAGACATTAGATTTCCTAACTAGCTTGATCACCACCATCACTTCCACTTCCATTTCCATTCAACACCGGCTGTCCCGGCACGACCTCGGAGGTCGGGTGCGAAGAAGGTCACGTGTTGATTTTCTATCGTATAGTCATCTATTATATACCTTACCTCTATTTCGAGAGAGGCACATAGTTTTTTTATATTTGAGAGGCCTATATATCTATCTGGAACTCCCACATATCTAAACTATTCAGCTTGCTTGCGAGCTTGACTAACTAGTGAGCTTGACAAGAATGTTTGACTCACTTGAATAGCTTGATGAGGATATAATGAAGATACGTATAAACAGAGGATATGGATACCGAGAGGATAGGATACATACTCGACCCATATAAATATATATGGCAGATACTTAGCCCCTATATCTAGATGGGATGGTACTCAAACCCCTATAGATGTATTCATATGTATTACTTATAGAATCTTCAAATTTCCTTTTGATAACAATGAGAGTATTAGGATTGGGCATTTAGATACAGAGGGGGTTCAAGACTTTCCATCTATATAGAGAGAGGGGATTGATGGGGGATTTGGGGATGGGAACAAACACTTTCCATATTTGGGCCCAATGGGGAACTTGGGAATCTTCATACTGATTCTATAAGTGGTATGACCAATCTAAAGACTAAATACCTACCTACGATTCTCGAGGAGAGGTGAGCTTTATTAGCTCAATGAATGCTCGAATGAATACTTCCTAGATCTATTATATAGAATGGGGGCAATGAATTCTTTCTAGATCTAAGATATACAGAGGGGGTCCTTGAAATGCTTGAATTCTTACTAGATTTCTATATTTGGGCTACTACATATCGAGGGTATGGGTTATTGCCTATCTATATATAAGGGACCATATAGTTCATATTAGAGAGGGATTTAGGTGGGCTATTACTAATGAATATTGAGGGATGGGCTACTGGTTATGGGAATAAAGACTTGCCATATCGGAGGGGGCATTGGGAGTTGGGGATGGGCTACTGGCCATATTTATTTATAGTTCAAGGGTATGGGCTATTTGATTGGGTTATGGGACCGATGGGCACTTGTCATATAGATATATGGGGTATTGGGAGTTGGAATGGGAACAAATACTTCGGGTATCAAGACTTGCCATATCTATATAGAGGCTATAGAGTTCGATCCGGGGGCTCGACATTCTCTCCTAGATAAAGAGATCATCATATCACGTATGTAATCAATCGATCATGCTCTCCTAGACATAACTCAACTATACAAAGTCGACTCTCCCTCGACCATACTTTCCTTGATAATAAGATAAGATTTAAAGCTGAAAGATATAGAGCTGCCATCAGAGCCTCATATATATATCGGTATTTTATATGCCCTATAAAAGCGAGAGGGAAAACAAAACCTATATGGCATGTAAATTAAAATTTTAAACCCGAAACTCAAACATTGATTGATATCTTTATTCTATATACCCAATCTGAAAACATAACATTATGTACACACTTTGTTTGAAAAACAATGAACATTGTGTATAGATAAACTAGAAAGATAAGACCCTCGGCACAAATTTATTAAACCAGAATTACATTGCAATGAATTGAGTCTCTCAAGAATAGAGAAACCATACGTAATATGATTGACAATAAATAATAGAGAAACCATATGTAGTCCCCTCATCTCCGTCCTCTCATATTCCTGCCCTCGATTTTGTAGATGTAGAAACCCTTATACCCCAACGTTAACTCTGGAGATTCACCTCCTCCAAATTTCTATTGCTCATCTAGATACACTTCAATCAATCCTTGGAATCGCAATCCACTTCAATCCAAAGAGACGAAATCTAAACTCTATGAAGTGAAGTTCGATTCTCTATATATTGGATATAGATAGATAGGTAGAGGAATCACATACATTAGATTGAGTGATTGAGATACTGAGAGATAAAGAGATTGAGAGATAGATTCTTTGATGATTCGGGTCATCATTAATACTTTTCCATCACGTCCCTATGTGTATATATATGGAGGAGAGACGAGGAGATACTTTCATTTCAAGATGGAAAGATACTATTATCTACATAAAATGATATGAATCACTATTCACTCCCACTCATATTAGCTTAGCTTAACTTCAGATAGATATAAATAGAATAGAGATCTAGATAGTGGGGAGCTGGTTTCCCACCATGTCATCCATATTTAGAGTTTCTCCATCTTGACCCAACATATAATTCAGAATGGGGGCCCATTCGATAGGGCGGATGGGATTCTGACATCTAATCCATAGATCGACTATCGATCTAATCTATATGATCCATCCAATCCATATTAATGATGTGATACGAATATGTGGCCCAACCCCCTATATG
Organism: Taxus wallichiana var. yunnanensis; assembly: GCA_018340775.1. Taxonomy (NCBI): domain Eukaryota; kingdom Viridiplantae; phylum Streptophyta; class Pinopsida; order Cupressales; family Taxaceae; genus Taxus; species Taxus wallichiana. The sequence goes on from CM031236.1 coordinate 452,640,189, forward strand.
TGATAATGAGATCCATCTCCATCTTAGTGATATAATACAAATATATGGTACTAAATCCCACACAACTAGATATATAGATAGAAGTGAAGTGGGGTTATTCACAAATATAGAGGTTAGGGTTGAACCCCCATAAGAACTATGAGGAGTGGTGGATATTACCTTCGACCCCATATATCTATAACTCGAGATTGATAGGTACCCTATATCTATAACTCAAGATTGTATTGAACCCATATAGATAGAAGGGCCAACTATGATATGGATTGTAAGCACCACGATAAGTGAGATTATACGAATAATACTAAACCATAAAACTAAACAAACTCCCATCCCAACTAGATATAGATATAGGGCCATAATGGACTACTCTACTAGAGAGAGGAATGGGGGAGATAAGATATAGAGAAATGGGAAATCTTAGAGGAATGATTCATTCTATTATAGAATCAATCGTATCACGTATAAAATAGATAAATGATGGATGATGGATTATCATTCGAGGGAGCACCACATCATCCATCCATCCATAATATATGTGATATAACCACATGGTTATTTTTCTTACTTAGTAGATTAGTACTAGTTAGTATGGTGAGTCAAACTTATAGCCATAGCCAGCCACCTCTCAGTTCATCTCAGTTCCAAAATCAACTCGTGGTTGATTCAACTAGAGGAGCGAGGGAAAAATAATTTATAGCCTAGCCTCCTCCCTCCCCATTTTAGTCAAGGATTTCCCTAAACTCTCTATTTCTAGAGGTGGGCCCTAGTAGTCATGGTTATATATCATACTAGTTAACATGCATCTATATCTCCCATAGATTTATAACAAAATGGGGAATCCTATTTATAGTTCTCTTTCGGCCATATATCTATCTATATACTATTGGGTTTCATGGGGTGCCCCATATTGGAACTATCTAGGATGGTTGGCTGGCCAGGGAAGTCCTATATCTATGTATAGTAGAATGGGGTGTTGATGGGTAGGGTGGGTTGTTTTGTTAACTGTCAAACCCAACTCGATTATTCCCATATAGATTATATGGGCTAACCTAGCCATCAACCCACCCATAGTAGCCTCATCTCCCTATATAGATCTGGGGACCATCAAACCCAACCAATTGAGACAAGGCTATCAACCACAATATAATAAATATATAGGGCCCATAGCCATCAACCCAACCAATCGACTAGCAGGTATTCCCGACTAGTCTTTCTAGTTGACTATCCAAATTGGGTTGGCTTGATTGACTACCTAGGCTATCGACTAGCAATTTGGGTGAGATGGGCCAAACAAACTACATAGTTCTAAGTCTAGTTGAACAAGAACCCCAAGAAGTCAATTAGGTTGATGGGTCTCGACCCTCCCCTATATCCTTTGTATAGAAGAAGGGGCATATATCTCTATTTTGGAAAATAGAGATATATGGCCAAAAAAGAACTATATATAGAAGCTTTTAATTAAAACTAGATTAGAACCACCAACTAGTCTCCATATAGATATAAGGGTCTAACGTCCTTTGAATTGATGGGGGATATAGCCAATTTAGTGACCGAGGAATTTGGGCTCCTCTAAATGTTAGAGTTCAACTACCCCCTCCCCTATTTATATGAACTATGGGGCATCTATAGTCAACTATAAACTCCCCCATACCTGACAGCACTTAGCCCCCTATATCTAGATGGGATGGTACTCGAACCCCTATAGATGTATTCATATGTATTACTTATAGAATCTTCAAATTTCCCTATATATAACTATGACAATATTGGGATTGGGCATTTAGATACAGAGGGGGGTTCAAGACTTTCCAACTATATAGAGAGAGGGGTTTGATGGGGGATTTGGGGATGGGAACAAACACTTTCCATATTTGGGCCCAATGGGGAACTTGGGAATATTCATACTTGATTCTATAAGTAGTATGACCAATATGAAGACTGAATACCTACCTACCATTCTCGAGGAGAGGTGAGCTTCATTGATTCAATGAATGCTTCCCAGATCTAGTATATAGAATGTGGGTAATGAATTCTTTCTAGATCTAAGATATACAGAGAGGGTCCTCGAAATGCTTGAATTCTTGCTAGATTTCTATATTCGGGCTACTACATATCGGAGGTATGGGTTACTGCCTATCTATATATAAGGGACCATAGTTCAGATTAGAGAGGGATTTAGGTGGGCTACTACTACTACATATTGAGGTATGGGCTACTGGTTATGGGTATCAAGACTTACCATATCGAATGGGGCATTGGGAGTTAGGGATAAGCTACTGACCATATTTATTTATAGTTCACGGGTATGGGCTATTTGATTGGGTTATGGGACTGATGGGCACTTATCATATAGATATATGGGGTATTGGGAGTTGGGAATGGGAATAAATACTTCAAGTATCAAGACTTGCCATATCTATATAGAGGCTATAGAGTTTAGATCCAGGGGACTCGACATTCTCTCCTAGACAAAGAGAGCATCATATCACGTATGTAATCAATCGATCATGCTCTCCTAGACATAACTCGACTATACAGAGTCAGAATCTCCCTTGACCATCCTTTCCTTGAGATAAGATAAGATATAAAGATAAAAGATATAGAGCCACCATCAGAGCCTCATATATCGGTATTTAATATGTAATATAAAAGCAGAGGGGTAAACAAAACCTATATGGCATGCAAATTAAAATTTTAAACCTGAAACATTGATTGATATCTTTATTCTATATGCCCAATCTAGAAAACATAACATTATGTACACACTTTGTTTGAAAAACAATGAACATTGTGTACAAAAAACTAGAAAGATAGGACCCTTGGCACAAAATTTGTTAAACCATAATTACATTGCAATGAATTGAGTCTCTCAAGAATAGAGAAACCATACGTAATATGATTGACAATAAATAATAGAGAAACCATATGCAGCCCCCTCATCTCCTTCCTCTCATATTCCTGCCCCTGATTTTGTAGATGTAGAAACCCTTATACCCCGATGTTAACTCTGGGGATTCACCTCCTCCAAATTTCTATTGCTCATCTAGATACACTTTGATCAATCCTTGGAATCGCAATCCACTTCAATCAAAAGGGGTGAAATCTAAACTCTATGAAGTGAAGGTCGATTCTCTATATATTGAGATAGATAGATATAGGAATCACATACATTAGATAGAGTGATTGAGATATTGAGAGATAAAGAGATTGAGAGATAGATTCTTTGATGATTTGGGTCCATCGCTAATACTCCTCCATCACGGCCCTATCCCGTGATGAGAAATAATAGATACTTCCATCTTTCATAGAGATTCATCCCTATATATCCCATCATCATGGTTGAGTATCGACATAAAGATGAAAATCCTCTTGATCAATCACTCAACCGGTTACCTGATCACTGAATACTGATCATATTTAAGTAGCCAACTTGAAAGAAAATAAGGCTTCAGCCAAATAGCTAATAATTGATTAGTGACATGAGTGTTTTTCCACCATTCAAATGAATAGATGGGGTGAAGATCTAGTAAATCACCCATTGCCATCGTGAATAGGGCTAGAGTAAGGGTTGGGGTAGGTGGGGCCACCTAGACCTATCTCTATATGGTCGAGGGAGGAGTTTGGATCCAGTACTCACAATGGTTCTCCCAACACAAGCACTATCAGAAGCTAAAATAAGTTGAAGTCGAAGTCAGATTGATATCTAGGCCCTGATCTGGGGGCAATTATTCACCTTGAATGAGGGAAGAACAGAGGGCCCTATATAGATATTTTTCCCACTTGGGTAGTTAGTACTTGAGACTACATACATGAACAATAGGACCCAACCCCTATCTAGAAATGTGATAGCCAACATTGGGCATAGGGAGCTCATCCCCCGCCCGACTTGTGACAACACATAGACAAGATTGACTCAGATCATTATGGTACTCAATGGAATGGTGGAGCCCAGGGATAAAAATAATAAGTCTATATGGGAAAGGAAAGTCACCAACCCCTCTTGCAGTTCCCCCTATAAATGTAAGGACAATTAATTGGTCAGAAAAATATCTAGATACCTGAACACACAATATGGGTTTGGGATTGACGGGACTAAGCCCTAGCTAAAGCATAACTATATAGAGTGTTACACCTACCTTGATCTATTATCTCTGCTAGCAACTGAACCTAGTAACAAACAAGGTGTGCATATCTATATGAATAATCCCCCTATCTATATAACTAACCTAAAACAAACAACCCTCCATCTATTAAGTTACTACCTGTTCCGAGTTAGCGTGAACTAGCACATTTCTCGACGATCATGAATAATGAACTAATATGGAAGGTCTCACTAAAGTATGTCATATCTACACTACATATCATCTCTCATTTATATTACATACATAATATGAACTGGTATTATGGGGTAAGCACAATATTCTATAGTAGGGGATTGATCTGAACTAACTATATAGGGCATCCTGCCACCTCGTCGGCTCAACCTATTTATTAGAATGAATGGGCCCTATATAGATACACCTCTCCCTCGCCCACTGTAGTCTCAAATTTCGTGTGATGATGCCATGATGACTGCAAATTTTGATGAAATGACAATGTGGTGGCAGACTCCCCCACACTAATTTGACCCCATATGTAGTTCAATCTACATATAGATAAAATAGAGGAGATTCAACATACTAGCGGATCAAGATGTAGGCAGTCGAGTTGCCCCTTCCCCTACCCTATCTATATATTCTATGGGCAGGTCGAGATCATCGAACTAGATATAGAATGGTCTCGGCCAACGACCGATCCTATATATTAGTCGGGGATGGCTCTAACTATAGAATATAGAGTCTAGTTTATAGTTGGTGTTGCTTGATGAATCAATTTAGTCTCTAAATATGAACTATAGGGCCTTATCTATAACTATGACTGTGACTATATATGGGGTGGGGAGTGTGGATTGGGTCCTTGCCCTCCCCAAATTTCAATATCATACAAGGATCAGATAAGATATATACAAGAGGGGCATCTCGATCCACTCTTTATTTAGTTATAGAGAATCTTGTCTCGAGTTGAGAGTTTGGTTGAAGGTAATATGTAATGGAGATATAGTAGACTAAACGTGCCTACTCACTCAATCGATGTAATGTAGTTTGACCCCCTCCATATATATATATATATATATATATATATATATATGGATATAGTATGTATGTATGTATGTATGGCCCATATGTGCAGAATGATAGGGGCTCATATAGAGATGGATTTATATCTATAGAATAATGATGGGAAAGTATAACTATATAGTTGGGGGTGGCTATATGAATATAGGGACGAGACTCTCTACATCTCTATATGTTATGCTTGGGGGAGGGGCGAGGGCTAATATATCTATATAGAATAGATAAAGGCCCTCAAGATCTCTATATAGGGATAGGGGCACCATATATATGATCTAATTTATATAGGGAGTGCATATCTATAAAGGATTATGGATGATTAATGTGGTGCTTGAGCATGGATGATGCCTCAATCGGGTTGATGTGGTGTCCCCACCCTACATATAGAACTCTAGCCCTCCCCCTCTCTGAAATATTTTATCTATATCTAAGAGAGTCATATAGAGTTGAGGTAATTCATAGTTGATAGTTAAGGGGAACCCGATAATCGAGTCATATATAGATAGAGTTGGATGGGCGACCTCACATTTTTTTCTAAAGAGGGCCTGGGGGTGCCCGCACCTCCCAAATCAGATCCATATAGAGAAAGGGTCGTCCCACACCCCCACCCCAAACTATCTATTCTATAGATGGGTTACAGAGATGGGGTGACTGTGTAACACTCAAAATTACAAGAGCTGGAAAATGAGGATTTTTTTAAACATAAAAAAATTACACAACTACAATCATACAGATTTATTTAATCAAATTCATTAAATCAAATTTGTTCTTTTGATCTATCTGATAACATCCATGTAAGCCATGTGCAGCTGAGAAGGGTGTATCCAGATCTCCATGATCTCCCTTCATCACTACTTCAAGTGACAATGCTTACTAGCATTTCGGCTCAACCTTTTCAAGTCATGGGAACCATGTGAAAGTCCTTGGGTCTACCACAAAGCTATTTTCCCAACTTCGTATTCCAGTATCCGACCATTGTCTACCTCATGTTCAGTGTTCAACTTCCCATGATTAGGTTACTGACAATTTTTATTTAATTGGAGGACTAGGTGATCAGACAATGCACAACCATCAATGCATTACTTTGGCCAAAGTTATCCGCCATGCAGGTTATGACTAAACTCAAGACAACACACTAGTCTTATGAGTTTTAAGTCTTCCGCCACCTCACAACTATCCCTTTCATAGTTATCTAGATCTTATAGTTTGTATTTACTTTATTTCCAATTAAACCTATCTTGCAAGAGTTTATATCAAGATAGATGCCAAAGGCCAACTAGGATCATTATGAGATAAGTACATTCATGATGCTTGAAATGTAGCTATATAACATTCCACATGTACTTATCCCTTAATATGCCTAATGGATATTTTCATCTATTTACCTTCCCATTTAGTTTCTCTTTTCCTGATGTTCGATTCTTTAACTTAAATTACCTTTTTATAACGATACTCTTTCATCCTCTAAAAATAGGATTTACAATTTTAACATATTAATACCAAGTTTACCTTGAAAGGCCGAATTAAATATATATTTAATTATTCCTCCGATTAGCTATGCCACTAAATAGCTATTTAATTTATAAATTAAAAGACAATTGAATGTTACAATAATTGTCCAATTATCGGCTTCATACATTGATAACTATCAAATAAATATATTTAACAATTTATGATAAGTAAGATTTCTCAATTCCAATATTTATCATTTACTCATATTGAGATATTATTACATACAAAGTAATCATCTCTTTATTAAAACCATAAATTACATATGCCATTACGGTAAAATATAAAATTGATACGGTATCTCTCACATAGTGAGGTTTGAATATTTACAATGGGTCCAAGATCCCAATAAATTTAGTCAAAATTCTAGGATATCATCCTTCTACAAATTGGAATCCAAGTATCTCATTTAGATCCATGCTATGATAAAACTTCACAAGACATGAGTTTCCGCATATCCAATGTGACGGCTAATTGTCCTACAAGACTGGAGTAGTGGTATGATGTCAGTTCAAAATGAACTGGCATGAATATTGCCTCCATTTTCTGATGCAATTATTTAATAAAATATGACATGTTGTTTTATCAACAAGCACATGGTAATACAACTGAGAATGTATTACTACATGTTTTCCATAAAGATACAGCTATGGATGCACACAAATAGAACAACCAATTTCTATTTCAGCGATCATGTTTCCCTCTAATCACAAAGATCAAGACATCCGTATTTCAGCTTCAAACAATAAATATTTGACATTTAAAATTTCTACATAACTCGTAAAAACAATATGATTAAGAAGAGTACTTTTTTCTTATTTTTAATAAGTTACCATCACAAAAATAATAATCAAACCATAATCATTCAACATCCGAATTCAGATTATAACCACAAGAAAATCATACTTTACTTGGTATAGATTTAAATACTATTTTTCTTACCTTCCAAATCAACGAGCAACTTAACAAAACTGTCTGAAATCATTATTTCCAAATACCAATTAAACATATTCTCTCAAGGTGATGAGCAACTCATCATAACGTAAAAAAAAAAGTCATTAATCAAGTAAAATAAAACTTTTTTTTTTTTCAATGATGAGCAGCCTAAAAAAATGTCCAAGAACATCATTAACAAGAAAATAAAAACATATTATTTTCAGTTAACAAGCAGCTCTACAAAACGCCTAAGAACATCATTTTAGCAAGGAAAATAAAACCTTATTTTCAGTCAATGAGCAGCTCTACAAATTAGCACAAATATTACCATAATTACATCATTTTAACATGTTCTTTCTTGTAAACGAATATCCCAACAAAACAATATAGCAGCACCATGATTACATCATTTTAAACATACTCTTTCTAGTAAAAAACAGCTAATAATTTCTTTTATAAATTATCATTATATTAAACCCAATCATGCCACCAATTACTCCTTGGTGTGCAACTCGGTCAAGTTGTCCTAGCTTTCATGCCCTTACCAAGACAAGCCATTTATTTTTCACAGTCATACAAGAATCCAAGTCATAATTCCAGGAAGGAAGTTACAGCAAAATGCCATTTTTTTGTAATTATTCACACATAACAACACACCTCATTTATATATGAACCGATTTAGATGTCCATAATGATAAAATTTCTAGAAAAATGCAGCCCCATGCAAGAGCTTTGACATCCACAAATTATCCTTCAAAATATCTCAATAAATTAAAAATCAGATCTACATATAACAACCAAGAAGAAAAAAAAATACAAAACCCCAACCGGTTGCATACCCATATCGATTCATTTATGCAAATGATTTGTATACCCAATTTGGGTATCAATCGAGTTGTTTACAGAAAACACACAACCAAATTTATGTTAAAAAAATGTAAATCCACAAGCATAAATCGATTTTAAACACACAAATTTACAAAATGTTTTCCTTCTTCCAGTACAAGAAAAACCCAACTCTTTTCCTTTCGGGAACAATTTATTTTAATGCAAAGAAGAATTTTTAACCTTTCTTTTACTTTATTTTTACATATCAAAACCCAAAACCCCATCTGTATTTTTTTCTAGGTTTAGCTAAAACCACACAAAGAAAACTAAAAAGAATACAAAATCCATCAATTTCCTTTTCAAATTTCATCTCCAAATAATTAAATCAAAAGTTGTCCACAATTTCCTTGATTGTCATTAAAACAGAATGTGCATTTCCTCTTTTTTTTACAAAATAACACAACAGAGAAGGGAGAATATATTCATGCCTAAAGTAAACCCAGAATCAACAACCTCTTACTCTTCTAGCTCCAACAAGTTGAATTCTTCCTTCCTCCAAAACTCACGCAGGTATCCCAGAAAGGAAAAATGAAAATAGACAAAGTAAAAGAAAAATATAATGAAATAAACTATATTTGGGCATCGAATGGAGAAGTTTTGGCTTCCCAATGTCGGTACATGCATTAATGCATGCCACACACTGTTCCTTGTGAAGGTGTTTCACTTTACGAACCCATAAATATTAATAAATAAATTTTAACTTTTGGCTTACATGTAAAATCCTTCTAAAATATATATACTAATTAATATTTCATTTATATATATTTTTTTTAGTTATTACCCAACTTTATGGTTAAGTTAAAATTAACCTCCATAATACAAGTCCACATATTTCCAACAATATATTACCATATTAATTTGTTGAATTTCCAAGGTTTATATAAAACATTCCAATAAATGAAAATCACCAAGTCCGTAAATAATAATTTGAATATTCTTATAAAGCTGGCTTGATATAGCATTGTCAAATAAAATAGAGGCAGTTATCATCACGGTCATTGCAAAAGTCAAACAAAACAAAAGACAACCAAACCGATTAAAATAAAATAAAATAAAAAAGATTCACTATCATTTATGAACCATTTTACCTACAATTAAGGCCTAATCACGTTTTAGGAAGGATCATCAAGGTGGGTGTGGGGTTACTCATTCAACAGTGTCATGCCCTCACAAGAAGTTGTGGGTCATGACAAGACGAACCAAATGAATTTTATACATAATGATGATCTTGTCTAATCCTAATTAGACTTAACCGTAGTTAATTTAACTTACATGAAATTTGGGATGTTACATACTCCACCCCTTAGAATAATCATCGTCTTGATGATTTCAGGATAAATAGATAAACTAACCCATCATTCATTTGCTGCATAAATATATTTCAAATGAGCTTAGAATTTGTATCAATATTATTTCAATTTGAATCACAAAGGTCACAACAACCCTTATATCTAGAAAATCAGTCACATAATCTATAGACATAACACATTACTTTGCTTAAACGACAGATTTTCCAGGTTCATTAACAAAATATTCAATAGTAACTACTAATCAAAAAGTATCTTAGTCCCAATATTCAGTTGTAGGCTTATCTACAAAATTTTCTTATCTACCACTTTACATAAAAACTGAATTTAGCATTATAACAATATATATATATATAAATCAGTCAAACAGATGTGGAAAAGTAGTCCGGATATCTTCCAGATTCTCTCAAGTGGAATTTTCTTCAAAATATTGGTTCCACTAGACCTTACATCATTGTAAACCTCATGGTTCCTCAAGTGTAACTTCCAGTTTCTAGTATCCTTCTAGGATCAACCGCGATACCCCCTGGATCCAAAACCTACAATGAATCCCAATTAAGTACATGTGTTAAATCAAGTACATATTTCTTAAGCAAGGATACATGAAATACATTGTTTAGCCTGGATAGAGTGGGAGGCAGTGCTAGCTTGTAGGCTACTGGTCCAACAACCTCTAGGACTTCAAATGGTCCTATAAACCTAGGAGATAGTTTGGCTAACTTGCCAAATGAAATGGAACTCTTTTTAGGTTTGACCCTAAGAAAAAATTTATCTTCCATGTTAAACTTTTTGTTAATTCTTTTTAAATATGCATAAATTTTCTGTCTATTTGTTGCCTCTTTCAATCTTACTTGGATTAATTTAACTTGTTTTTCCATTTTGAAAGCATTTCTGGTCCAATCAATACTCTATCTTCAGGATTATCCCAACTTATAGGTGTTCTACACCTACGACCATATAAGGCCTCAAAAGGAGCCATCTGAATGGAAGAATGGTAAGTGTTATTATAGGCAAATTCAACCAAGGGAAGGTACTCTTCCCATTTGTATTGCTGATCCATGCAATACATTCTTAGTAAATCTTCTAACACTTGATTTACTCTTTCGGTTTGACCATCAATTTTAGGATGGTAGGCGTAGAACTTATGCTTATTTTTTTCCCTAAGGTAGATACAAAGTTTGCCAAAATCTGGAAGCTATCCTTGAGTCCCTATCTAAAATGATTACTTCTGGAACTCCATGTAATTGGAAAACTTCTTGCACAATTTTTTTGCTAGTATGGATGAATTATCCTTTAAGTTACCTTCTATAAAATGTGCCATTTTAGTTAAATTTTCTACAACTACAAGTGTAACATCATGTTTATTTTGGGACATAGGTAGACCTTGGAAAAAATCCATACTTATAACTTGCCACTTATATTCTGGCACATTGTGAGGATATAATAGTCTTGTTGGATGTGAATGTTCAGCCTTTACTTGTTGACATTCCAAGCATTGTGAGACGTAAAGAATCACATCATTTTTCATCTTTTTCTAGAAGTATTGCTTTTTGATTTCCGTCATCATCTTTGTTACTCTTGGGTGTCCTGAGTAGGGAGCGTCATGAAATTCTCTCATGACTTTATTTCTGAGTTCTTTACCTTCTAGTACATATATTTTGCTGTTATAATGCAAACTCCCATATGTTTCCATCTTGAAACCATCATACCTTTTGTCTCTCGGATATTTTTCTAGAGTTGTTTTAACATGATTGTAGTAGGGGTCATTCGTTAACTCATTTTTGACTTCATCTTTGAAATGGGTTCTTAATGTAATTATAGCAACAATATGCTTTATGTGACTTAAAGCATCATCCACTCTATTCTCTTTTCCCTTAATGTAATTTATATCAAATTCATAATTTGCTAGGAACTCTAGCCATCTTCACTACCTTACATTTAGATTCGGCTGTGTAAAGATGTACTTGAGCCCAAGATGATCTGTTTTGAGTTCAAAAGGTTTCCCTAGCAAATAGTACCTCCATACCTGTAGCACATGAACAATCGCAGCAAGCTCAAGATCATGTGGTGCATAATTTACTTCATGCACCCTCAACTTCATACTTTCAAAAGCTACCACATGCACATCTTCTAGTAGTACTCGCCTACACCTTCCTCAAGCATCGGTTACCACCAAGAAGTTCCCATTTGGATCCAGAATCTTCAACACTAGAGCACTTGTGAGTCTACCTTTTAACTCTATGAAGGCTTCTTCACACTTACTATCCCAAATAAATTTCTTACCCTTCTTTTGTAAAGAAGTGATAGGTCATGCTAACCTAGAGAAGTCCTTTACGAACTTTCAATAGTAGCCTGCTAAACCCATAAAACTTCTCACTTCATGCACATCCTTCAGTGTTGGCCATTCCATGATGGCACTGATCTTCAAAGGGTCCACCAAGATTCCTTATTTATTTATTAAGTGGCCTAAGTATTGTACTTTGTATTGATAGAAAGCACACTTAGATAATTTTCCATATAATTTATGTTTTCTGAGAATTTCCAGCACAATCCTTAAATGTTCATCATGTTCTTCCTCATTCTTGGAGTATATTAATATATCATCAAGAAAGATAAGTACAAATTGGTCTAAGTATTCCCTAAACATGTTGTTCATCAAGTTCATGAAAGTGGCAGGTGTATTTGTTAGACCAAAGGGCAAAACTATAAACTCGTAATGCCCATACCTTGTTTTAAAAGTGGTTTTATGGATATCTTCATCCTTGATTTACAGTTGATTATAACTGGATCTGAGATCAATCTTGGAAAACACTTTTATGCCCCCCATTTGATCAAAAATATCTTTGATTTGAGGCAGTGGGTACCGATTCTTCATTGTTACCTTATTGAGCATTTGGTAATCAATACAAAGTCTGAGAGTCCCATCCTTCTTTTCATGAAGATTACCAAGTGCACCCCATGGTGATATACTTGGTCTAATTAGACCCAAGGACAACAACTCATGTAATTGAGCTTTCAACTCAACTAATTCAGTTGTTGTCAATTTGTACGGTGTCTTGCTGATCGGTTATGTTGTTGGTTTGACCTTTATTGTGAAGTCAAATTCACGCTTAGGTGGAAGTCCGGGTAACTCACTTGGAAACACATCTCTAAATTCCCTTAGGATGGGAAATGCTTCAATTTTAGGCTCAATTTCCTATCCCGAATCTGTTATTTTTACAGCATATAAATGACAACCCTTTCGCTTTGCCTTTTTAGCTGCATGGCAGAAATCTGCCTAGTGACAAACTCTCTTTTAACACCCTGAACACTTGTTGTTTTCTGTTGATCATCGCAGCAGGTTACACATTTTCCTAAGCAATCCAAGGTTGCATTATGTTGACTTAACCAATTTATACCTATGACAACATCATAGGATCCAAGAGGTGCCACATACAAGTTTAATCTTGTCGTGAACTCAAGTAATTCTAGTGGTGCCTCAAACAAACACTGATTCACTCTATGTACAACATTATTTCCATCTTCGGGCCAGGTCACCCAAGTGTATTCCATGTACCTAGCTCTTATTACGAGTTTATCATCTACGTTAGATGAAACAAAACATTCTGTTGAAACGAATCAAATAAAACAGAAACAGGTTCTTCAAAAGCTTACCTAAAGTTTCTATTGGAGTCACTTGCTTTTCCACTTACTTATTATGGACTGCAACATAAATCTTATGTTATTTCCCCTCTTTATTTACCACAATAGATCCCTTATGTTGGTTATTCCATTGTCCTCTTTGTGGAAATTTGTTAGCAAAATGATCACCACCGCATTTAAAACATCCACCCAATGGTCCTTTTCTCTCAATCTTATTCTGGCTGAAACTTGTTCCTTGCCCATTTTTATTATTATTCACAATAGTTCTACCCGTTATTCCTCTTTTATTGACATGCCTGAACTTGTTGTTTCCCTTTTTCCATGCTGGTTTACTTGCGGTTGGTGCTTGAAACTTGTTATTTTTCCTTCTGCTTTCCTCTTTAGAGGCATAAATACTTCACAACTTTTGTTCTTTCTTGATAGCTTTATCAAACACGCTTCCATCAACGTAGGTCCATGAACATATACATCACCACCAATACTAGGATTCAATCCCATTATAAATTTTATCACTTTAAACTTCTCATCCTTTTGATACAAAGGAGCATATTTTAGCAATCAAGTGAAATGTTCCCAATATTATGTAATCGAGTGCTTTCCTTGAAGTCAGATTTTGAATTCTACCATCTTTTGGTTAAAGTATAGCTAAGGTATCCATCTTCGATCATACTAGAATCAATTCCTAGTTCCATTTTCTAGTTATCCCACCAACAAGATGCTTCACGGGATAATTGGTAGGCTCCCATACTTGCTTTTGTCTCCTCCGAAAGTCCCTAACCTCAAAATACTTTTCCATTTCAGAGAAAAAAATTCAGCACCATCCCTAAGAGTTATACCATCAAATTTAGTTGGGGATATTATTTTAATGTCCCTTGGTAACTCAACATCCAACCTTGCTTTCTTATTTTCCCTTTCATTCGGATGATTGGATTGATCAACATGTAGCTCATCACCCTAATTCTCATCACTATGATCCTCATCTTATTCACCACCCTGACCTTGTTGTTCTATGGCAACAACTTGGTTTCAGGTGTCATTCAAAAATTTGATAATTTCTTCTAGCTTAGCGAAATGTATTATCCAAACGTCATCAATATTTACCCCACTGTCACTTGCCATACTAGCTCTTGTTGTCGGCCTAGCCATAGTTTCCTATTTTATAAGAGAGGATACTTTTTATTAGAACATGTGTCCCATTAATGTCCAAGTGTTTGAGCCTCTGGCTCTGATACCAAAATGTAATGCTCAAAATTACAAGAGCTGGAAAATGAGGATTTTTTTAAAACATAAAAACAAATTACACAACTGCAATCATATATATTTATTTAATCAAATTCATTAAATCAAATTTGTTCTTTTGATCTATCTGATAACATCCATGTAAGCCATGTGTGGCTAAGAAGGGTGTATCCAGATCTCCACGATCTCCCTTCATCACTACTTCAAGTGACAATGCTTACTAGCATTTTGGCTCAACCTTTTTCAGGTCATGGGAACCATGTGAAATTCCTTGGGTCTACCACGAAGCTAGTTTCCCGACTTCATATTTTGGTATCCGACCATTGTCTACCTCATGTTCAGTGTTCAACTTCCCATGATCAGGTTACTGAAATTTTTTATTTAATTGGAGGACTAAGTGATCAGAAAATGCACAACCATCAATGCATTACTTTGGCCAAAGTTATCTTCCATCTAGGTTATGGGGTAACTCAATACAGCACACTAGTCTTATGAGTTTTAAGTCTTCCGCCACCTCACAACTATCCCTTTCAAAGTTATCTAGATCTTATAGTTTGTATTTACTTTATTTCCAATTAAACCTATATGGCATGAGTTTATATTGAGATAGATGCCAAAGGCCAACTAGGATCATTATGAGATAAGTACATTCATGATGTTGAAATGTAGCTATATCAGCATTCGCATGTACTTATCCCTTAATATACCTATTATCCAAAATGTGCCCCTGCTCATTTTTGTGGCTAACTCCTTATGTTCTTACCTCTCTTGTGCCTCAGTCTCCATTTTTGATTTTTAGGCACTCAAATCTTTCTAAAAATGGCACCATTGGATAGAGATCTCTCTCAGCTTTCCAGAAAGGTAAAGTTTTCCTCCTAACTCCTCATATTTTTCAAGTTATGGCTTGGCGGAGTTTTTGTGGGAAATTTTCCCTTAGGAGGCCCGCAACCAATAGGAACCGCCATGTGGCACCTAGAGTGGTGGAGTGCGGGAAAATTTTGAAAATTTTTCCAAAGACAAAACGGGTAAAAATTCAAACTTTTGCCTCGCCGATCCGATTATGGCTCTGTTTTTGCCCTAAATTTTCAAATCGCCATATCTTTCGATCCAGAGCTCGATTTTTGCATTCTTTATATCAATGGAAATCTGGTGAAATTATCTATAAGATTCCTTGGTTATTTTTACATTTTGGATCATTTTGGAGAGATAAAATCAAGAAACATCTCGACATGTGGTAATGGCCAGAAATGACGTTTCAACAACCGGTTTAATGCAAAATGGGTTGCATTCTTCTTCAAAGATGGCCAAAAATTTCAGGGCATGGGTCTGTAAGGACGACCATGTTGTTTTAATGCATCTGCATTCAATGGGGAATGGATCCCACGTTTTTTACACGTTTTCTCTCTCTTGGGCTCGACCCATGCATTGTAAAAGCCAGATTTGGCTCATTTTTTGAGGGTTGAACATTTTTTTGGATAGCAAGCTTCTTCTTTCACCTTTAACAAGTGATTTTTGCAAGTATCAGACCTTCTTCATGATTGTAATAGGTTTCTACCTCTTTTATGTTGCAAATGCAAGGATTTTGTGAAAGAAAAATGACAGTCTGAGACTGCACTGTGATCAATTTTCAGTCCTTTGTTTGTATTGTCTTGCTTCATTTCAAACCTCTAATTGCATCTTATCAACATGTGTATGATGTTTCATGTTGCATTTTATGAAATTGTGTCAATTTGCATGAACAAGAAGTGTTCACCACTCCTTTGGTATATCAGCTATTAGCATTAGTTCTTTCTTTTTTTTGCATTTTCTATCCTTGTCCCTTTAGAATTTAGAGTAGATTTAGAAGTTTAAACCTCTACATTGTGCAAGTGAAATAGTTGATCGAGAGAAGTTGAGGAACCACCTCTAATGGAGATTCCTCTTCCATTTTTGCAAGTCCCACACTTGGGAAGAGGATTCAATGTTGTGCAATCACACTAGATGCTTAGAATGATCAAATTAGAACCCTGATCAACATCCAGGGGGTGCTGCTGATTTGCAACAACAGTTTTGGCATGCCCGGTGGGACCTAAGAGGTCTCATTTTCATTGCAGCAAAGTTGATGTGCATCTGTTGCAATTTTCTTGCTTAAAAGAGCTATAAATTACACATCTGGTGACTCCAAGGGGAAGAATCAGCTGGTTTTGGTAGTGCAGACCTAAAAACTCATGAGAAGAATCAACACAAGGTCAAGAGCTGGAGAGGAAGAGGCACTATTTGAATATCTGCAGTTATCTCCAAGAATAAGGCAAAGTGGGAGGAGAATCCAAAGGTCTCCATCTCCACCAAACAGAACTCTCTCAACTCCTCCACCTGGTAGGCCTTTCATTCAGTCAACAAGGGTTCTAAGACCAATTAGAATGGCACAAAACAACCCCTATGTCAATTTCACTGGCAGCAGCCCACTTGCTCTCAATGCACAAAATCTAATCCTAGTTGCAGCATTGAAGAACATTCCATACTTCACTGGAGAAAATCAGACCTCACCTGGTGATCATGTTAAGGATATTGCTAACATTTGTGCAATCCATGAGATCAATGAGATGCAAGTTGCTGTCAAACTGCTGGCATCTTCATTCAAAGGGAAAGCTTTGCAATGGTTCAGGAGTCTTGACTCAGGTTCTATTCAAAATTGGAATCACCATGTATAGCCCTCCATGAGTAGTTTGGGGAAAATGGAGACAACTTGTCCTTTTTGGAGCAGCTGACAACTATCAAAAGAGCTCCCAATGAGTAGCTGACTGATTTTAATTTCAGATTTCAAAGGACTTGGGAGAGAATTCTAGTGGCAGTCAGGCCAACAACAGAAGGTGCTTTTCTTTACTATCTCAAAGTGTAAATTCTGATATTTCTATGTTGATTCATCAATAGGAGGCATAACTATCCCTATGGCTTATAGCATTGCCATTAGGGCTGAAAATTGTTTGATCCAAGCTGGAAAACTAGCCCCTAGACCTCCCATGCCATTGTTTCCAAGTTTAGAGAGCCCAAACACTAATCAAGCACCTAATTTGGCTCCTTCTCCCACTCCTAGAAATCAAAGTTCAAATGAAGCTTCTACTTCATCTCCAAGTGCCCCAAATGAGCTTCAAGAAGTCATGAAGCAATTGTAAAATTTAGGTAATGAGCTGGTTACTCTTAAGAGGCAACAAGCCCAAAGTTTTAGACCTTCCTTCCAGCCTCAAGCTCACCTAACAAGCAGCCATATCAACCTCATAGACCACCCAATCCAACTACAAATCTAAATCAAGCAAGGCCTCCCCGCCAATAGACCATTTCAGCCCTATAATCTAAATGCTATATCTGCCTCTAAGGCATTGGTGCCAACACAAAACAACGTTGCTCAGGAGTATGATTGGTGTTTTCCATACAATGAACCTCACAACCAATCTATGTGCTTCAACAGTGCCTTGAATCAAGCATTAATGGTGACAACTACTGGTGTGGAGGGTGAGGGAAGTCAAGGAAACAACCAACAACAAGAAACATTCCAGCAACAATTAGCTCCAAATGACACCACACTTGTGAACTAACAGAAGAGGATTTTTGTGGCATAAATCAAACAGAGTCTCTCAAGGTGTTGTCAGAGCCAACACAAGGTCAAAAAGAAGGAATTTGGGTGAAGAACAACCATTAGCTCCAACCAATCCACAACCTTTTATGGCTCCACAAATGGTTGGTAAACAAAATCCAGTTATAAATGCACAAGGGAAGCCAAGAACGGCTCCTAGACCAACTCAAATACCAATTGTTACTTTGCCACATGTAAGGGATGAATATGCAAACCAAGGGACAGCAAAGAGATCCTTCATCACCATTTAGTATCATTGATCGATGAAGAAGACAAATGTAAATATATCAATGTGGGAATCCCTATCTATCCCGGCCGTAGAGATTTGCTACAAGGTGCCATGAAGGACCCGCCAACTTCGAATCAGCAAGTCCAAATGCAAGAGAAGGTGCTCACAAATGCTGCCTAGCCTGAAGGGAATCATGGAGGACAGCAAGGTAAAATGTTGAAGCCCCCTCCTTTTTATGTCTCATTAATCATTGGAAACCAATTGGTGCACAATTGCATGATTGATTCCGGGGCAAGTAGCTCGGAGATGCCGGGCAAATAGGTGATCGGCTAGGACTTCAATATGAAACCATATCCAAAGGGGTAGTGTAGTTTGATGGGACAGCAGTAACAACAGTTGGGGTGATTAGAAACTTGAGTCTTACCTTGCATGCATATCCAAATGTTGTTGTTTTACAAGATGTATCAGTTATAGACCTTCCACCACTCTTTGCCCTATGTTTGTCAAGAGATTTCACAGCCAATATTGGAGGATATTTGTCTACTGATTGGTCACACATGCTGTTCAGAACGAGGTATGGAACCAAAGCTACAATCAGGTCTGAACCTATTGCAAACTTCCACATTGAGCCCTACACTCCAAGTCAGATCAATGCCAACTGTTTGGCATTTGATCAAGAAGATCACCCAAGCACTGATGAAGCTGACACCAAAGTTGGAAGCATCCCGGATCTAACTCTTGATGAATGGGCAAACAAGGTGCATGATTTTGATCCTTATCAAGAAGTAGAAGAATCTGAGCTAGGGTTCTATTGCATACATCAAGAAGATCAGCCCATTCCTAGCATCACCAAGCCAAACCACAAGGATGACAATGAGGTATGGCAGCTGTTTTTTGATGGATCAAGGAGTAGAAAAGGTGCGGGAGGTGGAGCTATGCTTATTTCACCTCAAGGAGTAAAGTACTATCCAACTTTTAGATTTCAGTTTGTATGCTCCAATAACACTGCTGAATATGAAGCCTTGGTGCAAGGGATGCATTGGGCAATAAAGAGAGGAATAAAGAACTTGCAAGTCTTTGGTGACAGTGAATTGATTGTAAACCAAGTTAAGGGGCAGCATGCTGTCAAGAATAATCTACTCAAGTGCTACAAGAACAGGGTGTGGGACCTCATTGAAGATTTTAAGGGCTTTAGCATAAAATCCATTCCTAGAAAAGAAAACCAAGCTACTGACAAGCTTGCAGCAGTTGGGGCAGCCTTTGATATTGTGGAAAGCATTCAAAAGGACAAGGTATAGCCAAACATCCATGTGATTGTGAGGCCTTCAGTGTTGGATAACAATGTAAGTTGGCAAGTGTTTGAGAATGACCAGCAAATCATCCATTTCTTACAAGAAGAAGTTGAGTTCTCATCTAAAAATCAGGAAAAATTGGAACAACAGTATGGTGACCAAGTGGTACAGCTGAGAACTAACAAGCTGCCCAAGGGACTTATCACTTTGGAGTCCATTTTCAATCCTAATGATCGAGTTTAGGAAAGAGAAATTAAACATTCAAGTCAAGAGAGAAGATTCAGTATCCATCTTGGTGGAAGAGAACAAACCATTGCAAATTGGAAATATGACAATCGAACAAGAAAGGTATGAGTTCATACAACTATGTCAAGAGTTCCCGATGTGTTTGCTTGGAGCTACGAAGATTTGAAAGGTTTCAATCCTAAGTTAGCTCAAAGCACACCATTGAGTTGGATCCAAATACTAAGCCCATCAAGCGAAAAAAAAGGCCACTCAATCCACACATGGAACCTCTCATGAGGAAGCAATTGAACAAGTTGATTGAGTCAAGAATCATATTCCTAATCAAGCATTCTAGTTGGGTTACCAACTTAGTTCCAGTCATAAAGAAGAGTGGAGAGATCATATTGTGCATTGATTTCAGAGATTTGAATAGAGCATCTCTCAAGGACCATTACCCACTTCCTTCTATGGAGCAGATTTTACAAGTTGTTGCTGGCTCCGAAAGGTTTTCATTACTTGATGGCTACTTAGGGTACAATCAGATTATGGTGAAGGAAGAAGATCAGTTCAAGACAACCTTCACAACCAAATGGGGAACTTATGCATACAGGAAAATGCCATTTGGGCTGTCCAACGCTGGAGCTACCTTCCAAAGAGCAATGGACATGGCATTCAAAGGTTTGATTAACAACATGGTGCTGATATATCTTGATGATATCACTATTTTTTCAAAGAATGCAGCAGACCACCTCTCTCATTTGAGACAAGTCTTCCAAAGGTGCAGGAGATTTGGAGTGTCTTTGAATCCTAAGAAGTGTATCTTCCTAGCACATGAAGGAAAGCTCCTTGGCCATATTGTCTCCAAAGAAGGATTAGCAATTGATCCAGAGAGAGTTGAAGCCATAAGAGCACTACCATTGCCAAGCCACAAGAAGGCACTTCAGAGTTTCTTGGGGAGAATAAATTTTGTTCAAAGGTTTGTCCCAGATTTTGCAGCCCTTGTCAAACCTATCACCAAGATGTTGAAGAAAAACATGGCTTTCAAATGGACAGCAGAAGGCAAGGAGAGTTTTGAAGTAATCAAAGAAGCCATCTCTCAAGCACAAACTATCATCAACCTGGACTTCTCCAAGGATTTCATCCTCTATGCATTTGGGGGTAATGATACCATTTCTGCCATTTTGGTACATCGAACAAGGACAATGATGAGTAACTAATTGCTTTCTTCACCAAAGCCTAGATGACTATGAGGTGAGATATTCTTTTATTTAGAAGCATGTACTTGCAGAATTAGAAGCTTCATTGTTGGTCTCTCATGTGGGAGTAAAGGACTTACTCCTCAACAAGGATTTGAATGAGAAAAGGGCAGGTTGGATCACTCGTGTCATGGAGTATGACATTGAGATCAAGGTCACCAAGCTGGTAAGAGGAAAAGGATTGTGTGAGCAGGCTGATTCGGGCAAGAAAAAGGAGTATGCAATAAAGAAGAGGCTGTTTTGACGATTCAAGACAGCCATGTGCAAGGTATCACTCAGAAGAGGATAATGTTGTCCCCACTCCTTGCTGGACCCAAGGTATAATTCACTTCCTAAGCACGAGCCTATGCCCTCCGCAGAGATGAATAAAACCCAAAGAAGACGCTTGATTGCGGGCTGTCCCATATGCCATAGTAGACGGTGTTTTGTTCAAGAAAGATGTGAATGGAGTCTTTTGAGATGCATTAGCACAAATCGATTCATAGGGTGTTGGAAGAGTTCCATGGTGGATGAGCTGGTGGTCATTTTTCACCAAGAGTGATAACTCTAAAAATCATGAAGGC
Organism: Taxus wallichiana var. yunnanensis; assembly: GCA_018340775.1. Lineage (NCBI taxonomy): Eukaryota > Viridiplantae > Streptophyta > Pinopsida > Cupressales > Taxaceae > Taxus > Taxus wallichiana. The sequence goes on from CM031236.1 coordinate 452,662,056, forward strand.
TAGTTATTATTGGCCCAAGATTTTCAGTGATTGCTTTGCGTGGATCAAAAGGTGCAAGAATTTTGCATTCTTCACAGTAAAGAGAGGCTTGTTGCCCTTCCATTGCATCCAATTTCAGTTGACCAGCCATTCATGCAATGGGGTTTGGACTTCATTGAGTCATTAATCCCAATTCAAGCTAAGGGCACAAATGGATTTTGACAACCACGACTACTTCACCAAGTGGATCAAGTGCAGCACTCAAGGAAGCAAATGAGTCTAGCATCTTAGACTTCTATGAGGGGATAGTAACCAGATTTGGCATACCTACTACAATAATCTCAGATAATGCATTAGCATTCATTGGATCCAAGGTGACTGAGTGGGCTGTCAAGAACGGGATCTACCTAAGTACTTCATCAAACTACTACCCTCAGGGTAATGGCCAGGCTGAATCTACAAACAAGAACTTGTTGAGGATCATTAGGAGGACTCTTGATGAGAATCAAAGGTCTTGGCATACCAAACTAAAATCAGCCTTATGGGCTGATAGGATAACTCCCAAGAGATCCACAGGTAACTCTCCATTCAGGCTTGTTTATGGAAGAGAGGCAATCTTGCCCATGTCACTTGAGTTGCCAACATTGGAACTCATGAAGCAGTTAGAGTTGCTAGAGTTTGGGCCCATGGAGGTGAGATATGCAGAGTTGATGGAGCTCCAAGAGATCGAGATCGTATCCCAAGCAATGGAGAAGGATCAAGCTTTGATCAAGAAGACCTTTGATAGGAAGGCCAAGAGTAGATCTTTCCATGTTGGAGATCTAGTGTTAAAATGGGATGCAGATAGAGCAAAACCGGGAAGGCATTCAAAATTTGATGCCATTTGGAGTGGCCCATACATGGTCACAAAGTGTAAGGACAGTAATGCCTTCTAATTGTCTTCATTGGATGGTGAAGAACTGCAGATTCCAGTCAATGGAATCTATCTAAAGCATTGCTACTAAAGGGAAATTCTCCACCTTGTAAATATTAGCTTAGGTTTTCATTCCTCCAAGTGCTTGTGCACATTGTTTTGTTGTAGGTTGTTTTGCTTTCCCTAAGTGCTTTGGCATAGGCTTGCTATCCCTGGAGATGTTTTGCAGTCCTTGCTTCCATCAGGTGATATTCCATCTTCCTCCTTGCAACATTCTAAGTCAGTTGGGGTTCCGAACAGAAAATTTTATGACTCCATGCCCAATGGGCTGCTTCAGGCAACTGGTATCTTCATCTAGCAGGTAGATGACCCCTCTGAGTCGCCAAAATTGTTATCCAAAATGTGCCCCTGCTCATTTTTGTGGCTAACTCCTTGTGTTCTTACCTCTCTTGTGCCTCAGTCTCCATTTTTGATTTTTAGGCACTCAAATATTTCTAAAAATGGCACCATTGGATAGAGCTCTCTCTCAACTTTCCAGAAAGGTAAAGTTTTCCTCCTAACTCCTCATATTTTTCAAGTTATGGCTCGGCAGAGTTTTTGTGGGAAATTTTCCCTTAGGAGGCCCGCGGCCAATAGGAAGCTGCCACGTGGCACCTGGAGTGGTGGAGCACGGGGAAAATTTGAAATTTTTCCAAAGACCAAACGGGTAAAAATTCAAACTTTTGCCCGCCGATCCGATTTTGGCCTGTTTTTGCCCTAAATTTTCAAATCGCCATATCTTTCGATCTAGAGCTCGGATTTTCACGTTCTTTATATCAATGGAAAGCTGGTGAAATTATCTACAAGATTCTGTGGTCATTTTTTCATTTTGGTTCAGTTTGGAGAGATAAAATCAAGAAACATCTCTGGCATGTGGTAATGGCCAGAAATGACATTTCAACAACTAGTTTTAATGCAAAATGGGTCGCATTCTTCTTTAGCATGGCCAAAAATGTCAGGGCATGGGTCTATAAGGACGCCCATACTATTTTAATGCATCTACATTCAATGGGGAATGGCTCCCATGTTTTTTACACATTTTCTCTCTCCTGGGCTCGACCCATGCATTGTAAAATCCAGATTTGGCTCATTTTTTGAGGTTGAACATTTTTTTAGATAGCAAGCTTCTTCTTTCACCTTCAACAAGTGATTTTTGCAAGTATCAGACCTTCTTCATGATTGTAATAGGTCTCTACCTCTTTTATGTTGCAAATGCAAGGATTTTGACAGATGAAAAATGACAGGTCAGAGACTCTATGATCAATTTTCACCCTTTGTTTGTATTGTCTTGCTTCATTTCGAACTCTAATTACATCTTATCAGCTTTGTGTATGATGTTTCATGTTGCATTTTATGAAATTGTGTCAATTTTCATGAACAAGAAGTGTTCATCACTCCTTTGGTGTATCACCTATTAGCATTAGTTCTTTCTTTTTTACATTTTCTATCATTGTCCCTTTGGAATTTAGAGTAGATTTAGGAGTTTAAACCTCTACAATTGTGCAAGTGAAATAGTTGATCAGAGGAGTTGAGGAACCAGCCTCTAATCTAGAGATTCCTCTTCCATTTTTGCAAGTCCCACACTTGGGAAGAGGATTCAATGTTGTGCAATCACACTGGATGCTTAGAATGATCAAATTAGAAGCCTGATCAACATCCAGGGGGTGTTGCTGATTTGCAACAACAATACCTAATGACTCTTTTCATCTATTTACCTTCCCATTTAGTTTATCTTTTCTTGATGTTCGATTCTTTCATAAAATATCATTGTATTAAACCCAATCATTCCACCAATTACTCCTTAGTGCAACTTGGTCAAGTTGTTCTAGCTTTCACGCCCTTACCAAGACAAGTAATTTCTTTTCACACTCATATAAGAATCCAAGTCATATTGCCAGGTAGGAAGTTACAGGCTAAATACCATTTTGTTTAATTATTCACACATAACAACACACCCTTATTTATACATGAACCTATTTAGATGTCCATAATGATAAAATTTCTAGAAAAATTCAGCCCCATGCAAGAGCTTTGACATCCACAAATTATCATTCAAAAGATCTCAATAAATTTAAAATTAGGTCTACATATAACAACCAAGAAAATAAATACAAAACCCCAACCAGTTGCATACCCATATCGATTGGGTTACCCAAATTGATTCATTTATGCAAATCGATTTGTATACCCGAATCGATTTGGGTATCAAATCGATTTGTTTACAGAAAACACACAACCAAATTTCAGTTAACAAAATGAAAACCCACAAGCACAAATCAATTTTAAACACACAAATTCACAAAATATTTTCCTTCTTCCAGTACAGGAAAAACCCAACTCTTTTCCTTTTGGGTACAATTTATTTTAATGCAAAGAAGGAATTTTTAACCTTTCTTTTACTTTATTTTTGCAAATCAAAACCCAATACCCCATCTACGTTTTTTTTCTAGGTTTAGCTAAAAACACACAAAGAAAACTAAAAGAATACGAGAATCCATCAATTTATTTTTCAAATTTCATCTCCAAACAATTAAATCAAAAGGTGTCCACAATTTTCTTGATTGTCATTAAAACATAATGTGTATTTCCTCTTTTTTTTACAAAATAACACAAGAGAGAAGGGAGAAGATATTCATGCCTAAAGTAAACCCAGAATCAACAACCTCTTACTCTTCCACTCCAACAAGTTGAATTCTTCCTTCCTCCAAAACTCACGCAGTATCCCAGAGAGGAAACATGAAAATAGACAAAGTAAAAGAAAAATATAATGAAATAAACTATAGTTGGGCATCGAATTGGAGAATTTTCAGCTTCCCAACGTCGGTACATGCAATAGTGCATGCCACACACACAGTTCCTCAGAAGGTGTTTCACTTTACGAAACCCATAAATATTAATAAATAAATAAAAACTTTTGGCTTACATGCCAAATCCTTCTAAAATATATATACTAATTAATATTTCATTTATATATATTTTTACTTTAATTGTTACCCAACTTAATGGTTAAGTTAAAATTAACCTCCATAATACAAGTCCACATATTTCCAACAATATATTACCATATTAATTAGTTGAATTTCCAGGATTTATATAAAACATTCCAATAAACAAAAATCACCAAGTCCGTAAATAATAATTCGAATATTCTCATAAAGCTGGCTTGATATAGCATTGTCAAATAAAATAGACGCAGTTATCATCACGGTCATTGCAAAAGTTGAACAAAACAAAAGATGAGCAAACCAATTAAAATAAAATAACCAAAATACAAATAACCGAAAGATTTACTATCATTTGTGAACCGTTTTACCTACGATTAAGGCCTAATCACGTTTTAGGAAGGATCATCAAGGTGGGTGCAGGGTTACTCATTCAGTAGTGTCATGCCCCGTAGCAGAAGTTGTGGGTCATGACATGACGAACCAAATGAATTTTACACACAAAGATAATCTCGTCTAATCCTGATTAGAATTAACCGTGGTTAATTTAACTTACAATAAATTTGGGATGTTACAAACTGGGACACCTTACAATCCCCTACTATCTCTAGAGCCCCGAGGTCCATTTTTCCTACCTATCTAGAGCTCTCCATGGGGTGGCCCCCTCCATATATGACAACAAAACACATAATCCGAGACCTCTGGATTCCCCCTATTGTTCTATAGTGGGATCAAGATAGGAGAGATAGGGAGATCTATCTATATCTATAGGGGGTGTGCTCCTCGTATAGATATATGAAAAGGTACGACAAGTGAAATGAATGAAACATGTGAGTCTCCCCTAGATTTCTATCGAATAAATAAAACATGTGACTCAATGGGTCCCATATAGATATATAGATAGGGAAATTTGTTTACATGCGCCATACTAGTTAGCGATTTCTATCTTCCGATCAAAGCAAGCAGGCTCGGTAAAGTGAGATAAAATAGATAGGGTGATAATTCAGGCTTACACCCAAGAAAGTGGGAGGGGGCCCTATCTGAACTATGGGCCAAGATAAAGAAGATAATCTCAGCTATTCTAGGTTGGCCTCCCCTCTCTACTTGATAAATATAGTGGCTTAGGGGACCCGACCCTTATAGAGAACTATCTAGTCTTGGATAGGGATAGAATTCTTTCTTGAGATACGGTTGCTTCAGGCCCTACTTGCGGCCCCTTCCCCGTGCTTCGGGATTAGATAACCCCACCGTATTAACCCCCAAAGGACTCCCAAATTGAGTGGGGGAAGGATGTATAGAGATTGGGAAGTTGGACAACACTATAGAGAAAGTTCAACCTTAGCCGTTTATTTGAAGAAAAGGTATAGAATCGTGCTAGTCCATGTGGGCCAATAGAATAGAATATCAGTAAAGAAGATGAGGCTGGAGGTCCTCTACGGACCTAATCTTTAAAGAGGAGGGGTACCTCTAGGTCCTAGTTTGTAGAGGTAGAGAAGTATAAATCTAGGTGCTAGTCCCTGTGGGCCTAGTTCCACAGTACCTATAGGTGCTAGTCCCTACAGTCCTAATTCCTAGAGAGGTGTGTCATATCTAATAGAAACTAGTCTCGTCCCTTGACCCCAAGGTAGGATGGGTGTGCTTGAGGTCTGGTACCTCACCCCCATATCTATAGATAGGGCGGGGAGATCCCATATACCATATAGTTCGGGGAGGGGGAACCTCGCCTCAAGGTGAACAAGAAGGGTTTCTCTAGGTGTTAGTCCCTACGGGCCTAGTCCTTAGACAAAAGATGAGTAGGGGTTCCTTGAGGTCTTGTACCTCGGCCTCAAGGTGAATGTAAGAGGATATAAATTAATAGTGAATAAACAAATAAGCGGTTAATAGAACTCATTAAATAACATGTCCTCCTCTCCATTCCTCTTCTATTTATATTTCTATAGAATATATCTTTCAAGTAAGATAAGTGGAGAAAGTAAAACCTTATCACATGTATTCATGGCATATATCTATCTGGGTCACTTGGATAGAGATCCTGGACTAAATTATACTAGAGGCCCCGTGGAGTGTTTGACATGGCTAGTCTATATGGTTAGGCAGGCCATCACTCTCCAGATAGAGATAGAGATAGATCTGCCTAGATCGGGTAGACCCTCAAAGGAAATGGAGGGCATACCATCTATTTACCCGACCATATAGAGATATATGGCTCTTTATAGTTTATAGAAATGAAATTTGGGGTATGCTTATTTAGTTTTCCCCCATATATTTAATCTAAACTAGGAGGGGGCGAGCTATATAGATTGAGTGCATCTTGATCCATATATATATATATATATATGTATATATATATCTCCCGTAAATATCCTATCCTAACCATACTAGTCTAGTTCTTTATATATGACACTCCTAACTCCGTGTCGAATATATAAAGATAGGGCCTAACTAATACCAACTTGAGGCCATAGTTCATATAGGGCCCCCGGGGGTGATTTCGGGTGACCCACCTCACTATGGCCCTGAACTACAGGACAAAACTCCGCTCATATAATATGAACTATAGGGGGTCAAGCCCCCGAGGTCTCTTACCTGACCGAAGTCACATGGGATCGAGCATTGGCCCTGAATACTATCAAGTCAAGTCCCAAACAGATAAATCTATAGGAGTGCATGGATTCATCCATTCTATATTTGATACAACCTTTCACTAGTTGTATATCTCGTTTCCATATGGAGAGATAAAGGGATAATACCCCCAAGCAATATAGATGAGATGATATGGGTCACCAACTCTCTTCCGCTCGACTCTCTATACTATATACATGATACTATAAGTCATCAGCCCTAATCTACTTAGGTGTTGATCTCCATACAGAGTAATTCGTCGCCATCTTAGTGGCTACTGACAAATGGAATGGTACTCCCTTTATATAACTTGACTTTAAAAAGAGTGATAGATACATCACCTTCATATCACGACCCTGAACTCTCTAGATGGGGTCGGTCATGCAACCCATTATTTAGTCGGTCTAAAGTCGGTTTGATGTCGAGTGTTAGTATTTTAGATTGGTCATTTCTCTGAGGGATTATGTATAGCTTTGAAGGATTAATAGTCATCATATTGGTAGTTAGCATTCAGATTGGTCATTTTTGATTGGTCGTTAGTGATTGGTCATTGCTCTAAGGATTAGTACTCACCCATAGTTTAGATAGACGCAGTTCCCAGTCATTCTAAGGAGTTCCCCTATCTATATCTAAATAGGATTGGTACTCACCCATATTTCATATATTGTGGATGAGGAGTGCCCCACCTATCCATGCTCTTTAGATTAGTATGTTAGTATGAGGATTGGTAGTACTCATTGAAGGATTGGTAGTTTCGATTGGTCATTGCTTCAAAGGATTGGTATTCCCATATATGGATATAGATATGGATATGGATAGGGGTCGTATCACGTATAAAATATATTATGCATTAATGTCATGTAGATTAGATTCTAATGAAATGAAGCCTCGAATAAACCATGTTGGTTTGGTAATAATTATGCACCCCGAATGCATTAAAGTTTTATCTAGGGTCTAATATACACCTCAAATGTTTTTCCATCGGTTGGTATGCACCTCGAATAAAGTAATAGATAGGGGTCGATCACCATTTATGCAATGCCAGATAGATCTAGATCTATATAGGGTGGGTCCCAATCTGGTAGAGTGTGTATCTTCGTATCACGTATATAATATGTCAATGTCTATCTATGCTAGCTATCTAGTCAAGCTCGCATGCTTGATACCATATATAGAAATAGAGATTGGACTAGATATATCTGTGTGCGATATTCTATATAGTTTCATTGGAACTTTACCCTACAAGCTTAAGAGAATAATGTGTTAGAAAATATAAGTGAGTAAGCGGATAAGATGAAATTTATCTACTTCTTATAAATGAGTTTATCTCTATTTGAACTCAAAGCCCCTCTCTATAGATCCGTAAAACCACTATTCTCGACCAATCGGAAAACAACAGGTGATCAAGCCCCTCATCAAAATTGTATCGATGAGTGTCTCCCATTGTATCTCTCCTCTTCGTGGTTAGTATTTCCCACTCTGATCCTCCTCTGATTGTGTATCCTACCCTCTTCCATCTATATAGATAGGTGAGATAGAGTCCTCTTCGATAGAGTCCTTGTTGTGATGCAGTGAATGTTCATGGTCCTAACATGTGATGGTCAATATTAGTAGTGTAATTCCCATCATGAAGTGAGTGGTTGGAGTCAGATTCCCATCATGCAATGAGTGGTTATGGTCCCATCCTATAGTCATTGGTTGATCAAGTGGTTGGTCGAGTACTAACTTGTTTATCGTCAACTGTATTATATATCCTTATAGATTTTCTCTCCACTCTATTGAGTGACACTCTTGCCTACATCCTTGACCAAATGGGAAGGTAAATAAATGAAAAGATCCATTAAGCATATTAAGGGATAAGTAAATATGGAATGCTTATATAGCTACATTTCAGCATCATGAATGTACTTATCTCATAAGGATCCTAGTTGGCCTTTGGCATCTATCTCGATATAAAATCTTGCAAGGTAGGTTTAATTAGAAACAAAGTAAATACAAACTATAAGATCTAGATAACTATGAAAGGGATAGATGTGAGGTGGTGGAAGACTTAAAAATCATAAGACTAGTGTGTTGTCTTGAGTTTAGCCATAACCTACATGGCAGATAACTTTGGCCAAAGTAATGCATTGATGGCTGTGCATTGTCTGATCACCTAGTCCTCCAATTAAATAAAAATTGTCAATAACCTGATCATGGGAAGTTGAACACTAAACATGAGGTATACAATGGTTGGATACCTAATACGAGGTTAGGAAACTAGCTTTGGGTATGATCAAAGATGGCTACCTCAGCTATACTTTGACCAAAAGATGGCAAAATTCTAAAATTTGACTCAAGGAAAGTACTCGATTACAAAATATTGGGAACGCTTTCACTTGATTTCTTGATTTTTGTGTTCAATAATGCATTTTTCTTTGGATTTGTAGGGTTCCTATGTGGTAAGCATTCAAAGATTTATAGATCCATTCGGCATCCATGCCGAGGTGGCAGAAAATCTAAAAAAAAACCATTTAGAGTTTTTTTAGGTTTTCTACGTTTAGTAATGGGTTTTCTCTTCGACTTTGCAAAGTTCCTTTTCATCAAATATTTGAAGATTTATATAGATCCATTTAGCATCCGTGTTGGGATGGAAAAAACTCTGAAAAAAAAACATTACTTTTTTTTTCTATGTTTTTTGCATTCGGTAATGGGCGTTTTTCATTCGGATATGCAGAGTTCATGTGTGTCAAAAATTTGAAGATTTATAGATCCATTTAGACATCGGTGCCGGGGTGGAAAAAATTATGGAAAAACCACTTGTGATTTTTTTCGGGTTTTTTACATTTGGAAATGGGTTTTTTTCACCAAATTTTTAGAGTTCCTATGTGTTGAGGATTTGAAGATTTATAGATCCATTTAGACATCCGTGTTGGGGTTTTAAAAAGCTGAAAAAAATTATTTCTACATTTTTCTGGTTTTTATGCATTCGATAATGGGTTTTTTTCCTTCACTTAGCAAAGTTCCTATGTGTCTAGGATTTAAATATTTATAAATCCATGTAGACATTCATGCCAAGGTTGAAGAATATCTGAAATAAAACATTTATGGGTTTTTCATGGTTTTTTGCGTTCGGTAATGGGTTTTTTTCTTCGGCTTTGTAGAGTTCCTGTGTGTCGAGGATTTGAATATTTATAGATCCATTTAGACATCTCGTGTAGGTGTGGTAGAAATTCTAAAAAATCATTTTTGGGTTTTTGCGTTGAATAATGGGTTTTTTTCTTCAGCTTTGCAAATTTCATGTGTGTCGAGTATTTGAAGATTTATAGATCCATTTAGACATTCGTGTCGGGGTGACAGAAAATTTGAAAAATATCATTTCTCAATTTTTTGTGTTCGGTATCAAGTTTTCTTCTTCGGCTTTTAATATGTTCTATGTGTCAAGGATTTGAAGATTTATAGATCCATTTAGACATTAGTGCCAGGGTGGCCAGAAAATTTGACAAAAATAATTTCTAGGTTTTTCGCTTTCACTAAAGGGTTTTTTTCTTTAGCTTTGTAGACTTCTGTGTGTTGAGTATTTGAAGATTTATGGATCCATTTAGACATCTCGTGTCATGATGGCAAAAATATGAAACAAAGCCATTTCTCGGTTTTTTACGTTTGGTAATGGGATTTTTTTCTTTGGCTTGAAGAGTTAATGTGTCGAGGATTTATAGATCCATTTAGACATTCGTGTCGGTGGCGAAAATATGAAAACCAATTTCGTTGTTTTTCTTGGTTTCTTTCGTTTGGTAATGGGTTTTTTTCGTAGGCTATGATGAGTTCCTGTGTGTCAAGGATTATAAGATTTATAGATGCATTTAGGCATGATTAAGTTCCGAGGTGGCAAAAATCTTTAAAAAATATTTCTGGTTTTTGCATTCGTAATGGGTTTATTTATTTGGATTTTCAAAGTTTATGTGTGTTGAGCATTTAAAGATTTATAGATACATGTAGACATCTCTGTTCATGATGGCAAAAATCTGGAAAAAAACTTTTCTTATTTTTTTCTTTATTTTTTACATTTGGTAATGGTTTTTTTTTGACTTTGAGTTCCCGTGTGTCAAGTATTTGAATATTTATATATCCATTTGGACATTTATGCTTTGAGTAGGCAAGAAATCTTATAAAACAATTTCTTTGTTTTTCTAGGTTTTTGCTTTCAATAATGGGTTTTTTTCTTCGGCTTTGAAAATGTCCAATGTGTCAAGGATTTGAAGATTTATATATCCATTTAGACATTTGCATAGTTCCTATGTGTTGAGGATTTGATGATGTAAATATCCATTTAAACATCCCTCCTAGGATGGCAAAAAAACATTAAAAAAACTATTTCTATGTTTTTTTGCATACGATAATGGGTTTTTTTCTTCGACTTTGCACGCTTATTGTGTGTTGAGGATTTAAAGATTTATAGTTCCATTTAGACATACGTGTTGGGGTGGCAGATAATTTGAAAAAACTATTTCTAGGTTTTTCTTATATTTTTGTGTTCGGTAATGGGTTTTTTTTTTCTTCTTTTGAGTTCCTATGTTTCGAGATTATAAGATTTATAAATGCAAAGCCGACATATCTGACAGCTTAGTTTTGAAAAATTGGTAAACCTCTTTATCAGAACAAGAAGAAGCAATGCACAATAAGGATGATGAAGAAGAGTAGGCACTTTCTTCACATCAAAAATGTAAAGGAAAAGGTAAAGGAAAACCTAATTCTATCAAAAGTCCCAAAATCAAAATCGTATCAAGGGGATAGACAACAGAAGAAGCAATTTCCAATATGCAAAAGAGGACATAACCTACAAGATTGTTGGTATAATACTTACAAGAAAGGTTCATCAAGAAACTCGGACCTCCAAAACAATCTCACAAGGGACATTCTAACTACAATCAAGGGCGTAAAAATGGGGAACTGAAAAGAAGACCTGTCAAGAAGGAAATATTGTTTGAGCAACAAGAACAATCAAACAATGAAGATTTCTTGTTCGGTTCTCGATCAAGTGAACCATCCACATCATCTAGCAATGTTTGGTATGTTGATTCGGGAGCCACTTGACACATGACCAACCACGAGACTAATTTATTTCAATAAAGGACATGCCATCAAAAATCATGTTTCGTTGGGAGATGATTCTTCATATACAGCCTGTTCGGGATTGGGAACATTTCTCTACCCCTTGGTTCATGCAAATGCAAACTATCGGATGTCTTATATGTCCATGGGTTGACTAAGAATCTTCTTTCAGTTAGTCAACTCCTAGATCACAACTTAAAAATTGACTTTGATACTCAATCCTACAAGAAAAAGTGTTTGATACGAGACAAATCAAGAGGATTGAAAATAATTGCAAAAGCCTCTAATGTGGGACGCATGTTCCAACTTGATTTTTTTCACAGAGAAGATCAAGCACTTGTGGTTAAGAACTCCACCTCAGCACAGTTGTGGCATCAGAGATTTGGTCATATAAGTTTCAAATATCTTGAAACACTTCACCGGCGTAATATGGTACATGGGCTACCATCTCTTCAGAAGGATACAGATAAGTGTCCTCACTGCCTAGTAGGAAAACAACACAGAGCTTCGTTCCAAAGGAGTACATTTCAATCTCATGGTAAACTTGACCTGGTTCATACCGATCTTTGTAGTCTAATGCAGCCAAGTCATTCGGGTTCCAGTACTTCATGCTTTTTGTTTTACTTTTGCTAATGGGTTTTTTTCTTCAGCTTTAGAGAGGTCTTGTGTGTCGGGGATTTGAAAATTTATAGATCCATTTAGACATCCATGCATGTGTGGCAGAAAATATGAAAAAACCAATTTCTGGGTTGTTTGTGTTTGGTAATGGGTTTTTTTCTTTGGCTTTGCAGAGTTCCTATGTGTCGAGGATTTGTAGATTTATAGATCTATTTAGACATCGTCAGGGGTGGCGAGAAATATGAAAAAAATCATTTCGGGTTTTTTCTAGGTTTTTGTGTTTGGTAATGGATTGTTTCTTTGGATTTGCAGAGTTCCTATGTGTCAAGGATTTGAAGATTTATAGATCCATTTACAGATTCATGTCGCGGTTGAAGAAAATATGAAAAAACCATTTTTGTGTTTTTCTTGATTTTTTGAATTTGGTAATGGTTTTTTTCAATTTTGTAGAGTTCTTGTTTTTCGAGGACTTGAAGATTTATATATCCATTTAGACATTCGTGTTAGGGTGGCGTAAAAATCTGAAAAAATAACTATTTCTATGTTTTTTGCATTCAGTAATAGGTTTTTCTCTTCGGCTTTGCATAGTTCCTATGTGGAGGAGGATTTGAAGATTTATAGATCTATTTTGACATCCATGTCGGGTGACAGAAAATATGAAAAAAACATTTTTGGGTTTTTTTAATTTTTTACTTCAGCTTTGAAGAGTTCTTGTGTGTGGAGAATTTACAAATTTATAGATCCATTTAGACATCCATGCCGGGTGGCAAATATTTGAAAAAAACCATTTCGGGTTTTTTGTGCTCGATAGTAGTTTTTTCCTTTTTCAAAGATTTCATTTTCCTATGTGTCAAGGATTTGAAGATTTATAGATCCATTTAGACATCCGTTTTGGGTTGCAAAATATCTCAAAAAAATGATTTTTATGTTTTTCCGGGTTTTTGCATTCATTAATGGTTTTTTCCTTCGGTTTTGCAAGGTTCTGTGTGTTTGAGGATTTGAAGATTTATAGATCCATTTAGACATCTCATGTGCCGAGGTGGCGTAGAAAATCTAAAAAAACATTTTTGGGTTTTTTACATTTGATAATGGATTTATTTATTCATCTTCTGATTTCTTGTGTGTCAAGGATTTGAAGATTTATAGATCCATTTTGACATCCATCCTACCGTGGCAAAAATCTTTAAAAAAATAATTGTGGGTTCTTAGCATTCGGTAATGTGTTTTTTCATCGATTTGTAGAGTTCCCGTGTATCGAGGATTTGAAGATTTATAAATCTATTTAAACATCCCTGTTGGAGTGGCGAAAATCTAAAAAAAAGTCATTTCGGATTTTGTTTGCGTTTCGGTAATGGTTTTTTCTTCGATTTTAGAGTTCATGTGTGTCAAGGAGTTGAAGATTTATAAATCCATTTAGACATTCGTTTTGGGGTTACAAAAATTTGGAAAAAAATCATTTACGGGTTTTTTGGATTTTTTGGGTTTTTTTACGTTCGTAATAAGTTTTTCTTTGGCTTTGCAAAGTTGCGTGTGTTGAGGATTCAAATATTTATAGATCCATTTAAACATCCGTGTCGGGTGGTAGAAAAAATGAAAAAAAAACATTTCGGTGTTTTTACTGTGCTTTTTTTCATTCGGTAATGGTTTTTTTCTTTGGCTTTGCAGAGTTCCTGCGTGTCGAGGATTTGAAGATTTATAGATCCATTTAGATATTTTGTGCCAAGGTGGCGTAGAAAATCTAAAAAAAAAAAAAAAACTATTTTCTAAGTTTTTTCTGTTTAGTAATGAGCTTTTTTCTTCGGCTTTGCAGAGTTCCTGTGTGTCAAGAATTAGAAGATTTATAGATCCATTTAGACATCCGATTTGGGGTGGTAGAAATTAGGAAAAAACCATTTCAGGTATTTTTTGCTTTTTACGTTTGATAAAGGGTTTTTCGACTCATCAAAGTTTACGTGTGTCGAGGATTTAAAGGTTTATAATTCCATTTAGACATTTGTGTCGTAGTGATGACGAGAAAAATAGGAAAAAATCCATTTTTGCTCATTTCGTGTTTTTTACGTTCGGTAATGTGTTTTCTCTTAATCTTTGCAAAGAACCTATGTCAAGGATTTGAAGATTTATAGATCCATTTAAACATCCGCGCCATGTGGTAGAAAACTCAAAAAAAAACCAATTCTAGGTTTTTGCGTTCGGAAATGGGTTTTTTTCTTCAGTTTTGCAGAGTTCCTGTGTGTCGAGGATTTGAAGATTTATAGATCCATTTAGACATCCATGCAAAGTAGTGGTAGAAAATATGATAAAAACCATTTCTTTTTTTTTTTGCATTCGATAATAGGTTTTTTTCTTCGACTTTGCAAAGTTCTTTGTGTCAAGGATTTTAAAATTTATAGATCCATTTAGACATCCGTGTCGTGGTGGTAAAAAATCTTTAAAAATATATTTCTAGGTTTTTCCGAGTTTTTGTGTTCGATAATGGGTTTTTTTCTTTCGCTTTGAAGAGTTCTTGTGTGTCAAGGATTTGAATATTTATAGATTCATTTAAACATCCATGTTGGGGTGGCAAAAAATCTAGATTAACCTCTATTTAGGATTTTCTAGGTTTTTTACGTTCGTTAATGGTTTTTTGTTTGAATTTATAGAGTTCTTGTGTGTCGAGTATTTGAAGATTTATAGATCCATTTAGAAATACTTTCCGGGAGTCGTAGAAAATCTAAAAATAAAAATTGTTTCTAGGTTTTTAACATTCGGTAATGGGTTTATTCCTTGGATTTACTGAGTTGTTGTGTGTCAAGGATTTTAAGATTTATATATCCATTTAGACATCTATGTCGGAGTGGTAAAAATATGAAAAAAAAACATTTCTTACTTTTTTCTTAGTTTTTGCATTCGCAATTGATTTTTTTCAGATTTTCGAGTCCTTATGTGTCGAGAAGTTGAAGATTTATAGATCCATTTAGACATTCGTGTCGGGGTGGCATAAATTCCGAAAAAAACTATTTTTGGGTTTTTTAGCATTTTTTACGTTTGGTAATGAGTTTTTTTCTTTAGCTTTGCAAATTTCATGTGTGTCGAGGATTTGAAGATTTATAGATCCATTTAGACATCTATGTCGGGGTGTGGCAAAAATCAAAAAAACCATTTCTAAGTTTTTTTAGATTTTTTACATTCGACAATATGTTTTTTTTTCATATTTGGAGAGTTCTTGTGTGTCGAGGATTTGATGAGTTAAAAATCCATTTATACATCCGTGCGGGGTGAGAGAAAATTTTAAAAAACCATTTCTTTGTTTTTCGGTTTTTTTTGCATTCGGTAATGGATTTTTTTCTTGGGCTTTGTAGAGTTCATGTTTGTTGAAGATTTGAAGATTTATAGATCCATTTAGACATCTGTGCAAAGTCGCGAGAAAATATGAAAAAAAAAACCATTTCGGGTTTTTCTTGGTTTTTTGCTTTCGTTATTGGGTTTTTTCTTCGGCTTTGCAGAGTTCCTGTGTGTCGAGGATGTGAAGATTTATAGATCCATTTAGACATCCGTGTCAGGGTGGCGTGAAAATTTGAACAAAACCATTTCTGGTTTTTTTTTTGTCACTTCTTTGCTTTGCAGAGTTCATGTGTGTCGAGGATATGAATATTTATAAATCCATTTATACATCTGTGTTAGGGAGGTAGAAAATATGAACAAAAAAAATTGTTTCAGGGTTTTTGTGTTCGATAATGAGTTTTTTCTAGGTTTTTTGCGTTCAATAATGGGTTAATTTTCTACATTGTAGAGTTCTTGTGTGTTGAGGATTTAAACATTTATAGACTCATTTAAACATTTGTGCCAAGGTGGAAGAAAATATTTTAAAAACCATTGATGGGTTTTCTGGGTATTTTGCATTTGGTAATTTAGTTTTTTTCTTCGTCTTTGTAGAGTTCCTGTGTGTCTAGGATTTGAAGATTTATAGATCTATTTAGACATCTCGTGTCCCGAGGTGGCAAAAATATAAAAAAACCATTTTTGGTTTTTTACGTTCGGTTATGGAATTTTTTTCTTGACTTTACAGTTTCCTGTGGGTCGAAGATTTGAAAATTTATAAATCCATTCAGAAATTTGTGCTAGGTTAGCAAAATATGAAAAAAAAACCATTCTAGGTTTTTGTGTTCGATGTGCTTTTTTTTTACTTTGTGGAGTTCCTATGTGTCAAGGATTTGTAAATCTATAAATTAATTTAGACATCTTTGTCGGTCTGGCATAAATTTAAAAAAAAAAAAAAAAAAGTTTTTTTGGGGTTTTTGCATTTAGTAATGGGTTTTTTTCTTTGGTTTTATAGAGTTTATATGTGTACATGATTTAAAGATTTATAGATCCATTTAGACATTTGTGTCAAGGTGGCGTAAAAATCTGAAAAAAAAATCTAATTCTAGTTATTCTTGTTTTTACATTCAGTAATGGGTTTTTTTCTGTCTTTGCAAAGTTCCTGTGTGTTAAGGATTTGAAGATATATAGATCCATTTAGACATCCGTGTCGGATGGCAAAAAATCTTAAAAAAACCATTTCTAGGTTTTTTGCATTCGGTAATGGGTTTTTTTCTTTGGCTTTGTAGAGTTCTTGTGTGTCGAGGATTCGAATATTTACATATCCATTTAGACATTCGTATCAAGGTGGGAAAAAATATGAAAATATCATTTCCTTGTTTTTCTATCTTATTTACGTTTGGCAATGGGTTTTTTTTCGGCTTTGCAGAGTTCCTATGTGTCAAGGATTTGAAGATTTATAGATCCATTTATACATCCGTGCGGGTGATTTGAAAATCTAAAGACAAAAAACCATTTCTAGTTTTTTCTTATATTTTTCGTTTGATAATGAGTTTTTTTCTTCAGATTTGTAGAGTTTCTGTGTTATGAGGATTTGAAGATTTATATATCCATTTAGACATATGTGGCGAGCTCGAAGAAAATCTAAAAAAACATTACTAGGTTTTATGCGTTCGGTAATGGGTTTTTAGAATGGCTTTGAACAATTCCTGTGTCGAGGATTTGAAACTTTATAGATCCATTTATACATCCGTGGCGGGGTTTTTGAAAATCTAAAGAAAATATTTCTTGGTTTTTCTAGGTTTTTTACGTTCAATAATGGAGTTTTTCAATGCCTTTGAATAGTTCCTATGTGTCGAGGATTTCAACATTCATAGATCCATTTAGACATTCGTGCCTCTGGGTGGTAGAAAATCTAGAAAAAAACATATTTTGGGTTTTTTTGCATTTGGTAATGGGTTTTTTCTTTGACTTTGAAGAGTTCTTATGTGTCGAGGATTTGAAAATTTATAGATCCATTTAGACATCCTTGTCAAGGTGGCAAAAAATCTAAAAAATAACCATTTCGAGTTTTAATGAGTTTTTACATTCGATTATGAGTTTTTTTGGCTTTATAGAGTTCCTGTGTTTCGAGGATTTGAAGATTTATAGATCCATTTAGACATCTTTACTGGGGTGGTAGAAAATCTGGAAAAAAAAAGTCATTTTTGGGTTTTTCTGAGATTTTTGCGTTCGATAGTGGGTTGTTTTTCTTTATCTTTACTGAGTTTTTGTGTGTCGAGGAATTGAAGATTTACATATCAATTTAGACATCCATGCCAGGGGTGGCGTAAAAATTAAAAAAATCATTTCGGGGTTTTCCTTGGTTTTTGCATTCGATAATGGGTTTTGTTCTTCGGCTTTGCATAGTTCCTGTGTGTCGAGGATTTGAAGATTTATAGATCCATTTAGACATTGTGTTAGAGTGGCAAAAAATCTGAAATAAAGTATTTGTAGGTTTTTTTTGGGTTTTTGCATTCAATAATGTGTTTTTCTTCGGCTTTAAAGAGTTCCTACGTGTCAAGCATTTGAAGATTTATATATCCATTTACACATCCATCGCGGGAGGCGAAAAATCTAAAAATAAACTATTTCTAGGTTTTTTTCGCATTCGGTAATGGGGTTTTCTCTTTGGCTTTGTTGAGTTCATGTGTGTCGAGGATTTGAAGATTTATAGATGCATTTAGAAATCTATCTTTGGGGTGCAAGAAATTCTGAAAAAAACTGGTAATGAGTTTTTCTTTGGGTTTGTAGAGTTCTTGTGTGTCGAAGATTTGAAAATTTATAGATCCATTTAGACATCCATGCCTAGGAGCAAGAAAATCTAAAAAAATATTTCTAGGTTTTTTTTTTTTCGGTAATGATTTTTTTCTTCGACTTTGCAAAGTTCTTGTGTGTCGAGGATTTGAAGATTTATAGATCCATTTAGACATCCATGTCGGGGTGGCAGAAATTTGAAAAAACCCATTTTTGGGTTTTTCTGGGTTTTTGTATTCGGTAATGAGTTTTTTTCTTTGGCTTTGCAAAGTTCCTGCGTGTCTAAGATTTGAAGATTTATAAACCCATTTAGACATTTGTGTCGGGGTGGTAGAAAATCATAAAAAACCATTTGTGGGTTTTTCTCGGGATTTTGAGTTCGATAGTGGGTTTTTTTTCTTCGGCTTTGAAGAGTTCTTGTGTGTCGAGGATTTCAAGATATATAAATCAATTTAGACATCTATGCTGGGGGTGACAGAGAAAATCTAAAATAAACCCATTTTAGGTTTTCTGGGTTTTTTTACATTCGGTTTATGGGTTTCGTTCTTTAGCTTTGCAGATTTCCGAGTGTGTCGAGGATTTGAAGATTTATAGATCCATTTATACATCTGTTTTGGGGTGGCAAAAATATGAAATAAAGCATTTCTGGTTTTTACGGGTTTTTAACATTCGGTAATGTGTTTTTTTATTCAGCTTTCTGATTTCTTGTGTGTTGAGGATTTGAAGATTTTTATATCCATTTACACATCCATCACGGAAGGCGATTTTTTTTTTAAAACCATTTCGGGTTTTTTGGGTTTTTTTGTTCGGTAATGGGGTTTTTTCTTTTATTTTGTTGAGTTAATGAAGATTTACATATGCATTTAAATAACTGTGATGGGTGACAAAAATTTAAAATAAACAATTTCTCGGGTTTTTTACGTTCGAGAATGGGTTTTTTTTTCTTTAAAGAGAGTTCATCGTGTCGAGGATTTGAAGATTTATAGATCCATTTAGACATCCATGCTAAAAAGGTAGAAAATTTAAAAAAACTATTTCTAGGTTTTTCTTGGTTTTTGTGTTCAATAATGTGTTTTCTTCAACTTTGTAGAGTTCCTATGTGTCAAGGATTTGAAGATTTATAGATCCATTTAGACATCTATGCCAAAGTGACATAAAACCTAAAAAAATATTTCTTGGTTTTTATGTTCATTAATAGGTTTGGTCTTGGATTTGTAGAGTTCCTATGTGTTGAGGATTTAAAGATTTATATATCCATTTAGACATCTCATGCTGGTGGCAAAAATCTAAAAAAACCATTTCGGTTTTATGTGTTCTTCATGTTTGTAAAGGGTTTTTTCTTCACCTTTGTAGAGTTCTTATGAGTCAAAGATTTATAGATCCATTTAGACATTCGTGTCGAGGGTGGAAGAAAATAAGAAAAAAACTATTTTTATTTTTTTACATTTGATAATTGGTTTTACTCTTCAAATTTCCGAGTTCTTGTCTGCTGAGGATGTGAAGATTTATTGATCTATTTAGACATCTCATCTTTGGGTGGAAGAAAATATAAAAAAATCATTTCTCAATTTTTAGGGATTGGTAATGGGTTTTTTTTTCAGCTTTATAGAGTTCATGTGTGTCAAGGATTTCAATATTTATATAGATCCATTTAGAAATCCGTGTCGGGGTGGCGTAGATCTGAAAAAAAAAATGATTTCTGGTTTTTTCTTGGTTTTTTGCATTTAGTAAAGGGTTTTTTCTTCACCTTTGTAGATTTCTTATGTGTCGAGGATTTGAAGATTTATAGATCTATTTAGACATCTCGTGTTTGGGTGGAAGAAAATATTAAAAACCATTTCTATGTTTTTGCATTCGATAATGGATTTTTTTCTTGGCTTTGAAGAGTTCTTTGTCATGTCAAGGATTTGAAGATTTATAGATCCATTTAGACATTTGTGCTAAGGTGGAAGAAAATATGAAAAAAATCATTTCTTAGTTCTTTTGGGCTTTTTGCGTTTGGTAATGGGTTTTAGTTTCTTCGACTTTCTGAGTTCTTGTGTGTCGAAGATTTGAAGATTTATACATCTTTTTAGAAATTCGTGTTGGGGTGGTTTGGAAAATCTAAAAAATAAATAATTTCTTTATTTTTTGTGTCGGGTCATGGGTTTTTTATTCAGCTTTGTAGAGTTCCTATGTGTCGAGGATTTGAAGATTTATAGATCCATTTATACATCCGTGTTGGGGTGATAGCAAATATGAAGAAAACCATTACTTAGTTTTTCTGGGTTTTTTGCATTCGGTAATGGTTTTTTCTTTGGCTTTGCAGAGCTCCTGTGTGTCGAGAATTTGAATATTTATACATCCATTTAGACATCTATGTCAGTGGTGACAGAAAATCTAAAAAAAACTTTTCTCAATTTTTTTGGTTTTTTTACTTTCGGCAATGGTATTTTTTTCATCTTTGAATATTTCTTGTCTCACAAAGATTTGAATATTTATAGATCGATTTAGAAATCGGTACCGGGGTGGCAAAAAAAATTTAAATTTTTTATTTTTTATTTTTCTAAGTTTTTCGTGTTCAATAATAGGTTTTTTTCTTAGGCTTTGCAGAGTTCTTGTGTGTCGAGGATTTGAAGATTTATAGATCTCTGTAGACATCCTTTTCGGGGTGGCAAAAAATCTGAAGAAAAAAAAAACCTTTTCTTGTTTTTTCTAGAATTTTTACGTTCGGTAATGGTTTTTGTACTTCGGCTTTGCATAGTTCCTCCGTGTCGAGGATTTGAAGATCTATAGATCGATTTAGACATCCATGTCGGGGAGGCAAAAAATCTCAAAAAAAACCATTTTTGGGTTTTTTGCATTCAGCAATGGGTTTTTTGTCTTTGCGGAGTTCTTGTGTGTTGTGGATTTCAAGATTTATAAATCCATTTAGACATTCGTATCAGGGTGGCAGAAAAATTGAAAAAAAAAACCATTTTAGGGTTTTTATAGGTTTTTAGCGTTTAGTAATGGATTTTTTTCTTTGGCTTTGCAAAGTTCCTGTGTTTCGAGGATATGAAGATTTATAGATTCATTTAGACATCTATGTCGAGGAGGTAGAAAATCTAAAAATACCATTTATGGGTTTTTATGGATTTTTTACGTTAATTAATATTTTTATTTCTTCGGTTTTGTTGTGTTCATGTGTGTCGAGGATTTGAAGATTTTTCTTGTAATTTTGTGTTTAGTAATAAGTTTTTTTCTTCAAATTTGCGAGTTCTTGTGTTTCGATGATTTGAAGATTTATAGATCTAATTTAACATTATTGATGGGGAGACAGAAAATTTGAAAAAAAAAATCTTGTTTTTTTACGATCGATAATCATTTTTTTCTTCGGTTTGTGGAGTTCCCTCTGCACGAGGATTTGAAGATTTATAGATCCATTTAGACATCCGTGTTGGAATGGCAAAATATTTGAAAAAAAAACCATTACTATGTTTTTCTCGGGTTTTTGCATTTAGAAATGGGTTTTTATTCAGCTTTGTAGAGTTCTTGTGTGTCAAGGATTTGAAGATTTATAGATCCATTAAGCCTTATGTGTCGGGGGTGGCGAGAAAATCTTTAAAAAAAAAGAAAAACATTTCTATTTTTTTACTTTTAGTAATGGGTTTTTTTATTCAAAGATTGCGAGAGGTGTGTCGAGGATTTGAAGATTTATAGATATGTTTAAACATCTGTGTCGTTGTTGCAAAAAATCTGAAAAAAAAAATCATTTCTAGATTTTTCTAATTTTTTTGCATTTTATAATGGGTTTTTTTCTTAGGCTTTGCATAGTTCCTATGTATCGAGGATTGAAAGATTTATATATCCATTTAGACATCCATACCAAGGAGGTAAATTTCTTAAAATATATATTTTAGGGTTTTTCGGGTTTTTTTGTTTCGGTAATGGGATTTTTTCTTCAAATTTGTAGATTTCCTATGTGTTGAGGACTCTAAGATTTATAGATCCATTTAAACATCCGTGTCGGGTATATGAAAAAACCATTTCTGGGTTTTTCTTACTTTTTTGCTTTCAGTAATGGATTTTTTTCTTTGGCTTTGAAAAGTTATTGTGAGTCAAGGATTTTAAAATTTATAGATCCATTTAAACATCCATGTAGGGTAGGATGAAAATCAGAAGAAAAAAAAATTCTAGGTTTTTTGTGTTCAGTAATGGGTTTTTTTTTTTGTCTTTGCAGAGTTGTTGTATGTCAAGAGTTTGAAGATTTATAGATCCATTTAGACATTCATGTCGGGGTGGCAGAAAATATGAAAAAAAACCATTTTTGGATTTTTCTAGTGTTTTACGTCTGTAATGGGTTTTTTCTTTGGCTTTGCAGATATCATATGCGTGGAGGATTTAAAGATTTATAGATCCATTTATACATCCATTCCCGGGTGGTAGAAAATCGAGAAAAAGAAAACTCATTTCTAGGTTTTTGGCATTTGGTAATGGGTTTTTTTCTTTAGCTTTGCAAAGTTCATGTGTGTTGAGGATTTGAAGATTTATAGATCCATTTAGACATCCATGTCTGGGTGACAAAAATATGAAGAAAAAAAAACATTTTTCAATTTTTCTAGGATTTTTACATTCGGTATTGAGGTTTTTTTTGCTTTGCAGAGTTCCTATGTGTCGAGGATGTGAAGATTTATATAACACTTTAGACATTCATGCTTTGGGGTGGCAGAAAATCTGAAGAAAAAAATTTATTTCGGGTTTTCTCGTTTTTGCATTCAATAATGGGTTTTTTTCTTCGGCTTTGTAAATTTCTTGTGTGTCGAGGAAAATAAAATTTATGAATTTATTCAGACATCCATGTCGAGGTGGCAAAAAATGTGAAAAAAATTATTTCGTGTTTTTGTGGATTTTTTGCATTCAATAATGGGTTTTTTCTTCGGCTTTGCATAGTTCATGTGCGTCGAGGATTTCAAGATTTATAGATCCATTTAGATACCCATGTCGTGGTGGCAAAAATTTGAAATAAACCATTTCTGGGTTTTTTGTGTTTTGTAATGGATTTCTTTTATTCAGCTTTGCAGAGTTCCTGGGTGTCAAACATTTGAAGATTTACTGAGATCTATTTAGACATCCATGCTTGAGTGGAAGAAAATATTAAAAAAACACCATTTATGTGTTTTTCTAGGTTTTGTTCGTTCGGTAATGGGTTTTTTTTCTTCTTTTTTGCAAAGTTCTTGTGTGTCGAGGATTTGAAGATTTATATATCCATGTAGACATCCATGTTGAGGTAGTATAAAATCTGAAAGAAAAAAACATTTATGAGTTAATCTGGTTTTTTTGCACTCGGTATTGAATTTTTCTTCATCTTTACGAGTTCATGTGTGTCAAGGATTTGAAGATTTATAGATCCTTTTTGACATCTATGCCAGGGTGGCAGAAAATCTTAATAAAAATCTGGTTTTTCGGCTTTTTTGCATTCACTAATAGGTTTTTTTCTTCGGCTTTATAGAGTACATGTGTGTCGAGGATTTTAAGATTTATACATCCGTGTCGGGGTGAAATAAAATATACAAAACTCATTTCTAGGTTTTTTTGTTCGGTAATGAGTTTTTTCTTTGACTTTATAGAGTTCTTGTGTGTCGAGGATTTGAAGATTTTATAGATCCATTTAGAAATTCATGTCGGTTTGGCAAAATTTGGAAAAAACCATTTCTGCGTTTTTTTGGATTTTTATGTTCAATAATGGGTTCTTTTTCTTCGGCTTTACAAAGTTCATGTGTGTCCAAGATTTGAATATTTATAGATCCATTTAGATATAAGTGTCGAGGTGTCATAAAGTCTGAAAAAATAATTTTATGAGTTTTTTTAGGTTTTTTGAGTTCGGTAATGAGTTTTTTTTTGAATTTGTAGAGTTTCGTGTGTCGAGGATTTGAAGATTTATATCCATTTAGACATCGGTGTCGGGGGGGAAAATTTTTTTTTTTTGGGTTTTTACATTTGGTAATGGGTTTTTTTCTTCGGCTATGTAGAGTTATTGTGTGTCAAGGATTTGAATATTTATAGATCCATTTAGACATCCATGCGGGGTTGGCAAAAAAATTGAAAAAAAACCATGTTTGGGTTTTTTGTGTCTAGTTATGGGTTTTTTTCTTTAGCTTTGTAGAGTTCCTATGTATTGAGGATTTGAAGATTGATTGATCCATTCGACATCCATGTTGAAGTGGCATAAAATTTGGAAAAAAATCCATTTTTGATTTTTTATGGGCTTTTTACATTTGGTAATTTGTCTTTTTCTTCAACTTTACAAAGTTCTTGAATGTCGAGGATTTGAAAATTTATAGATCCATTTAGACATCCATGTCAAGGAGCCAAAACTTCTTTTAAAAAAACATTTCTAGGTTTTTTCCGGGTTTTTAGTGTTCGGTAATGGGATTTTTCTTCTTGCTTTGCGAGAGTTCCTTTGTGTCTAGGATTTGAAGTTTTATAGATCAATTTAGACATTCGTGCTTTGTGGTGGCTTAAAATCTGGAAAAAAATTGTTTCTGGGTTTTTTTGTGTTTGGTAATGGGTTTTTTTCTCCGGCTTTGCAAGGTTCTTATGTGTCGAGGATTTGAATATGTATAGATCCATTTAGACATCTGTGTCGGTGTGGTAGAAAATATGAAAGAACCCATTTCTTAGTTTTCTAGGTTTTTTACGTTCAGTAATGAGTATTTGTCTTCAGATTTGTAAAGTTCATTTGTGTGGAGGATTTTAAGATTCATATATTCATTTAGACATTTGTGTCGGTGTGACACAAAATCGAAAAAAAAAAAAATTATAAAAAAAAAAAAAAAAAAAAAAAAAAAATTTCGGGTTTTTGTATTTGGTAATGATTTTTTTCTTTTGATTTACAAAGTTCTTGTGTGTCGAGGATTTCAAGATTTATAGATCCATTTAGACATCCATCTCGGGGAGGTAGAAAATATGAAAAAATACCATTTACGGGTTGTTTACGTTCGATAATGGGGTTTTTGTTCATCTTCAAAGAGTTCCCGTGTTAAGGATTTTAAGATTTATAGATCCATTTATGCATTTGTGTTGGGGTGGCGAAAAATCTTAAGATAACCATTTCGGGGTGGCGGGTGATGGTTCAGTAATCGTTATTTTACACAGGAGCAAAGTGGTTCTATCTAGAACCTTTGTTTACCTCATTTTTCTTTATTTTCTTCAATTATCCTTCTTGGTGCTGATTGAAATGATGAAGTGGTTTGTTTTTTGGATGCCTATGGATCATACCTTCCTACTTAGGAGGCTTTTGGTTCCACAAAATCTTAGTGGGGGAGTGGTAGAGGAATCAAATCCCTCTCTTACTCCTTCGAGTAACACTAGATTTGTGTTAGTGTCTTCTCTTGTCCAACCTACCGAGATTTTTTGGATCTCTAGTTTATGTAATTAGTAAGCCAAATTTTCATAGTAATAATTATTCACAATGTATATATTGATGTTCGGATACATTACATTCATACAGAATTGCATATGTATATAGGGAAGCTTTTCCCTATAATCATAGAGACATTCTCTCCAACAAATTACTAACCAAATCCACACAAAACTATATACGTAAGTTGTTTATTAACAAATTCACATATAAACAAATATAATAACAAACATAATAATTAATAATATGAGTTGTTAACCAACTCATATTATATTACAAATAATAATTATGATTAATAATGTTAAACAATAATATTAATCCTAACATTCACCCCCTTAGTGTGAACATTATTAATCGGTAATCTTCACCCCCTTAATGTGAACATGATGAAGAACCATATTCGAAGAAGATGAACCACCTCCTAAAAGAACTTCTTAGACTAGGTACAAACTCCATAGATTATCTCTTTACCCTCGTAAAGGTGTAGTGTCGAGCTGAATTATGCAGGAATGCTCCCTTCCTCTTTGGGTTCTGTGGGGACTTTCCCTTCCTCCCTAGGCACCCGAATTTTGAATCTCCAAGATCCACAAGCTTCACACTAGCTAGATAACCATCCCTTGAGTCTACCTCGAAATCTTCTCCTGCTCCCAAAAATGAGTCTTCTGAAAACATGAAATTTCCCAAAAATCTAGAAAGGGGTTTATTCAACACACAACACAATAGGAACACTGAAAAATGAAACACACACTGAAAAAAGAACTGAAAAATAGAAACCACACTGGACACATGTCACCAAACCATCTGTGTGGCCCCATCATTAGCGGCATCGATGAGAAGTTTCCTATTGACCTCCTTCCTTTGTTTTCCTCCATCCTTCGATAATCAACTCAAAACAAGTAGTCTTCAGAATTATAATCAGGTTCATTAGTCACTCATTCATCTTTTGATTCAAAAGATTCTTCTATAACTATATTTGCTTCATGTGGCTTCAATTTTCCACTGAGAAGATTTTTGGCTCGAGTCGTGCAAAATTTAGACAAATGTCCTTTTTTCTTGCAATAAAAGCATTCTAAGTCCTCCTTTTTAAAGAAATTTTTGTATTTCTTTTTCAAATACATTGTTGTTTCTTCTTCTATATCTTCTTTAGTCCTTTTTTCTTCAGACAGAAGAGCTGATATCATATCTTCCAATGAGTTGGAAGGCATCTGACCAAGAGTGAAAACAACATTATTGTATTTGGGTGGTAAACTATTCAATGAGAATAGCTTTTGCATCCTCATCGTCTACTGGAGATTTTACTTCTGCAAGTTGTCTCAGAAGAGATTGTAAATTGTTGATGTGACTAGACATTGTATCTCCATCACTCATTTTGAGCTTGAACAACTGAAGTTTTAGGGAAAAATTTGCATTGACTGCTTTTGAACCAAATAATTTTCTCAGATTATCCTAGATGTCCTTCGAATTTTTATCTAGATCAACATAATGTAATTCAGAATCTAAAAGGGCAAGGCCAATAATGGCTTTGGCTTTATCATCCCATGTTTCCCATTCTACCAATCTGGTTGGATCTAAAGGTGCTGGTTCTTTTCCATCTACTATCCTCCAAAGATTTTTGTTCATCAACTGCATCTGGATCTTGACTTTCCATGTGTGAAAATTGAGACCATTGAATTTTTCTAGTGGAATTTCCATTATACCTTAGAGCGTCGGTTTAACCGAAAAATGCAATCTTAGGGGAGTCGGTTTCAACCAATATTGCTCCCATTTTACACTATATATTTAAAAAGTAATAAGAACAAATTACTTTTTAAATTTTACATGGATATTTCTATGGTATAAATCAAAACAAAATATTGAAATATATAGAAATGACTATCAAGTGAATATCAAATTACATAATACCTTATCTGAGTTTGCAATGAGCTCAAGCCACTCTGATCTAGATATTATTAAATACTGCGCCTTTGAAAGATAACCAGTGCTAAATCCATGGAGAATTTTGGCATATTGATAGACGTCCTATTTTATGCTACCGAGTCAGGAATTATGAGGATATCTCTATCTGAAGTCGATGTCCGAGTGTGTATATATCCAACTAGCTGGTCGATGCAATGTGATTCGCCATGTTAAATTTGATGTAGACGATTTGAACTTGGCATACAAGTTTTAATACCCGTATGAGTGGGTAGTTTTTGGAAGCCACCACCTATAGAGGCCGTAATACCAAAGCAAACAGTCTCCACACACAAGGCATGACCACTTTCAAGACTCGTGTCAAGCTATTCTTGATTTATCTTGCACAGGTTTCAGTTGCATGCGTATGACAGAACAAACTGAACACGAGTTTATATCAGTCGATCTGAAAGATACACAAGCGGCAATATTCCTCCACTCCAAATGTATAAAGAAATAACTGTATCACGATTTCCAACCAAATTTCTTCTACTACGAGGAGATCTTTTGATAAACAATGATATATTCTACACTTGTCAAAGCATAAAATAATGTGAATGATAGCCGTGGGCATGCAAAGAAACGTCCAGATCTGTCAAAATCATTGGAGGTAGAAACCATGATCCATTATATGCATAGGCACATGGATATACAAATTGCCTCCTCTAAATGTTGAGAAATATCAACAACTAAATTTCAATGTAATGGTTGAGACTTTGATAAATAAAATGCTTTATGAACTGTGCCCTTAGACAACTCTCAAAATATATAATGATGAAGATGTGTCACCATATATTCTCCAAGACATCTACAGAGATTAGAACACTATCAAATAATTTAGGAGATTGAATGCACGACTGGTTAAACCACACTAGAAAGAATTCAATATCTACTAAAATCTCAATCAAATCTCTCATGAATCGACCATGCTCTTGATACCAAATGTAATTGATAAGCCATATTTTCACAGTAATAATTCTTCACATTATATATATTGATGTTCAGATACATTACATTCATACGGGAATTGCATATGTATATAGGGAAGCTTTTCCCTATAATCATGGAGATATTCTCTCCAACAAACTACTAACCAAATCCTCACAAAACTATATACATAAGTTGTTTATTAACAACTTCACATATAAACAAATATAATAACAAACATAACAATTAATAATATGAGTTGTTAACCAACTCATATTATATTACAAATAATAATTATGATTAATAATGTTAAACAATAATATTAATCCTAACAGATTTGCTACTCTAGTGCTACATCCTCCTCCGAGTTGCCTTGAGTACAATCCTCTTTAGAAGGTAGCTTCTATATGTTTCCTTCTTTGTCATGCATAGATGGCATTAGTAGGTGCGAGCTCTTGCAACTTGTTATCACATGCATCTGCATGAAGTATGGCCTAAAGGTTTCTTTTCCAACCTACTCAAGTATGGCGAAGGTCCCATATTGTAGTGGTTTAGTCCTTCTTTCTTGTCTTTATCTCTTGAGATGGATTGGCTGAATCCTCTCCATGTACATTGTTGCTATAGTCACCATTGTTCCTTGTATCTCCTCTTCTCCTTGCTATCCCATAGTCAGGTCTAGTGAATCCATAGGTAGATACGGTGACTGCATAGTGGAAGTTTGTTTTTCTCCTTGAATGAGCAGTTCTTGTGGTGGCTTCTTCTGTAAAAACTGACAAGTGCTATCCAAAATATCCATGCTCTCAAGTCCATTTTTCTTTTCTTCCAATGAAAGTAAACAAAACTAATGATTTTCTTGAATAATTATTGGTGCTTGGTTAACACTTACCATAGCCTTCTTTGATTTTCTCTGGTGTGCCCGGATGTTGAAACTAACTTCATCCTTGACCCATCTCTAGGTATCCCTCCTTATGAACACATCATCCTTGGCATACAAGTAAGGACTTCGAAGATAACATCAAATGCATCAAGTGGAATGATATCAACCTCTAATACATCAATATATTGGGTATTTATCCCAAACTAAAACTTACACTTTCTTGTAACCTATATTTCTACACCCTTCTTCACCCATCCCAATGGGTATGGATGTGGATGCACATAAGTTTCTAGACCAAGCTATTCTACAACCACATTAGAAATCAAATTTGACTGAGAACCAAAATCTACTAAAGCATTTACCTTAGTCTTCTTGATTTGGATTTTGATTTGAAAAATCTTACTCGTATCTTCTTCTTCTTCTGATCTCATGAACATGTTAGTGGCCGTGCATCCCAGCCTCTCGTCTACATCCGAATCATCCTCAATTTCCACCTCTCCTTTTATTCTTCACAATGGCCATGGATTTCTTGGAATCCTTGGTTTGATGCTTTGGGTGTAATTTCATATGCAAATTCCAACATGTGGCATCAATATGTCCATTTATATCACAATTCTTATGATCTTTACAAGTATGCAAAGCAGTAGCGACATGTTTACCTTTCCATTTACCTCTACTACTTATCTTCCCTTGTTCTTTTTCCTGTTGATCTGTTGATTGGTCTTCCTTTGGCTCTATTTCTCCTTGCTTCTTCTCGTCATCAATGTAGTATGCTTATATACAAGCTTCATTAAGATCCTTGGGCTTCGTGGAGATTACCTTCCTCTGAAGGTGAGTGTGAAGTCCTCCCAAATACTTGGTTAGAATGTCCTCATCCTCCAAGTCCATATTTAGCAACATGGCTTGTCTCCGAAACTCCGTAGTATAGTCTTACATACTTTAACCGATGCCATGTCTAAAGTACTACCACTTAATCATCATGTTAGTCTTATGGCCAATAGGATAGAAGTTATCTCTAAGTAATTCTTTAAAACCTTTCCAAGTACTAACAATAGGACATTTCTTCCTTTCACAAGTGGCTAAGTGGGTTTCCCACCAAACCATAGCATGACCTTCCATTTTGAGACGTGAAAAGGTAATCCTTTGTGCCTTAGTAACATTATGCACACTAAAATAGACTTCCAACTATTTTAGCCACTTATCAAGCAATTCTACATCTACTTTTCCTTCAAAGTTCTTTATTTCCACTTTCGTTTCAACTTTAAAAGGTGTATGAGCATATTTTACCTTCTTGCTTACAATTGACATCTCTTCTTCACGCTCTTCCCATTCTTCCTCTTCATGGCTCTTTCCGATACCGAATTTTCATCTAGTACTCAAACTAATGAGTCCATGGAATCTTGCTTAACTGAAGCCATCTTCTGCAGATATGAAATGTCTTCTAATTTTCAATGCAACCTATCCATCATAGTCTCTAGCATTTCGAATCTACGGACCAAGTTATCTTCCTCCATTTGAGCTCAAATTCTCTATTTCCACTTCTTCATAGAAATATTTGGCTCATGCAAGGTAAAGCTTCTTAACCTTTGGACCTTGTCATTTTCATACAAATCACAAGAAAGAATCAAATACCATAGTCCTAGATATATAATCAGCTCTAATACCAAAATGATCAGTAAACTTCTACTTAAGAACTCAATGAAATCACACTATTGTGTTGTTCTACTTTCAACTTTGGAAAATGAAAAATTGATTGATGATTAGAGATTTAGTGACTGATTATCTAGTGCTATAGAGAGGAAATTGCAGAAAATAGGAAACAATTCAAACTCCAAACACCAATAATTTTTTTATCCTGGAAACCTCCAATGGAGGAAAACAAGTCAAGAAAGGCAAAACACTCTTTCTACCCACTTTTATTGGTCAATTATAGAAAGTTATAAATTACAAGAAGTAGAAAATGGAGACAACAATGTAAACCTCTCCTTTCCTATGTTTGTTTTCTCTATTTCTACACCTTGCTCCTACAATTCCACTCCAGTACTGAAGATCTTTCTCATTTTCTCTCATTAATCTTAAAATTTTACTCTTTGATCTCTTTGGATCTCTGCATGATCAATCCTCTTGCTCCTTCTTGTATTTGTAGCCTTCTCCCATGTCCTCTCGTACAATGGAGAATGGGAAAGGTCAAGAAGGGAAGAGACACAATCAAACACTTCAAATTCATGTTTATTCGTGGTCCACTTCTCTTTTCTATTTAGAAGTATAAGGACTGCCACCCTGAGCAGACCGGTAATTTTTGGACCATTGCCTGCTTAAGCGGTGGTTACAGGGACCACCACCCTACAATTCAATGGTTCTGCAACTGCCACTCTACACATAGTAGTGGTTATATCTAAAACCTCTGTTTACCTCATTTTTCTTCATTTTCTTAAATTCTCCTTCTTCGTGCTAATGGAAATGTTAAAGTAGTGTGTTTTTTTGGATCCCTATGGATCAACATCCGTGTTAGGTGATAGAAAATTTGAAAAAATATTATCACTTGGTTTTTCAAGTTTTTATGCATTTGGTAATGTTTTTTTCATTTTTGTAGAGTTCTTGTGTGTCAAAGATTTGAAGATTTATAGATCCATTTAGACATTTGTGTCGGGGTGTGAGAAAATCGAAAAATATCATTTTTAGATTTTTGTGTTTTTGCATTCGGTAATGAGTTTTTTTTTCAACTTTGTAGAGTTTATGTTTTTCATGGATTTGAATATTTATAGATCCATTTAGACATCCATGTCGGGGTGGCAGAAAAATTGAAAAAAAAAAACTATTTCTGGGTTTTCCTAGGTTTTTGTGTCTGCAGTAAGGGGTTTTTCTTTGGCTTTGTAGAGTTCCTATGTGTTGAGGATTTGAAGATTTATATATCTATGTAGACATTCATGTTGAGGTGGCAGAATATCTAAAAAAAACCATTTCTGCATTTTTGGTGTTCGGTAATGGGTTTCTTTCTTCGGCTTTGCAGAGTTCATGTGTGTTGAGGATTTGAAGATTTATAGATCCAATTAGACATTTGCTTGGGGTGGAAGAAAAATATTTAAAAACCATTTTTGGGTTTTTTGCTTTGATAATGGGTTTTTTTCTTCAACTTTGCAAAGTTCCTGTGTGTCGAGGATTTGAAGAATTATAGATCCATTTAGACATTCATGGTGACAGAAAATCATGTTAAAACCTTGTTATCCAAAATGTGCCCCTGCTCATTTTTGTGGCTAACTCCTTGTGTTCTTGCCTCTCTTGTGCCTCAGTCTCCATTTTTTGGTTTTTAGGCACTCAAATATTTCTAGAAATGGCACCATTGGATAGAGCTCTCTCTCAGCTTTCCAGAAAGGTAAAGTTTTCCTCCTAACTCCTCATATTTTTCAAGTTATGGCTCGGCGGAGTTCTTGTGGGAAATTTTCCCCTTGGAATCCCGCAGCCAATAGGAAGCTGCCACATGTCCCAGGAGGTGGTGGAGAAAAGAAAAAAAACACTTAGAAAATTTTTCAAGTTTTGGTCAAAAATGCAAGAGGTAAAATTCGAAATTTTTTCCCGCCGATCCGTTTTGGGCCTGTTTTTGCCCTAAATCTTCAAATGGCCATAACTTTCGATCCAGAGCTCGATTTTCATGTTCTTTATATCAATGGAAAGCTGGTGAAATTCTCTACAAGATTTCATGGTCAATTTTGAATTTTGGTTTAGTTTGAAGAGATAAAATCAAAAATACTTTTGATGTACGCCCATGGACCAGAATCGACGTTTCAACAACCAATTTTAATGCAAAATGGGTCGCATTCTTCTCCAGCATGGTCAAAAATGTCAGGGCATGGGTTTGTAAGGACCTCCATGCTGTTTTTAATGCATTTTGGTCAATGAGGAATGGCTCCCATGTTTTTTCATGTTTTCTCTCTCCTGGGCTCGACCCATGCACTGTAAAAGCCAGATTTGGCTCATTTTTCAAAGGGGGAACATTTTTTTGCACAGCAAGCTTCTGTTTTCACCTTAAGCAAGTGATTTTTCAAGGATCAGACCTTTTTAGGGATTGTAACAGTTTTCTACCTCTTTGGTGTTGGAATGCAAGGATTTTGATGTTGAAAATCACAATACAGGCTCTGTGAATGCTTTCAGTCCTTTGTATGTGTTGTTTGTTTCATTTCAAACCTTTGATTACAGCTTATCAACCTGTGCATGATGTTTTATGTTGCAATTTTTGATTTGTGTCTATTTGCATGAGAAAAAATGTTCACCACTCCTTTGGTGCATCACCATCATTAGTTTAGTTTCAATTTTTGCATTTCTTATCCCTGTCTCCTTGCAAATTAGGATAAAATTAGGATTTGAACCTCTGCAGTTGTGTAAATAATAGATCTAATCAGAGGAGTTTGAGGAACCAACCTCTAATCTAGAGATTCCTCTCTCATTTTACAAGTCCCACACTTGGAGAGAGGTTTCAATGTTGTGCAATCACACTAGATGTCTAAAATATCAAACTAGAAATCTGATCAACATCCAGGGGTGCTGCTGATTTGCAACAACAGTTTTGGCATGCCCAGTGGGACCTTAGAGGTCTCATTTTTATTACAGCAAAGTTGATGTGCATCTGCTGCAATTTTCTTGCTTCAAAAGAGCTATAAATTGCACATCTGGCGACTCCAAGGGGAAGAATCAGCTGGTTTTAGCAGTGTAGACCTAAAAACTCATGAGAAGAATCACTACAAGGTTAAGAGCTAGAGAAGAAGAGGCACTGTTTGAATATCTGCGAGCTATCTCCAAGAGTAAGGCAAAGTGGGAGGAGAATCCAAAGGTCTCCATCTCCATCAAACAGAACTCTCTCAACTCCTCCGCTTTGGTAAGCCTTTCATTCAATCAACAAGGGTTCTAAGGCCAATTAGAATGGCACCCTATGTCAATTTCACTTTGGCAAAGCAGCCGACTTTCTCTCAATGCACAACATCCAATTCTAATTGCAGCCTTGAAGAACATTCCATACTTCACTTAAGAGAATCGACTACTCCAGTGATCATGTTAAAGACATTGCCAACCTTTGTGCAATTCATGAAATCAATGAGATGTAAGTGGTCACAAATTGCGGCATTTTCATTCAAGGGGAAAGCATTGCAATGGTTTAGAAGTCTTGCCTCAGGTTCTATTCAGAATTGGAACCAGCTATGTATAGCACTTCATGAGCAATTTGGAGAGAAGGGAGACAACTTGTCTCTTTTGGAGCAGCTGACAACCATCAAGAGAGCTCCCAATGAGTAGCTGACTGATTTCAACTTCAGATTTCAAAGGACTTGGGAGAGAATTCCAGTGGCAGTCAGGCCAACAGTGGAAGGTGTTTTTCTCTACTACCTCAAAGCTCTAAATTCTGATATTTCTATGTTGATTCAGTCCATGGGAGGCATAACTATCCCTATGGCTTATAGCATTGCCATTAGGGCTGAAAATTGTTTGATCCAAGCTGGAAAACTAGCCCCTAGACCTCCCATGCCATTGTTTCCAAGTTTAGAGAGCCCAAACACTAATCAAGCACCTAATTTGGCTCCTTCTCCCACTCCTAGAAATCAGAGTTCAAATGAAGCTTCTACTTCATCTCCAAGTGCCCCAAATGAGCTTCAAGAAGTCATGAAGTAATTGTAAAATTTAGGCAATGAGCTGGTTACTCTCAAGAGGCAACAAGCCCAAGGTTTTAGACATTCTTATTAGCCCTAAGCTCAGCCTAACAGGCAGCCATACCAACCACAAAGACCTCCTAATCTAGCTGCAAATATAAATCAAACAAGGCCTCCTGCCAATAGACCATTTCAGCCCTATAATCCTAATGCCATATCTGCCTCTAAGGCATTGGTGCCAACACAAAACAACGTTGCTCAAGAGTATGATTGGTGTTTTCCATGCAATGAACCTCATAACCAATCTATGTGCTTCAATGGTGCTTTGAATCAAGCATTAATGGTGACAACTACTGGTGTGGAGGGTGAAGGCAGTTAAGGAAACAACCAACAACAAGAAACATTCCAACAACAATCAGCCCCAAATGACACCACATTGGTAAACTGGCAAGCAGAAGATTTATGTGGCATGAATCAAGTAGTTTCTCAAGGTGTTGTAGCCAACACAAGGTCAAAAAGAAGGAATTTGGGTGAAGAGAAGCCATTAGCTCCAACCAATCTCCAACCTTCTATGGCTCCACAAATGGTTGGCAAGCAAAATCCAATTTCAAATGCACAAGGGCAGCCAAGAACAGCTCCTAGACCAACTCAAATACCAATTGTTGTTGCCCACATGTAAGGAGTGAATGTGCCAACCAAGGGACAGCAAAGAGATCCTTCATCACCATTCAGTATCATTGATCAGATGAAGAAGACAAATGTAAATATATCAATGTGGGAATCCCTATCTATCCTAGGCCAAAGAGATTTGCTACAAGCTGCCATGAAGGACTGGCCAACTTCGAATCAGCAAGTTCAGATGCAAGAGAAAGTGCTCACAAATGCTGCCTAGCCTTAGGGGAATCATGGAGGACAGCAAGGTAAAATGTTGAAGCCCCCTCCTTTCTATGTTTCATTAATAATTAGAAATTGATCGGTTAGTGCACAATTGCATGATAGATTCTCAGGCAAGTAGCTCGGTGATGCCTAAAAAAATAGGTGATCGGCTAGGGCTCCAGATGAAACCATATCCAAAGGGGTAGTGCAGCTAGATGGGACAACAGTAACAACAATTGGAGTGATTAGAAACTTGAGTCTTACCTTGCATGCATGTCCAAATGTTGTTGTCTTACAAGATGTATCAGTTATAGACCTTCCACCACTCTTTGCCCTATGTTTGTCAAGGGACTTCATAGCCAAGATTAGAGGATATTTGTCTATTGATTGGTCACACATGCTATTCAAAATGAGGTATGGAACCAAAGCTACAATCAGGTCT
This sequence comes from Taxus wallichiana var. yunnanensis, assembly GCA_018340775.1. Classification (NCBI taxonomy): domain Eukaryota; kingdom Viridiplantae; phylum Streptophyta; class Pinopsida; order Cupressales; family Taxaceae; genus Taxus; species Taxus wallichiana. The sequence continues at coordinate 452,698,442 of CM031236.1, forward strand.
GAATCTATTGCAAACTTCCACATTGAGCCCTACACTCCAAGTCAGATCAATGCCAACTGTTGACATTTGATCAAGAAGATCACCCAAGCAATCGATGAAGTGACACCAAGGTTGGAAGCATCCCGGATCTAACTCTTAATGAATGGGCAAACAAGGTACATGCTTTTGATCCTTATCAAGTAGAAGAATCGAGCTAGGGGTCTATTGCATACATCAAGAAGATCAGCCCATTCTAGCATCACCAAGCCAAACCATAAAGATGACA
>CM031236.1:452698806-452708806 GCA_018340775.1 Taxus wallichiana var. yunnanensis
GTAAACATGGTGCAATCCGTGGGCTCAAGCACAAATGCAAGCATTTAGAATCGGTTGTAGAGCACCTTGTCCATGGGTGGGACCTTTTCCAAGGCATTACAGCCCTCAAGAGAAGATGGACTTCATGATTGCAACACTACCATTGCTTGCAAAGTGGATTGAAAGAATAAAGGTGTATGAGAGGAGTATTCAACAACCTTGTCAACAGTAAGCACACCATCTCATGCCTTTTCTCTCCCTCTTTCCCAATCTGTTTTATCTCAACAGTGTCAAGTTTTAAACTCTCCATCTGTTGTCCCAAGTGTTGAATCCATTTCTCCATTCCCTAGTCTTCCACCCCATATCAATTCTTCTCGTCCTTTTCCCTTCCAAATAGACATTCCCTCCAAAAAAACAAGAGTTCTTACCTCCTCCACCACCACAAAAAAAAATTACAAAATCAATTGAGTTACAATCCACTTCTTCTCTTGCTTTCCCAAATCCATGTTGGGAGGATAAAAATCAGAATGCCAATCAAGGAAAACAAAGCGAAAGAAGAGCCAAACAAGGATGAAGAAATTAAAAGTCCTAAGAGTTGGGCTCTTAAGTTTGGGATGACAAAGATCCCCTTGATGGTTAAGCCTTTAGAAAAGGTTGGAGTTGGAAAATAAGTGGTGGTTAGGACTGAATTTTCTGCAAGAAGAGAAGAGAAAAAAGAAGAAGCAGATTAGCAATCAGTTTGCTCAGAAAGTAGTTTCCATGTTAGCATTCTTTTTGAAGAGAATGCTGATTCAATTAAAGTTGCACAATCAGCCATGGAGGAGGAAAGCTCTGAAGAAGATCCTACAGTCCCAACTTGTCCTCTAGAGCAGCAGATCGAAGAGTTTGACTTAACGATCTTCGTGCTAGAGGAAGAGTTCTATCAAGAACAAGATTTTCTTCAAGTAGTAGAAGAGGGAGAAGCTGCTCCAAATCCAAAAGAAGAGGAGCACATTCTAGTTGTGGAGGATAAAATTGCAGATCCAAGGGCTTTGAACACAAGGCATGCTACAGGAGGGCCTTCAGTTCTTCTTTCTACTTCATCCCTCTCGTGTTCTAGTGCTGAAGAAAAGTTTGATATTTCAAAATCAATGTTGGAGGATGAAAGAAACCATGATGATCAAGTTACAGATCAAGAGGACACTATGGAGGAAGTTGAGCATTTCCATCGGGATAACCATGAGGTAGTGTATCTGTCTCGATTTGGAGGATGTTTTGATGAAGAAGAACTGGTTGAGTTTCTACCATTCTCTCTTTCATCTTCCACGTCCCAAATACTTGAGCTCTTTGTCATGAAAGAGAGCATTCATTTGCAGCAGCCTGCATCTTATAGCAGCTCTTTGGAACCAAGATTGGAAGATTTTAATCTTTCATGTTCTTCATTGGTCTACAAGAAGACTCCATTTTTGAGTTGAAAATCGTGGCAATGGGTATACTCAAAGGACCATACCTTGCTCAATCAAGTATCCGGCTTCATTGGAACCAAAGGAGAAGTCACAATCAGTCATGCTTGCTCCTAAGCATGAGGATGAGCTACAAAGAACCAAGGATCAGCTGTCATACCTCTCCCAATCCAAATGCGGAACAACTAAAAGAGGTATTGAATTTACCTTCACTTGATACCTTGATGATTTGGGTGGAAGACCAAATTCTTGTTGATTTTCCATTCAACTAATCAGCCATGTTCAATGCCAAATCAGTTGCATGGTTGCCAATTTTGAAGAAAGGAAGATATTTTGCACAACCAATTCTGCGGGTTTGTTTAGCCCACTTTTGCTTCCGAGTTAGAGTAGGATAGGTAGTTTTGCTTTCAAAGAAAAGAAGTGCTTGTGCACACTCTGCATGTTCCATTTTAGAGCTTGTATGACCCTTTAGTTTTGTACATAGTTTTTGTGGTGCTGGTTTTGCTCTTGCGCAGTCCATTTCGGTGGGTTTCCAAGTGGCTCGAGAGGAGGTATTCAAAGTTCGATCGGTTTGCCAGAGTGCTACAACTCATGACTCCATGCCCAATGGATGCTTTAGGCAACCGGTAACTTCATCCAACAGGTAGATGACCCCTCTGAGTTTCCAAAATTGTTATCCAAAATGTTCCCCTGCTCATTTTGTGGCGAACTCCTCTCATTCTTCCCTCTCTTGTGCCTCAGTCACAAAATTTTGCTTTTCAGGCACTCAAAACCTTCTGGAAATGGCACCATTGGATAGAGCTCTTTCTTAGCTTTCCAGAAAGGTAAAGTTTTACTCCTAACTCATGTATTTTTCAAGTTATGGCTCGGTGGAGTTTTTGTGGGAAATTTTCCCCTAGAAGGCCTGCAGCCAATCAGAACTTGCCACGTGTCCAGGCCAAAAATATCAAAGCGACCCAATTTGGCCCTGTTTTGCCCTAAAACTTCAAATCACCATATCTTTCGATCCAAAGCTCGGTTTTTCATGTTCTTTATATCAATGGAAAGCTGGTGAAATTATCTACAAGATTCCGGGGTCAATTTTGCATTTTGGTGGATTTTGGAGAGAGAAAATCAAAAAACACTTCTGGCACGTGGTCATGAACAGAAATGATGTTTCAACCACCGATTTTAATGAAGAATGGCTTGCATTCTCTCCCAGCATGGTTAAAAATGTCAGGGAATGGGTCTGTCAGTCACCCATGCTGTTTTGATGGCATTTTGGTCAATGGTTGAATCCCTTCCATGTTTTCCCATGTTTCTCTCTCCCCCCGGGCTCATCCTTGCACCGTAAAAGCGGTTTGGCTCATTTTTCAAAGGGTTGAACATTTTTGTGTATGGCAAGCTCCCTTTTTCACCTTGGAAGTGATTTAGTGGAATAACAGACCTTTTCTAGAAACTGCAACTGTATTTTTGCCTTTCAGGTGTTTGAATGCAAGTGATTTTGATGTTAAAATAACAATACAGGCCCTGTGATTAGTTTTTATCCTCTCATTGGTGTTGTTTGCCTAATTTCTAACACTTCATTACAACTATCAGTTTGTGCATGTTGTTTTTGTTGCATTTTATGAATTGTGTCAATTTGTAGAAGTAAAAAATGCTCACCACTCCTTTGGTGCATCACCTATTAGCATTAGTTTTAGTTCTTTCTTTTTACATTTTCTATCCTTGTCCCTTTGAAATTTAGAGTAGATTTAGGAGTTTAAACCTCTGCAATTGTGCAAGTAAAATAGCTGATCAGAGGAGTTGAGGAACCAGCCTCTAATCTGGAGATTTCTCTTCCATTTTTGCAAGTCCCACACTTGGGAAGAGGATTCAATGTTGTGCAATCACACTAGATGCTAGTATGATCAAACTAGAAATTTGATCAACATCTAGGGGTCTTCTTTGATTTGCAACAACAGATACATCTTGTAAAATAACAACATTTGGACATGCATGCAAGGTAAGACTCAAGTTTCTAATCACCCCAATTGTTGTTACTACTGTCCCATCCAACTGCACTACTCCTTTGGATATGGTTTCATATTGAAGTCCTAGCTGATCAGCTATTTGCTTGGGCATCACTGAGCTACTTGCCCCAGAATCAATCATGCAATTGTGCACCAATTGGTTTCTAATGATTAATGAGACATAAAAAGGAGGGGGCTTCAACATTTTACCTTGCTGTCCTCCATGATTCCCTTCAGGCTGGGTAGCATTTGTGAGCACTTTCTCTTGCATTTGGACTTGCTGATTCGAAGTTGGCCAGTCCTTCATGGCAGCTTGTAGAAAATCTCTCTGCCTGGGATAGATAGGGATTCCCACATTGATATATTTACATTTTTCTTCTTCATCGATTAATGATACTAAATGGTGATGAAGGATCTCTTTGTTGTCCCTTGCTTTGCATATTCATCCCTTGCATGTGGGCAGCAACAACCGGTATTTGAGTTGGTCTAAGAGCTGTTCTTGGCTGCCCTTGTGCATTTACAAGCTGGATTTTATTTGCCAACCATTTGTGGAGCCATAAAAGGTTGTGGATTGGTTGGAGCTAATGGCTGTTCTTCACCCAAATTCCTTCTTTTTGAAATTGTGTTGGCTGCAACACCTTGAGAGACTATTTGATTTATGCCACAAAAATCCTCTCGCTGCCAGGTTCACGAGTGTGGTGTCATTTGGAGCTGATTGCTTTGCTGGAATGTTTCTTGTTGTTGGTTGTTTCCTTGACTTCCCTCACCCTCCACACCAAGAGGGTGTCACCATTAATGCTTGATTCAAGGCACCGTTGAAACACATAGATTGGTTATGAGGTTCATTGCATGGAAAACACCAATCATACTCTGAGCAATGTTGTTTTGTGTTGGCACCAATGCCTTAGAGACAGATATAGCATTTGGATTATAGGGCTGAAATGGTCTGGCAGGAGGCCTTGCTTGATTTAGATTTGTAGCTAGATTGGGTGGTCTATGATGTTGATATGGTTTCTGTTAGGTTGAGCTTGAGGCTAGAAGGAAGGTCTAAAACTTTGGGCTTGTTACCTCTTGAGAGTAACCAGCTCATTACCTAAAATTTGCAATTGCTTTATGACTTCTTGAAGTTCATTTGAGGCACTAGAAGATGAAGTGGAAGCTTCACTTGAATTCTAATTTCTAGGAGTGGGAGAAGGAGCCAAATTAGCTGCTTGATTAGTGTTTGGGCTCTCTAAACTTGGAAACAATGGCATGGGAGGTCTAGGGGCTAGTTTGTTAGCTTGGATCAAACAATTTTCAGCTCTAATGGCAATGCTATAAGCAATGGGGATAGTTGTGCCTCCCATGGACTGAATTAACATAGAAATATCAGAATTTAGAGCTTTGAGATAGTAAAGAAAAGCACCTTCTATTGTTGGCTTGACTGCCACTGGAATTCTCTCCCAAGTCCTTTGAAATCTGAAGTTGAAATCAGTCAGCTGCTCATTGGGAGCTCTCTTGATGGTTGTCAGCTGCTCCAAAAGAGACAAGTTGTCTCCCTTCTCTCCAAATTGCTCATGAAGTGCTACACATAGCTGGTTCCAATTTTGAATAGAACCTGAGGCAAGGCTTCTAAACCATTGCAAAGCCTTCCCCTTGAATGAAGATGCCAAAGAAATTTGACAAAGAATCTTGCATCTCATTGATTTCATGAATTGCACAAAGGTTAGCAATGTCTTTAACATGATCACCGGGAGTAGTCCGATTCTCTCCAAAGAAAATATGGAATGTTCTTCAAGGCTGTAATTGGAATTAGATTTTGTGCATTGAGAGCAAGTGGGTGCTCTTTAGTGAAATTGACATAGGGGTTGTTTTGTGCCATTCTAATTGGCCTTAGAACCCTTGTTGATTGAATGAAAGGCCTACCAGGTGGAGGAGTTGAGAGAGTTCTATTTGGTGGAGATGGAGACCTTTGGATTCTCCTCCCACTTTGCCTTACTCTTGTAGATAACTCTGCAGATATTCAAACAACGCCTCTTCTTCTCTAGCTCTTGACCTTGTAGTGATTCTTCTCATGAGTTTTCAGTGCCGCACTCGCTAAAACCAGATGATTCTTCTTCCTTGGAGTCGCCAGATGTGCAACTTATAGCTCTTTTAAGAAAGAAAATTGTAGCAGATGCACATCAACTTTGCTGTAATGAAAATGAGACCTCTAAGGTCCCACCGGTGTGCCAAAACTGTTGTTGCAAATCAGCGGTACCCTAGATGCAAATCAAGATTCTAAGTTGATGTTCGGGGCATCTAGTTTGATTGCACAACATTGAAACCTCTCTCTAAGTGTGGGACTTGCAAGATGAGAGAGAAATCTCCAGATTAGAGACTGGTTCCTCAAACTCCTCGATTAGATCTATATTTGCACAACCGCAGAAGGTTCGATCCTAATTTTATCCTAATTTGCAAGGAGACAGGGATAAGAAATGCAAAAATTGAAACTAAACTGATAAGGGTGATACACCAAAGGAGTGGTGAGCACTTCTTGTTCATGAAAATTGACACAAATCAGAAATTGCAACATAAAACATCATGCACAGGTTGATAAGCTATAATCAAGGGTTTGAAATGAAGCAAACAACACATACAAAGGACTGAAAGCATTCACAGAGCCTGCATTGTGATTTTCAACATCAAAATCCTTGTATTCCAACACCAAAGAGGTAGAAAAACCTGTTACAATCCTTGGAAGGTCTGATACTTCCAAAATCACTTGTTGAAGGTGAAAACAGAAGCTTGTTGTGCAAAAATGTGTTCAACCTTTGAAAAATGAGCCAAATCTGGCTTTTACAGTGCATGGGTCGAGCCCAGGAGAGAGAAAATGTGAAAAAACGTGGGAGCCATTCCCCATTAACAAAAATTCATTAAAAATAGTATGGAGGTCCTTACAAACCCATGCCCTAACATTTTTGACCATGCTAGAGAAAAATGCGACCCATTTTGCATTAAAATTGGTTGTTGAAACGTCAGTTCTGTCCATGGGCACGTACCAGAAGTGTTTTTTGATTTTCTCCTTCAAACTGAACCAAAATTAAAAATTGACCATGGAATATTGTAGAGAATTTCACCAGCTTTCCACTGATATAAAGAACGTAAAAATTTGAGCTCTGGATTGAAAGTTATGGTGATTTGAAGTTTTAGGGCAAAAACAGGGCAAAATCGGATTGGCGGGCAAAAAGTTTGAATTTTTACCCGTTTGGTCTTTGGAACATTTTTCAAATTTTCCCGTGCTCCGCACTCCAGGTGCCACATGGCACATTCTGATTGGGCGCGGGCCCTTCCTGACCATTTTTTCCTTTGGGTCGCTTGGTGTTTTTTCACCCTTGGACACGTGGCAGCTCCTGATTGGCTGCGGGCCTTCTAGGGAAAAATTTCCCACCAAAACTCCGCTGAGCCATAACTTGAAAAATACGTGGAGTTAGGAGGAAAAATTTACCTTTCTGGAAAGCTGAGAAAGAGCTCTATCCAATGGTGCCATTTCCAGAAGGTTTTGAGTGCCTAGAAAACAAAATATTCTGACTGAGGCACAAGAGAAGGAAAGATGTAAAGGAGTTAGCCACAAAATGAGCAGGGGGCACATTTGGGATAACAAACACAATAATGGAATTCCCCCCCCCCCACGGAAGTCCTAACATAACACCACACACAAATCAAACTCGGTTGCCATTGTGACCTTGTTGATTTCACACTGAATTCCAATATGGTTAGTCTCCAGTCCCCCGACATTGTTGTGATTTTTACCTGCAAAATAACAATACCTCCTTTGGCCTCGTGGCCACATCAGAACATCCAAATGATATAAGCAACATATAATTATTAATTCTAAATCACAACAATATCAAGGATTTATCATTTATCATTTAAAATTCAATCTGCAACTATATCATCATCCAATAGATCTCTATACTAGAGCTATTCATAATACCAATGTCACATGTCTAAAATCAACATCAATAACCTATCCATGTCAACCAGTATGTCATCATCCACATAATAATAATAATGTCTCCATGATCATCAAGCATAATAACTGAATCCAGATCAATGTTAATCCATAGTCTAACATCTAATCATCATACTGAGCAAAATATAATAATGTCCATAGTAATCCATGATCTAGCATATACACATCATACTACATCAAAAACATAATAATATCCAAAATATGATCAATAGTGTCACGACGATGTATCTAAACGATTGTCAAATAGAAGTGGGCACTACAACGTGCACACAAGCACGCACACACACGCACACACATGCACACACATACACATGCAAACAAACACACACATGTACATGCACACGCACACATGCACACGCACACCCACACACACATGCACATGTACACGCACACGCACACACACATGCACACACACACGCACACGCATACACACATGTACGCACACACACATGCACGCGCATGCACACACACATGAGAGCACGCGACGCACGGAAACCTGCACGCACAGATGCACTCATATGCATGTGTGCGCACCAATGTACGGACACATACATATGCACGCACACGGATGCATACATGCACGCACGTGCACACCCGCATTAGACACACATATGCACACGCATGCACGGACACTGTGCGGATGCACTCACATGCATGTGCATGCATGCATGCATGGATGCATACATATGCACCCACATGGATGCATACATGCACGGACATGCACGCAAGCGCACACACATGCACGTAAGTGCATGCACGCATGCACACACACTCTCACACATACACGCACGTGCACGCACACACACACATCACACTCACACGCATGCACATGCGCACACGCACGTGCACACACACACACATGCACATAAGCACACACACGCGCGCGCACACACACACGGATGTACGTACACATGTGCACGCATGACACACACACGCACTCACACACACACATGAACACATGCGCACGCACGCACACACACACGGACATGTTTACACACGCACACATGCACGTAAGAATGCACACACGCATGCACACGCACATGCACATGCACACGCATACGTACACACACACACACGAGCACTCACGTACGCATATATGCACGCACACACTCACGCAAACACATGCGCACGGACACACGCATACACATGCACAAACACACACACACACATGCATAAACACGGATGCACAAACACACACACACGGATGCACGCACACACACACACACACAAGCGCACGTGCACATGCACACGTAACTAACGCATGCACAAGAACACCCATGTAGTCACGCACGCGCAGCATGCGCATACACACACACACACCCATGCACCCTCGCAAGACACATGCACACACACATGCACACACACGTGCACACACACACACACACACACGCACGCACACGCATATGCACGCGGACGCGCATACGCACACGCATATGCACGCGCACACGCACACGCACATGAACTCGCACTCACACACACACACACATGTGCACGTGCACACACACACGCACAACACACACACACACACACACACACACACTCACTCACGTGCACTAACACACACACACACACACACACACACACACACACACACACACACACACACACACACACGCGCACGCGCACACACACACACACATGCATGCATGGACGCACTCTTGTGCGTACACATACCACACGCACACGCACACACCACACCCACACACACTCACTCACGCGCACTCACGCACACACATGCACACCTACACACACGCACACACACACACCCACACGCGCACACACACACACACCCCACACACATACATAGATGCACTCTTGCGCGCACACACACACACAGCACTCGTGCGCGCGCGTAAGCGCACGCACACAAGCACGCATGCACGCACGCGCACACACACACACGCATGTGCACGCACAGGTATGCTTGCGTGCACGCACGCACGCACGCACACGCACACAGGCACACCCACGCATGCGCGCATGTGCATGCACACACACGCACACAAATACACACACACATGCATGCTCACGTGCACGCACATTCACATGTGTGAACACAGCCACATAAACACACGCGCGTGCATGTATACACTCTCACCCAAACGCGCACGCTCAAGCACAAAACACACAGACACACACACACGCACGAACACGCAAACGCATACACACACACACACATACACACACGTAAAATTCATATGCATGCACACATGCACACACACATGCACACCATGCACACACCTGACACACACACATGTATAGACACACACTCACACACACACACACACGCGCACTTGTATGCACACACACACACACTCACATGAACAGGGCACGTGCATGTGCGCGCGCACACACACACACACATGCACACTCGCATGCATGGGCACGCGCACATGCGCACGTACACACACTCACTCACATGCACACAAACATATGCACATGCACACACACACACACATGCATGTACACACGCATGCACACCGCACACACACGCACACGCACGTGCTCGCCGCATGCCCACACACACACACACATGCACGTACACACACACACACGCATGTGCACGCACACCTACTGTTGAACGCACACGCACG
>CM031236.1:452711306-452761306 GCA_018340775.1 Taxus wallichiana var. yunnanensis
TACACACGCGCGCGTGTTCACACGCATAAAAAAAAAAAAACACACGCACATCCAAACACACACACACACAACACACACACACACACACTCTCGCTCATGCACACACACACACACACACACACACACACACACACACACACTCAAACGCAATCCGCACTCGTGTGTGCACGCAAGCGCACACTTACGTACGCACACACGAGCACGAGCACACAAGCACACATGCACGCGCACGGGCACGTGTACACACACACACACACACACACTAAATCACACACATGCACAAAGACACACACACACACACGTGCACGTGTGCTCATGTACACACACATGCACACACACACACATGCATACGCCATGAGTAGATGCATGCACGCGCACACACAGCACACACGCACATGCATACACATAAGCACACGCACACACACACACATACACACACACATGCACACACATGCACACACACACATATACTTGACACACACACACACACACACACACGCATGCACACACAGATGTACGGACACACATGCACACATACATGCACATCCTCACTCACACATGCATGAGCACTTGTGCACGCACTCACGTACACGCATGCGGGTACACAAACGCATGCGTACACACACACACACACTCATGTGCACTCACACACACACATGCACATACACACGTACATATGCTCACGCACATGTGCAAAGAAAGACATACACTCGCTCACATGCACACATACACACAAACACACTCACACGCACGCATGCACTCATACATGCATGCACATATGCAAGTGCACACATGCACACACACACACACACACACGTATGTACACATACATGAGCACGCACACACATATGCACATGCACTCACATGCACGGTACGGGTACACACACACATACACTCACACACACGTGCATAGACACACACACACACACACACACGTGGATGTGTACATGCACATAAACACACACATACGCATGCGCGATCACGTTCACAAACACGCACGCATGCACGCACATACACACATGCATGCACATAGATACACGTACACACATATGCACACGTGCACACACACAAACACACAAAGGAATTAATGTCATGTTCCTCAAATGTGTCGTGTGATGCCCATTTAAAACAACCCACTCTAGAACCAAGAACAACCTAGGGTTAGTTAGAAAATTATGGAATAATTTTTTTGATTAAAAGTGTTTACAACCAAGTTACGATACAAGAATTACCACTAATAGGTTCCAGAACAAATAAAATTCACTTAAACATGCTTTTCCTTTAACAACAATTATCGACATGCACATACACACACACATGCACATAGATACATGTGCACACACACGCATACACACACGCACACGCACATGCACACGCACGTGCACACGCACCTACGTGCACACACACATACACATGCACATGCACATGCACATGCACACACACACACACACGCACATGCACCTACACATGCACACACACACGCACATGCACATGCACACACCACACACACACATACGCACATGTGCACACGCACAAATGCACAAAGGAATTGATGGAATTTTCCTTAGATGTGTCATGTGATTCCCATTTAAAACAATCCACTCTAGACCCAAGAACAACCTAGGGTTAGTTAGAAAATTATGGAATAATTTTTTTATTAGAAGTGTCGACAACCAAGCTACGATACAACATTTGCCACTAATAGGTTCCGGAACAAATAAAATTCACTAGAGCATGCTTTTCCTTTAACAACAATTATCAGACTCACAAGGTCCTAAACTTAGGGTTTGAAGTTCCATTAGGTTCAAGTGAGTAATTTATCCCCATACCCACTCTCTAATAGGCTCAGAGTTTCAAATTGATTTTTTTTACACTTAACCTATTCAAAATTTCCCTATATCATTTCCATTGGATAGGAAATTTTCTCACCTTTCCAACAATAAAAAGTAGTCCTCCTAGCTCCTTGTAGAACTCCATATATGGATAGGTGAAATTTAGGGGTCAAATTTTCCCCTAAGGAGACACGTGTCGAGTGGGAAAGAAGAGCAATTTTAGGGTTGGTGGGTCTTGGGGCAGTGTTTGAAATTTTTCTTGCATGGGAGAAAATTCCTATTTGCACCCACACCTCTGTTATGCTGCCAGGGACACGTGTCAGCTCCGAGATCACACGGGGATAGTTGGCAAATTTCGCCAAAGGGAGGGGAAGGTTCCAATTGACACCCACGCACCCGGGAGTCCACCAGGGGACATGTGGCACTCGGACAAACAATGTGGGAAGGAAGGAGGGAAGGGCGCGGTGGTGGGAGAGTTTGGGGAATTTCACCAGAGGAGGGAGAAGGGAAAGGTTTTATGCGCGGGTCCGCGCATCCGCGGAGAATAACGCCTAGGCGAGGGCGAGAGTACTGAGGCCGCGGGGTTTTAAAAAAATCCAAAGGATAACAAGGTCGCAAGGGTTTCTCCACCTCCACCAACACCCCATGCTACCATGTGGTAGCTTGTGACAGGCCGCGGATTGGCGGGGAAGAAGGGAAAAATTTTCCCAAAATTTTTCAAGGCCCCAAAGGCAAAAATAATGTTGTGCCTCCACTACTGCCCTATGAGGAAACATGGTAGCCTCTGATTGGCTGCAAGTCGGCGGAGGAAATTTAAAATTTTTTTCTCCAAAATTTTTTTTAAAAAAATTCTAAGGTTATTTCTACGGGAAATTTTCGGGCTGCGGGCCCGTCAGGGAAAATTTTCCCAAATTTTCCCGCCAAGGAAGGAATAATTCAGAGAGCCATAACTTTAGCTAGAAAGCTCAGTTTTGGGAAAACAAGGACATTCTAGAAATCTCTCGATGCCTTCTTTGTATAGGAATCATAAATTTTATATTTTGATAATTTTTGTGGGGAAAATTTAACAAAAATGATTTTTGGGCTTTTAATTAGCAAACTCATAATTTCCAACTTATAAATTTGATTCAATTTGGTCTCCTCCTTCACTCAACATACCAATCGGACATGGAGGATTACTCTTGGAAGGATTTAGAATATTTGAGGAAGGTAATTTTAACTTGTTCGATTTCCAATTTACATTTTTCCAACAATTGATTGAAAATGACCGAGAAAAGAATTTGGCTCGATTTTGCAATGTTTAAAACTTTTTTTCTTAAGTGTTTTTGTCAATTTGAGTTCCTTGATGTCTTAGCATGCTAGATTATATCATTTTCCAGTTGATTATCATGTGCAGGCCCGAACTATACATTTTAATTAAATAATTGTCGGTTTAATTTACAACAGAGATCCATTTCTAGGAAAATATGTATATCAATTTCATCATTTAAGTGTGGTATTTAATTTCTAAACGTATCTAATACATTTAGTTGTTTATAAAAAAATCATTTCAAAGCTAAATTGTAAAGTCTGATTTTCAATTTAATAAATTTCAAATAAGAGACAAGGCAATATAATTCCTTCATACGTATTTCTTCTTTTCCAACAGAGATCTAACTATCTCTTTTTGTCATACAATGAAACATTGAATTCAATCCAACAATGCATATGAGAGAATATCTTTCAATTATTTATTGACTTCAATTATAAAACTTTACATCTTTCCATGTTTGAATGCAATAACACATTTCTATTTCTTTCTTTCCAATAATATAGAATAGAGTATAAATATCTTTCCCATTTCGAATATACACTTTCATCACCAATTACATACACCTTTACTTCACAAAATACATTTTTCATCCACATCAAGTGGGAAAGGTTACAATGAAATATGTCTCACAAGGGAATTTCAAAACCTCATTTTCCTTTGCTCCCGGAACAACAACATGCAAGCTTCCTTTTTCTTCCAAATTGATCACAAGAAAAGTGGGGAAAGGAAATGCTCTCGACCCAACCAAGACATCCAATAAAAGGAGAAGTCATCCTTCATCATTGGCCCCGAGCCCATACCAAATTACAATAAGAGGTGTGATTCAACCCATGGCAATAACTACTTCCACAACACACAACATTCTTTCAACATGTAGAATTCATTATAAAACATAGTCTACACAAAAGCAGTGAGTTTACAACCGTATTTAAAAATATTCAAACATAACTCAGGCTTGATCCTTGTAAGCCAAGTGGGCAAGGACTATGGGGAAGCTACTTATGCCTCCCAATGGGAATTGGGCATCCACCGAACAAACTGCCAAAATAATTCATCACACACACATCCTTATGCTCCCCACAAATTTCTTGATGCCCCCACAAAGCAAGAAATGTAAGCTATTTATTTTCCATGGTGGATCCCAAACCCAAACTCCTCCATAAATTTATGATTCCAATGGCATTCCCTTATGCCCCCATATGGATTCCCCATAGCCTTCTCCTACACCATTCCTATGGAAGTCTACCCAACCAGCCAACAAATAAAACAAAACATGCACCATTCACACAACACAACAAGAAAATAACAACATAAAAGAAGAATTTAAAATCCTACCTCTCCATGGTAGAATCTGTCTCCAAACAACAAGATTTCAATGCCAAATACACCATCCCAAAATAGCAATACCAAGTATAAAATTATCTCCAATCTCCTCCATAATCCACAAGAGCTCCAAATAGCAAAAATGCGCCCCAAAGAAGTTTACAAAAAGATTCAACAACCATGTTACCAGGCTAGCATCTTATCCGGTGCAAACAATCATGATTTTCACGTGTTCTACCTTGGGTGCTTAAATTGGCTAAGTCTCAAACCTCCTTTTGCGCGTCACACGCGAACCATGTGCTTCCTTAACTCTTTCTCCTATGCACTTTTGCCTTGCGTGCCATTCTATAACTGGGATCCCGTGCACCCACACACCTTCATACTTAATCAATATTCTAGGGGCCCAACAAATTTATGATTCCAGTGGCATTCCCTTATGCTCCCATATGGATTCCCCATAGCCTTCTCCTACACCATTCCTATGGAAGTCTACCCAACCATCTAACAAATAAAACAAAACATGCAACACAACAAGAAAATAACAACATAAAAGGAGGATTTAAAATCCTACCTCTCCATGGTAGAATCTATCTCCAAACAACAAGCTTTCAATGCCAAATACACCATCCCAAAATAGCAATACCAAGTATGAAATTATCTCCAATCTCTTCCACAATCCACAAGAGCTCTAAATAGCAAAAATGCACCCCAAAGAAGTTTACAAAAAGATTCAACAACCCAAAACAAGGCAAGAGTTTGAATTATATAGAAGGGGAAAGAGAAGAGGATGATGTGGATCCATGTAGGATGCCACATCACACATCCTCAACTCCAACACGAAGGAAAAAAATTTCATTCTCCTAAGCACAATAAAGAGGTGGGTGAAAATATGAAAATTAAATTACATACTCCAAAAGCCCACACTCCAAAGGACTGCAAATTAAATAAAATATAAGAGAGTGCAATCAAAACAATGCAACATGATTAATAAAATGCATTATAAAAGTCTAAAATCACCTCTCTAACCATAATTATGGTTGGTAAATTAAATCTAGAGGTATGGAACAAGTTTTACTTGTCCCACAAGCCTCCAAAATAGCCCCCAAGGACAAAGTCAAATTTCCAAGGAGGTGGATTGTTTCATACTCGAAATCGACTTACACAATTCTTACACACACTTACACATCCCTTACATAATTAATACAAAGAGCCAATAACTTCCATTATTACTTTCCCATGTCCCAATTTGATTTATTTTAACTTTAACCATATGTTTTCTCACATTAATCTATCATAATATATTAAATAAAATAAAGGGACACATCACTAATAAAATACATACAAACAATAATAAAAGGAACACATTAATAAAATACACAAACCCATGGTCACATATAAAGGAAATCCCCATGGGAATCCCTAACAATAACAACACAACATAATAAAACAAGTTGTCATGGTGACCTTGTCGAATTCACCTAGAATTCCATTGTTGTTGGTCTCCATTCCCTGATGTTTGTTGTGATATTTGACCTACAAAACACAAATACCTCCTTCACCTCATGGCCCTATCGGAACATCCAAAATGATATAAATATAATCACAAAATCATCTAAATATGTGAATCACAACAACATCAAAGTAATTTAACAAATCACTTACAATTTATATCAACAACTATATCATCATCGTATAATATCCTTTTTCTAGTTATACTCATAATATCCAAAATCACATGTTTGAACAACATCCATAAAACATCCATGTAAAATAGTATATCATCATCCACATAAGAGTGTTGTTAATAATCATCATGCATTATAACCAAATCAAGGTCAACAATAGTCCATGATCAAATGTCTAACATCATACTAAATCAAAACATAATAATGTCCATAACGTAAACAACAATATCAAAATAAGCATCAAATGGTGTCATAGGGAAGTGGGCACTACATCCCCCTCCCCTTAGATTTTAATTCCTCTTGGAAGTCACTTAAACAAATGTGGAAACTGAACTCGTAATGAAGTAGCATCCTCCCATGTAGTTGCAGGTCTCATCATATCTCGTCCCACTGCACTCGAACTTGATTAACCTCTCTCGCCTCGAAGGCCCGGGTCCTGCGATCTAGGATGCGACTGGGCTCCACCATCACCTACCCCTAATCTTGTACATGCAATGATGTCCAATCAAGACATGAGACATATCCACAATATATCTCCTAAGAACTGAAACATGAAACACATCGTGTATGTGAGACAAGTTGGGTGGCAATGCTAGACAATAGGCCAAAGGGCCGATACACTCAAAGATCTCAAAAGGACCAACGAATCTAGGAGTAAACTTGGAACCTTTTCCATAATGGATAGGGCTCTTATGTGGCTTGACATGAAGGAACACCTTCATGCCCACATCGAAACTACGGTCGATCCTATGTTGATCCGGATATTTCTTCTGCTTGTCTTGTGCCTCCTGTAATCTCTACCTGATCAACACTACATGCTGCTCCATGTCTTGTAAAAGAGCTGGTCCAAGAGATACTCTATCCTCTAGCCTATCCCAGCTAAGAGGTGTCATGTACTCTCTACCATACAAAGCCTGAAAAGGAGCCATGCCTATGGAACTCTGAAAACTATTATTGTAGGCAAATTCCACTAAGTACAGGTACTCCTCCCATTTAGACTACTTGATCCATCACATACATCCTGAGCATGTCCTCTAAAATCTTATTCACCCACTCGGTTTTCCATCCGTCTCGGGTGATATGTTGTGCTAAATTTGATTCTCATCTCGAGGACATACTACATGGTATTCCAAAATGTGAACTGTACAAAGGATCGCAGTCATAAATGATCTTCTGCGAGAATCCCGTGTAACTTTGACAATCTCATCCAAATATACCTATGCCAACTTTGCTCTAGTTGTATAAGTGGTCTTCACCAGAGAAAACTGAGCCACTTTTGTCAATTTATCAACCGTGACCATGATGGCGTCGTGGTGATATCTCGACATCGGTAGCCCAATAATGAAATCCATGGAAATGGTATCCCACTTCCATTCTAGTATAGCATGAGGATAAAGAAGGCCAGTTGGATGCTGATGCTTGACCTTAACTCTCTGGTACTCTTAAACATCATGACACAAACTGAGTCACATCTCGGCGAATTCCTCTCTAATGATACAACCTGTTGTAAGGTGGCTTGCATCTTCTTTACCCAGGATGGGCTGAATAGGGTGCACGATGTGCCTCTACCAAGATTTCCTACCTCAATCCTCCATCTTTCAGAAAATAAATCGGCCTCTGTGCTGAGAAGACCATCTATCTATAAGGAAAAACCATCGAACTTCCCCTCAAGGGGTGTGACTCAATCTCTACTCATATTGCAATGTAGAAGTTTGCCAAGAGGAAGTTCTTTGAAGAATCCTACTCTACAAATCTATGCTCATTGAGTTGGCCATAGCCACATGTCTCTGTTTACTAAGAGCTTATACTACCACATTTTCCTTCCCCTTCAAATGCTCTATCTCCATATCATACTCACAAATCAACTCCATCCAATGCCACTGATGAGCGTTGATATTGGGCTGCATGAAGAGGTGGTGAAGACTCAAGTGATCTATCCCGAGTGTGAATCTCGACCAAGAAGAAAATACCTCCATCTAACCAAAGCATGCACAATCGCTGCAAGCTCAAGATCATGATTTAGATAATTGAGCTCGTGATCTTTTAGTTTTGAGACTCAAAAGCCACTACTCGCCCTCCGCATCAACACACCTCCAAGCCCTGCTAAGGAAGCATCCGTGCAAACAAAGAACTCACCCCGTGGATCTGGTAGTGCAAGAATAGGTGATGTGGTGGGACACTCCTTCGAGTGTCATGAAGACCTACTTACATCTATCGACCAAACAAACTTCTTCCCTTTCTACTTGAAGGGAAGTGATAGAATACGTAATCGAGAGAAGTCTTGAACAAAATATTTGGTAGTAACTCGCTAATCCCATGAAGTTGCACACCTTTGTCACTATAGTGGGTGCTAGCCAATCCATAATGGCCCTAATCTTGGAAGGATCGACTATGATACCTTCCCCGAAAATGATATGTCCCAAGTACTACACCTCGGCGAAAGAAAACAAAATTCTCCAAGTTCCCGTAAAGATGTTGCTCCCGAAGACACTTTGAAGAACTGACAAAGGTGCCCCTTGTGCTCCTCACGTGTACATGAGTATATAAAAATGTCATCTAGGAAGATGAGCACGAAGTGATCTAAGAAGGTCCTGAATACCCCATTCATCAAACTCATGAACACTACGAGGGCATTAGTCAAACCAAAAGGCACCAATGTGAACTCATAGTGCCCATATATCATGTGGAAGGTGGTCTTATGAATGTGCACCTTTGAAATCCTCAGCTGATGGTACCTTGACTTCGATCAATCTTAGAGATAACTATGGCTCTCTTCATTTGATCAAATAATTCATCAATATGAGGAAGAGGATAATGATTCTTGATTGTTACCTTGTTCAGCTAGCGGTAATCAATACACAACCACAAGGATCCATCCTTCTTCTTCATGAAGATCACCGGTGCACCCCAAGGGGATACACTAGGACAGATAAGGCCTTTCTCTAAAAGGCCCTCAAGCTGTAACTTGAGCTCATAGAGCTCTGGGGTGGTCATCCGATAAGGTGCCCATGAGATAGGCTCTGCTCTTGGAACTAGATCTATATGAAAATCAATCTCACATGGGGTGATAACCCTAGTAGCTCCCCTAGAAAGACATTAGAAAACTCTCTCAAAATGGGATGATCATCTAGCGATGGTCCACTAGACCCATCCTCTAATCTATCACTGATTGTAATAGCATACATTTGACAACCCCATTGCACACACCGCTTAAGTTGCATAGTGGAGATGGTGCAAATAGAAATGGGTCTCCTGACCCCTGAAATCACCAACTCAACTCCCAAATCATCTACACAAGATATAGTCTTGTGATAACAATCCATCCTAGCCCTGTGTGTAGATAACCAATCCATACCTAAAATGACTCCATACGATCCCAAAGGAAGGATATGGAGATCTGAGGTAGAGGTGAAAGATCCCAAATCCACTACACACTCCTTAACTAAGGAGTCTATAGAGATCTTGGATCTAGAAGCCATCTCGACATCCCAACTATGACCCTACCTAACTATCACCACCGCATGCATCGCTCTACTAAAAATGGTGCAATGAAAGAATCAAAAGAACCAGAATCAAACAATACAGAGGTTGGAATACCTCCAATGCTACATGTGGTCTCAATGACTGTACTCTGATGCTCTGCCTGATAGTTCTCGACTGCTGCATAAATCATGTGGTTGTGTCCCATGTTACCAACTATAAGCTGGGAGATTGGTGTCTTACCCTTGTTTTAGGGTTACGTAGGCAGTCTCTCCAAAAGTATCCAGTAACTCCACATCCAAAACATCCTCCTAATCCTCCCTAATGAGTAGCACCTCCAGTAGGTGCCCTAGAATTCTGTGGCATGGATCCTAATGATCTGACTACGGTCTGTTGAGGTCTCTACTGGTGAGCTCCCGCTGACTGAGCTCTAGGTCCACCTTGTGTCCTGATGGGACCCCTAGGAGGAGGCCCCATACTCTGTCATCTCTTGTGCATCAGCTCTCTATGGAGGTCTATGAGGTGGGTGGGACTGTTGATGCTACTTTGTGGTCTAAATGACGATTGTGTTATACCACAGCCACCACGAGGAATGGGTACGACCACCTCGATCTACTATCTTGCATCTACATTGTATGCGGCTTTGGACTCGGTCTCTAGCATGTTGTATCTTTCCCCAAGTATCCTCTTTTATATAGGCCTTCTCGAAGGTCTCAGCTAATGTCTGTGGGAAATGGATCCGCACCGCACCTCCAATGTCTAGATTATGGCCCCGGATGAACCTGTGAATATACACCTACTCATCCTAAATATACTCAACATACTTTGAGTAGGTCCGAAATCTACTCTCATACTCTGCACTCTTTGAAAGAGATGTATATCGAGGTCATGAAACTCATCTATCCGTTGCTGTATGAACCTTCATGACAAATATCTACTCCTAAATCTCTCCTCAAATAGCTCTCGGTCATTGTCTCCAAATCTACATGGAGCCTCTTCTCCTCTATCCTCCACCATACTCCAGCTCCATCCCTCAGTAGATGGATCGCAACACGAGCTTTCATGTTGATAGAACAAGGAAAAATCTTGAAGCAACCACTCAATCTCACTAGCTAGGCCTCTTCCTGAAATCCACCCGTGTCACCTGAGTAATGTGAGGGCCAAAGCTTCAGGATCTCCCTGATGTGATCTGCAGTTGTGGTCCGACCTCTAGGTCTCTCTGCATGCTCATCCCTAAGCCTAGGGCTCCGAGACCTCTCTCTATGCTTTAGAACTCTATCACTCTGTCCCCTCAATGGTGAATCTACTCTGGTTGACTCTGCATGAGAGTTCTCTCCTCTATGCTTCTCACTGGTCGAGGAGATACCTGACCCTCAATGGAAGGGGCTCTATCATGACTAGCTGCATGTCCTCCTCCTAATCCTCTACATAGAGCAACATTAACATCCTGAAGAGTCTACAAAATCTAGGGTAGGATGGCTGCTACACCTTGATCTGGTGGTGGTGGCGGTGGTGGTAATTCTGAGTCTTTGTGAAAGTTTCTCTCACTCTGTCTGCACCTCCTACATAGATCAAAGCGAGAGTTAGTTTATTTTGCTAAGTTTTACACAACTTCCATGCTTATTAAATTATATAAATTTTAACTAAGTTATTTTCTAGATTTAAAAGTGTGCTAGGTTTAAGTTTTCATGTCTCAAGTTTTCTAGTGTGCCCAATGGTCCAAGCCTTTGAACCAATGCTCGATACCAAAGTGTGATGCCCATTTAAAAAACCTAGTTGAGACCCAAGAACAACCTAGGGTTAGTTAGAAAATTATGGAATCATTTTTTTTATTAGAAGTATCTACAACTAAGTTGCAATACAATAGTTACCACTAATAGGTTCCTAACAAATCAAATTCACTAGAGCATGCTTTTCCTTTAACAACAATTATCAGACTCACAAGGTCCTAAACTTAGGGTTAGAAGTTCCAGTTAGGTTCAGGGAGTAATTTATCCCCATACCCACTCTCTAACAGGCTCAGAGTTTCAACTTGATTTTTCTCACACTTAACATATTCAAAATTTCCCTAAATCTTTTCCATTGGATAGGAAATTTTCTCACCTTTCCAACAATATAAAGAAGTCCTCCTAACTCCTTGTAGAACTCCAGATATGGACAGTGGACTTTAGGGGTCAAATTTTCCCCCAAGGGGACACGTGTTGAGCGGGAAGAAGAGCAATTTTTGGGTTGGCGGGTCACGGGGCGGTGTTTGAAATTTTTCTTACATGGGAGAAAATTCTGATTTGCGCTTGTGCCTTTGCTATGCCTCCAAGGACACGTGTTGGCTCCAAGCTCAAGCGGGGATAGTTGGAAAATATCGCCTAAGGGAGGGGAAGGTTCTAATTGATGCCCACGCATCCGCGAGTCCACCAGGGACACGTGGCACTCAACCAAAAATGTAGGAAGGAAGGAAGGAAGGGTGGCGTGGCGGGAGAGTTTGGAGAATTTTGTTGGAGGAGGGAGAAGGGAAAGGTTTGACGCGTGGGTCCATGTGTCCGCAGGGAATAACGTCGAGGTGAGGGCGGGAGTGCGGGTGCCACGGGGTTTTTAAAAAAATTCCAAAGGCCGGGTTATGCCCCTCCACCAACACCCCATGCTGCCACATGGCAGCTTGTGATAGTTGTGGATCAACGGGAAGAAGGGAAAAATTTTCCCAAAATGTTTCAAGGCCCCAAAGGCAAAAAAATTCCGCACCTCCGCCGGCTGCGCCATGAGGACACGTGGTAGCCTCTTATTGGGCTGGGCAGCGGAGGAAATTTCAGAATTTTTGCCCAACAATTTTTAAAAAAAAATTCTAAGGGTATTGTAGTCAATTTTACTCCTATTATAAAAGGAAGAAATCCCATGCACATCGGCCTATCACCCAGTAGAAGTTGAGTGCTCACCCGAGGCACGCACGGGTACCAAGTCTCTCTTTTATGTGAGTTTAGTGGGAAGCATCATCTATGATCGGTGTAAGATCTTTTATAAGATAAGTTTAAACAAGAACTATAGGGCTTAGAATGGCCTCTAGATCCTCACAGTCACTCCAAACTAAGTGTTTTAACAGAGTCCATAACATATATTATAATAGAAAGAATTGTACAAGCATTCATACATAGCATGAAAGGAAAGAGAACTCATATGATAGAAATATACATTAAAACCACTGATATCCATGTCTAGTTATAAAAGGTAACCTCATTATATTCATTGATTCATAGAAAAGAGTCACAGAGGGGAAGAACAGAGTCATGCATATCACTTGGAATTGTATAACTATGCCAAAAGAAAAAGAAATTATAACTCTAGGCCTAGTGCATTCTCTTCTAAATCAAAGATCCACTCGCAATATATACGTGCAGAGCTTCGCCCATGCTATCTCTCAAGCTTGCTATGCATAACAAGCTCTTTCTCTCGATGAATTCCCCTATAGCTCCAGGTGTGTCTATATCATTGTCTCTCTATCGGTATATCCTCTATTCCATAGAAACTTGTATTTATAACTTTCCCGGGCTGCCAACTCACCTTCCTGCACCCTTAGATCCATCGCCAAGTGTCGAATGTGGTCCTCCATGCGAGCATGTTCCTTTAGGCCTAAGCTCTCCACTCCATCTCATGATGATCTTCTAGAAGATTCTATCGCAGTATCCTCCTTCCCAGGCCAACTGTTGCCAAAGCTAGCATCTTATCCATGCACAACCGATCATGATTTTCACGTGTTATGCCTTGAGTTCTTAAATTAGCTAAGTCCCAAGCCTCCTTTCATGCATCATGCGAGCCATGTGCTTCCTTAAATCTTTCTCTTGCATGCTTTTACCTTGTGCGCCATTCTATAACTAGGATCCCACGTGCCTATGCACCTTCATACTTGGTCAATATTCCAGGGGCCCAACATCACCCCACACTACGCCTATTCTCCATCCTCAGAAACACTCTACTTAACCAAGATGCACGCTGCCTTACGGAACCAAGATGTAGTTTTAAGCTTTACATAATGAATAAGGAATGAAATAAATGGGGAACGAATGAAGAATGTGGGGGACATCAATTCAATAGGTGGGAAAGTCCTTCCATAAATCTACCTCCAACTTATTCCATGTATCAACCTCGTTCTACGCCTTCTGACAGAGGTCGCCGACTAGGATGTTTACCTCATCAAAAGTTAGGCCAATCCCCTGGGTGCCCAAAGTGTCAACAATCTTTTCCATCTCCTTACCCAGGTCTTCAAGTGTGTCCATCCTTCTGGTGATATGAGGGTATAGCTCCTTCAGTCGTGTTTTGATTGAGCCCCTTAGTGCCTCAATCTCCTCGGATCTTCTTTCTACTTCTGTCAGGACTTTATCCCTCTCCGCCTGTTTCCTTTATTCTTCTCCTAGAATTCTTTTAGCTCTGCTTCATGGGTAGCGACCAAGGCGCTTGCTACCTTATCCCTATCATGCATTTGTCATATGTGGCCTCAACAGATTGGGAAGCAATCTTTACATCTGTGAGCACCTTGCTATACTCAACAATGAGCGCTACCACCTTCAGCTTGTCTTCTTCCTTCAAGCGCATTGCTACTTCCTCCATAGACTCTAGGGCCAATGGTCATCTCTCCATGGTGAGGACACGTGTTAAGTCTTCTAAGCATTCCAAAGTTGATGTGTACCTCTGAGGGATTGGCGCTAGGTCTGGGTGCTTCAATATGATGGCGCTCTTGATCGACTCCACCTTCTTGTAGACTTCTTGCACCTTTGTCTTCTCATCTTTGAGCTCATGCCTCAGCTACGCGCTAATCAACTCCTCTTGCTTCAAGTTCCTAGCCATCTCAGCCAACTCCTCTTCTTTCTTGGCCAACTTCCCCTCTAGAGCCCTTATGTTGTCATTTCACACAAATAGCCTTGCCTCTGTCTCAACCGTGACCTTATTAAGAGCATTGCATACTTTCTCGTCTGAGAGCTCCTAAGCATTCACTAAGGGGTTGTCTCCCTTAGATTCTGGCAACATGATGAGCACTTTCTGGTAGACTTCAAAGTCTAGCTCATCAATGTGGGACTCAAATGCCCAAGAAAGCATCTTCTTGGTCCTGGGGTACGCACCCTCCTTTTCAAATGACCCCATGGCTATAAGCCTTTCAGTGGGTATAGTGCTCTGGAACCATGTGCATAACACCTTCCTTGAGTCATCAATGTAGCTCATTACTGGCCTTTTCTCATCAAGAGTCCTTCTCCCTGAGCGTGCTCTTTTGGAAAACTTACAGTTAGGCTAGGACCTCCTCCCATACTGGCCTGCTTCCTCTCACTATCTTCCTCTTTTCCTTCCTCTAGCACTATATCAGTGTTGTGCTCCAATTCTTGATCAACCAAGGCCTCGAGCATTTTATTTTCCTCTCTCTCTGCCACCTCGGTGATCTGCTCCTTTGTGAAGCTTATGGGTTCCTACTTTTCTGCACTATCCTCAGTCTTTCCCATGTCTTGGGCGCCTTCCTCACCCTATGTACTCTTTCACCACATGAAAATGAATTCCTATTTCTCCTCTCCACTCTCTTCTCCAGAGTCGTATACTTCTAGGACATGTGGCTCCTGGTCCCTTTCAGGTTCGTCCTCCCCGCTTGTCACCTTCTCCACTCTCATCCTCTCTTTCACCCAGGTGTTTCTCCAAGCTGTCGGTCTCCTCCAAGTCAACTTCTTCTTCTATCCTCTACTTTTTCTTGAGAGGTGGCTTCTTGATAGGGGATTCGATTCTTCTTCTTCCTCTGGGGACTTCTCCTTGGTGAGGGGTTGCTCTGGTGCCTCTTCCTCTGGTGTCTTCTCTTTTTTCGGGGACTTCTTTCTACGCACGTAAGTACTGGGCTTGGTGCTTGTCGATGGCATGCTCACTATCTAAGTAGTCTGCACACTTGGTGCTTCTCCTTCTCTTCCCCTCTTCTTGGGCACGGGCCTCT
This sequence comes from Taxus wallichiana var. yunnanensis, assembly GCA_018340775.1. NCBI lineage: Eukaryota > Viridiplantae > Streptophyta > Pinopsida > Cupressales > Taxaceae > Taxus > Taxus wallichiana. The sequence goes on from CM031236.1 coordinate 452,726,886, forward strand.
TCCTACCCATGGGATCTTCAGGTATGGAGAATGAGGTCTCCATACACGAAAAGGTCTCATTCTCTAGATAGGTATGGAGACCTCATTCTCCGGATACCTATGGCACCGCGGATCCTCCTACAATGGGCAACGTTATTGGCCTTGTCATTTGTATCTCATGCGATACATATCTCTCTATGTATGTGCGCTTGCCTCCAGGGTAGTTCAACTTCTTGCACATTTCTCTGTGCTCCCGGTCTAGACTACCCAGCTCTAGCCTCAGCTTTTTGGACTCCACGAATCTATTTACTCCTGCTTGGAAGTATTGAGCTGTGAACGCGAAGGGAAGCTTGCACCATGGGCTCCAAGACTCATCTACTAGTCTGAACCTACCCAGGTAGAAGTGTTGGTACACCACAAATTCAGCTTCTCCTTCAGTGACTACTAGAAGTTGCTCAGGAATCCTCCATTCTACCCCAAATGTGTTCCTCAGGCACAGTGTACCACTTCTCCAGTGCGCCTTGTGGGGTGCTGACATTGTGTCACACACATACTTCTCAAACCTCTTCACAGGCGAAGGGTCCTCGGCAGGGTATTCCCATACAAACTTGTCTGATGCATCTGGTACTCCAATCTCCAAAAACACTATAGTTAACAAGATGTTTCCGAAGAGGATTCTGTCCCCCTCCTTCATGCAACTGACAATTTCCTCCACGATGTATGCAGGAAGTTATAGATGGTTCCCTCTGCAATTTTCCTATAGACATGTAACCAAGGCTTATTGACCTGAGTCCATCTCTCCTGGCCATTTAGCTTTGTCACTAGATGTGTGACCATCCTCATCATTGGGTCCTTGATGTCTGAGATGTCATAGTATCTCGACCCTTTCTTACAGGCGTATTCAGTAATGGTTTCCTGAATTGCCTCCTTGTCACTCAGGTCATCATCTAGGCTGACTCCTTGGCATTTGAGGCCCATGAACTGTGAGATGAGTTGAGGAGTAATGCACATCTTGTGCCCTACAAAATGGAAGTAATCCTCATGTACTCATGACATCAACCATTGATATAGGCACTCTGGCTTTCCAAAATAGGGCAACTCATAGAGTTACAGCAATCCTGCCTTCTCCATCTTGACCTTTACATCATCATTGTAAATGGGAAACCCTTCTGTGTCTATTTATTTGTGGGGCACACTAACTCCAGTGCCATCTCCTTCTCGATCATGCTCATTTGATGGTTGTAATCACTCACAGGCACATTCCTTAGGTGAGACTCCCATTCCTTACCCATCATTACCCCATCGGGGTACTGCATCTCTACATACCACTCTTCATTCGTACTTGTCTCGGGCTCTTGTTGCTTGGCCTTGCCCTTTCCCTTTCCTTTCTTTGGTGCCATTGTCTACGTCCTCTTACCCCTTCACTTACTCCTTGTCACTCTACTTTTCAACTTCCTCCAGTCTCAGATCTCAATTCTTGTGAAGAAAATCACTTTTCTCGTGCCCTAGCTTCACAAAACCCTAACTTGGGATAATACTTCCATGAAATGGAGCCTCCTCACAATCCTTCTAACGCCCATGAAATCCCTTCTAGTTTGCAGATTCAAACTTAGCTGCTCACACCTCACCCTTGCAGATTCTTCTTCACATGATCAAATTTTGGAAGCCCTAGTTTGCCACAAATGCACAATCGCTTCTCTCTATTCGCAAAGTGAAAATGAAAGTGCCTCAACCCTTTATTTATAGTTTTTCCCTTTTTTGATCATTAAATGCTACTTCACCTACCACTGTACCTTTCTCATTTAATGTAGATTTTTCAAGCAAATCCCATCTTCAGCGCCTTCACTTGCGTGCCCAACCTTGCATGAAAACTCTTCCAACCTTCGGCGTGTAACCAATCCAACCTGACAGGAGACTCTTGCGTGCGTGTAACCCACGCTGAAGGAACTTCTTTTGTCCTAATCCTTGCTCTCGCCTACCTCGTGTTATTTTCAAATGTGCTTTCTCCTTCTCGGTACGTGGGATCTACAAGTAGCTTTACCCTGGCACCAACCGTTCTTTTATCTTCTCTTTATATACCTCTTTCAACCTAGGCCATTCAACAAGGCTTTTCAACACAACTTTCTTGGTACTTAAATCACACGCTTCTTCACTTTTCTCCACTCCACACTTAAACGATGTGTGGTCCTACGCACTCACAAATTCTCCAAAAATAACAATAAGGTTACCGATGCCCAAGGTGCAAAACAAAACAACAACGCGAAAGGGAAACACAAAAAGGGAAAATGCATAAAGGAAACTTCTAAACTAACTGGAAAAACTACCTTATTTACAAACACCAAGAAGACTTATTTATAGTAGGGCTTCAGCCTATTGCCATTAAAGTGTCCAGCAACTTCATTCCATCTAGCACTTGTAACTAGCATGCACCTGAATCAAGGATGTATGAGATTGTGTAGGGACCCAACCAATGGACTTTCAACTTCCTAGGATGGTGCAAAAACTTGGAATCATACAGTAACACCATCTACCCAACCTCAAACTTCTTGTTTCTAATGTGGTGATCATGCCAAGCCTTTTGCTTTGCCTTTTCCACTGTCTGGCTCCATTGGGCAAGTGATTGTCTCTCATCTAGTTTCATTAGCTCATCAATCCTTTCTTCCAGCGCTTGTTCATCAGCTAATCCTCCGTGTGTGCTATTCATAGAGAAGGTAACATAAATTCAACCGACAAAACAACTTCCACGCCAAACACCAATTGAAATGTTGTGGCTTTATTTAGTCTTTTATACTTAGTCCTGTAAACACATAATACTGTTGATACCTTTTCATCCAAATCTTGTCTTCCAACATCACAGATCTTGGTCAAGGTATGACTCAGTATTTTGTTGAATGCTTCTGTGGTTCCATTTTCTTATGGGTGATAGGGTGTAGTCTTGTGATGAGCCACCATGAAATCTGATAATAGGATCCTCACGGTCTCATTCAAAAAATGTGTACCCCTATCACTTGTCAGACTCAAAGAGCATCCATACCTCATGATAATGTTTTCCCATAAGAACCTTGTCATTATTGCTGTCATGTAATCTTTAGTTGGGGCTTCCTCTGCCCACCTTGTGAGATAATTTATGCAAGTGATGACATAATATGACCCAGTCCTCCACGCTGGTGCAATAGGTCCTACAAAGTCTATCACCCACTTTTCAAAAGGCTCTGCGCTAGGGATAGGGCGTAAAGGCATTTCATCTCTCCTTCCTAGTTTGCCAATGCACTGACAATGGTCACACACTTTACAATAATCTCTACAATCCTTGTATAAGGTTTCCCACCATAATCCTACCATTAAAATCTTGTGCGCGGTGGCATCACCTGCGTAATGCCCACCCGCACTTCCTCCGTGTGCTTCTTCCATGATGGTCAGGTGCTCATGCTCTAATACACACTTGTGCAAAACTTCATCACATCCCAACTTGTATAAGTCTCCACTAATCAACATGTAGGGCATGGTGTGTATGGCCAACTACTTCTCCAATGCCTTCATTCCATCTGGTGCCACACCTTCTTTTAAGAATACTGCAATCTCCTCCAAATCTGAGGGCATGCGCCACAACCTAAACAGTTGGGCGTCTGGCATTGCTTCCTCAATACTTTGCGCATCCTCTCCTGAATCAATCCTTGACAGATGATTAGGCCCATAGTTGCTTTTTGGGCTTCACTACAATGGTGAATTCAAACTCTTGAAACAACAACACCCATTGACATATGCACCCTTGAAGAATGGGCTTGTTTACCAAATACTTTAATGCCATGTGGTCGGTGTAGAATACAAAGGGTGTTGCCAGTAGATATTGTCTAAACTTGAAGAGCGCGTAGATCATCAACAATGCCTCATGCTCGGTTGTGGTATAATTCTTCTTTTTTGGTGTCGACTTCTGCTTTTTCAAAATTGAGAGGATGATCGACAATCCCTTCACTTTGGTTATCTGCAAGTACTACTCCAATGGTGGTCCCTGAGGCATCTACATGGACATGGAAGGGCTTTTCCTAAGAGGGAAAACATAAAATAGGTGCGGTAATAAGCCTATCTTTCAATGTATCAAATGCCCTCTATTGCGTCTCTCCCCAATGGAAGGCACTTTTGTGTCTAGCATTTATTATCCAAAATGTGCCCCTACTCATTTTTGTGGCTAACTCCTTGTGTTCTTACCTCTCTTGTGCCTCAGTCTCCATTTTTTATTTTTAGGCACTCAAATCTTTCTAAAAATTGCACCATTAGATAAAGCTCTCTCTCAGCTTTCCAGAAAGGTAAAGTTTTCCTCCTAACTCCTCATATTTTTCAAGTTATGGCTCGACGGAGTTTTTGTGGGAAATTTTCCCTTAGGAGGCCCGTGGCCAATAGGAAGCTGCCATGTGGCACCTGGAGTGGCAGAGCATGGGGAAAATTTGAAAAAATTTCCAAAGACCAAACGGGTAAAAATTCAAACTTTTGCCCGCCGACCCGATTTTGGCTTTTTTTTGCCCTAAATTTTCAAATCGCCATATCTTTCGATCCAGAGCTCAGATTTTCACATTCTTTATATCAATAGAAATCTAGTGAAATTATCTACATGATTTTAGGGTAAATTTTTCATTTTGGTTGAGTTTGGAGAGATAAAATAAAGAAACACCTCTGGCACGTGGTAATGGCCAGAAATGACGTTTCAACAACCAATTTTAATGCAAAATGGGTCACATTCTTCTTCAGCATGGCCAAAAATGTCAGGGCATGGGTTTGTAAGGATGCCCATGTTGTTTTAATGCATCTTCATTCAATGGGAATGGCTTCCATGTTTTTACATGTTTTCTCTCTCTTGGGCTCGACCCATGCATTGTAAAAGCCAAATTTGGCTCATTTTTTTAGGTTGAACATTTTTTTTGGATAGCAAGCTTCTTCTTTCACCTTCAACAAGTGATTTTTGCAAGTATCATACCTTCTTCATGATTGTAATAGGTTTCTACCTCTTTGATGTTGCAAATGCAAGGATTTTGACAGTGGAAAATGACAGTGCAGACTCTGTGATCAATTTTCAATCCTTTGTTTGTATTGTCTTGCTTCATTTCAGACCTCTAATTACATCTTATCAGCTTTTGTGTATGATGTTTCATGTTACATTTTATGCAATTGTGTCAATTTGCATGAATAAGAAGTGTTCACACCACTCCTTTGGTGTATAACCTATTAGTTTAGCTTCAATTTTTGCACTTTCTATCTCTGTCTCCTTGGAATTTAGAGTAGGATTAGGATTCAAACCTCTGCAATTATGTAAATAATAGATCTGATCAGAGGAGTTTGAGGAACCAGCCTCTAATCTGGAGATTCCTCTCTCATTTTACAAGTCCCACACATGGAGAGAGGTTTCAATGTTGTGCAATCACAGTGGATGCCTGAAACATCAACTTAGAAACCTGATTTGCATCCAGGGGTGTTGCTGATTTGCAACAACAGTTTTGGCACACCGGTGGGACCTTAGAGGTCTCATTTTCATTGCAGCAAAGTTGATGTGCATCTGCTGTAATTTTCTTGCTTAAAAGAGCTATAAATTACACATCTTGCGACTCTAAGGGGAAGAATCAGCTGGTTTTAGCAGTGTAGACCTGAAAACTCATGAGAAGAATCAACACAAGGTCAAGAGCTAGAGAGGAAGAGGTGTTGTTTGAATATCTACAGTTATCTCCAAGAATAAGGCAAAGTGGGAGGAGAATCCAAAGGTCTCCATCTCCACCAAATAGAACTCTCTCAACTCCTCCACCTGGTAGGCCTTTCATTCAATCAACAAGGGTTCTAAGACCAATTAAATGGCACAAAACAACCCCTATGTCAATTTCACTTTGCAGACCCACTTGCTTTCAATGCAAAAATCCAATCCCGATTGCGACATTGAAGAACATTCCATACTTCACCGGAGAAAATCAGACCTCACCGGTGATCATGTTAAGGATATTGCTAACATTTGTGCAATCCATGAGATCAATGAGATGCAAGTTCTTTGTCAAACTGGCATCTTCATTCAAAGAGAAAGCTTTGCAATGGTTCGAGGAGTCTTGCCTTAGGTTCTATTCAAAATTGGAATCAGCTATGTATAGCCCTCCATGAGCGGTTTGGGGAAAAGGAGACAACTTGTCCCTTTTGGAGCAGCTATCAAAAGAGCTCCCAAATGAGCAGCTGACTAATTTTAATTTCAGATTTCAAAGGACTTGGGAGAGAATTCCGGTGGCGATCGAATGCCAACAAAGAAAAGATGCTTTTATTTACTATCTCAAAGCTCTAAATTCTAATATTTCTATGTTGATTCATTCCATGGGAGGCATAACTATCCCTATGGCTTATAGCATTGCCATTAGGGTTGAAAATTGTTTGATCCAAGTGGCAAACTAGCCCCTAGACCTCCCATGCCATTATTTCCAAGTTTAGACAGCCCAAACACTAATCAAGCACCTAATTTGGCTCCTTCTCCCACTCCTAGAAATCAGAGTTCAAATGAAGCTTCTACTTCATCTCCAAGTGCCCCAAATGAGCTTCAAGAAGTCATGAAGCAATTGTAAAATTTAGGTAATGAGCTGGTTACTCTCAAGAGGCAACAAGCCCAAAGTTTTAGACCTTCCTTCTAGCCTCAAGCTCATCCTAACAGGCAGCCATATCAACCTCATAGACCACCCAATCCAGCTACAAATCTAAATCAAGCAAGGCCTCCTGCCAACAGACCATTTCAACCCTATAATCCAAATACTATATCTGCCTAAGGCATTGGTGCCAACACAAAACAACGTTGCTCAAGAGTATGATTGGTTTTTTCCATGCAATGAACCTCACAACCAATCTATGTGCTTCAACGGTGCCTTGAATCAAGCATTAATGGTGAAAACTACTAGTGTGGAGGGTGAGGGTAGTCAAGGAAACAACCAACAACAAGAAAAATTCCAGCAGCAATCAGCTCCAAATGACACCAAACTTGTGAACAAGCAGGCAGAGGATTTTTGTGGCATAAATCAAACAGTCTCTCAAGGTGTTGCAGCCAACACAAGGTCAAAAAGAAGGAATTTGGGTGAAGAATAGCCATTAGCTCCAAGAAATCCACAACCTTTTATGGCTCCACAAATGGTTGGCAAACAAAATCCAGTTGTAAATGCACAAGGGCAGCCAAGAATAGCTCCTAGACCAACTCAAATACTAGTTGTTGCTGCCCACATGCAAGGGATGAATATGTAAACCAAGGGACAACAAAGAGATCCTTCATCACCATTTAGTATCATTGATTAGATGAAGAAGACAAATGTAAATATATCAATGTGGGAATCCCTATCTATCCCAAGCCAGAGAGATTTGCTACAAGCTGCCATGAAGGACTGGCCAACTTCGAATCAGCAAGTCCAAATGCAAGAGAAGGTGCTCACAAATGCTGCCCAGCTTGAAGGGAATCGTGGAGGATAGCAAGGTAAAATGTTGAAGCCCCCTCCTTTTTATGTCTCATTAATCATTGGAAACCAATTGGTGCACAATTGCATGATTGATTCTGGGGCAAGTAGCTCAGTGATGCCCAAGCAAATAGCTGATCAGCTAGGACTTCAATATGAAACCATATCCAAAGGGGTAGTGCAGTTGGATGGGACAGCAGTAACAATAGTTGGGGTGATTAGAAACTTGAGTCTTACCTTGCATGCATGTCTAAATGTTGTTGTTTTACAATATGTATCGATTATAGACCTTGCACCACTCTTTGCCCTATGTTTGTCAAGAGATTTCACAGCCAAGATTAGAGGATATTTGTCTGCTGATTGGTCACACATGCTTTGTTGAGCGAGGTATGGAACCAAAGCTACATCGGTCTGAACCTATTGCAAACTTCCACATTGAGCCCTACACTCCAAGTCAGATCAATGCCAATTGTTTGGCATTTGATCAAGAAGATCACCCAAGCACTGATGAAGCTGACACCAAGGTTGGAAGCATCCTGGATCTAACTCTTGATGAATGGGCAAACAAGGTGCATGTTTTTATCCTTATCAAGAAGTAGAAGAATATAAGCTAGGGTCTATTGCATACATCAAGAAGATCAGCCCATTCCTAGCATCACCAAGCCAAACCACAAGGATGACAATGAGGTATGTCACCTATTTTTGATGGATCAAGGAGTAGACAAGGTGCGGGAGGTGGAGCTATGCTTATTTCACCTCAAGGAGTAAAGTACTATTCAGCTTTTAGATTTCAGTTTGCATGCTCCAATAACACTGCTGAATATGAAGCCTTGGTGCAAGGGATGCATTGGGAAATAAAGAGAGGAATAAAGAACTTGCAAGTCTTCGGTGATAGTGAATTGATTGTAAACCAATTTAAGGGGTAGCATGCTTTGTCAAGAATAATCTACTTAAGTGCTACAAGAACAGGGTGTGGGACCTCATGGAGACATTAGCATAAAATCCATTCCTAGAAAAGAAAACCAAGTCTTGACAAAGCTTGCGGCGATTGGGGCTGCCTTTGATATTGTGGAAAGCATTCAAAAGGAAAAGGTACAACCAAACATCCATGTGATTGTGAGGCCTTGATGCCGATAACAATGTAAGTTGTTAAGTGTTTGAGAATTACCAACAAATCATCTATTTCTTACTAAGAAGAAGCTGAGTTCTCATTGAAAAATCGAGGAAAAATTGGACAGCAATGATATGGTGACCAAGTGGTACAAACAGAGAACTAACAAGTTGCCCAAGGGACTTATAACTTTGGAGTCCATTTTCAATCCCAATGATCAGTTTAAGAAAGAGAAAGTAAAAATTCAGGTCAAGAGAGAAGATTCGGTATCCATCTTGGTGGAAGAGAACAAACCATTACAAATTGGAAAGATGATAATCGAACAAGAAAGGTATGAGTTCATACACTTTGTGTCAAGAGTTCCCGATGTGTTTGCTTGGAGCTACAAATATTTGAAAGGTTTCAATCCCAAGTTAGCTCAAAGACACCATTGAGTTGGATCCAAATACTAAGCCCATCAAGAGGAGAAACAAAGGCCATCAATCCACACATGGAACCTCTCATGAGGAAGGAATTGAACAAGTTGATTGAGTCAAGAATTATATTCCCAATCAAGCATTCTACTTGGGTTTCCAACTTAGTTCTAGTCGAAAGAAGAGTGGAGAGATCAGATTGTGCATTGATTTCAGAGATTTGAATAGAGCATCTCTCAAGGACCATTATCCACTTCCTTCTATGGAGCAGATTTTACAAGTTGTTCTTTGGCTCGAAAGGTTTTCATTGCTTGATGGCTACTCGAGGTACAATCAGATTATGGTGAAGGAAGAAGATCAGTTCAAGACATCCTTCACAACCAAATGGGGAACTTATGCATACAAGAAAATGCCATTTGGGCTGTCCAACACTGGAGCTACCTTCCAAAGAGCAATGGACATGGCATTCAAAGGTTTGATTAACAACATGGTGCTAATATATCTTGATGATATCACTGTTTTTTCAAAGAATGCAGCAGACCACCTCTCTCATTTGAGACAAGTCTTCCAAAGGTGTAGGAGATTTGGAGTGTCTTTGAATCCTAAGAAGTGTATCTTCCTAGCACATGAAGGAAAGATCCTTGGCCATATTGTCTCCAAAGAAGGATTAGCAATTGATCCGAGAGATAGTTGAAGCCATAAGAGCACTACCATTGCGAAGCCACAAGAAGGCACTTCAGAGTTTCTTGGGAGAATAAATTTTTTCGGAGGTTTGTCCCATATTTTGTAGCACTTGTCAAACCTATCACGAAGATGTTGAAGAAAGAATGGCTTTCAAATGGAAAGCGAAGGCAAGGAGAGTTTTGAAGCAATCAAAGAAGCCATCTCTCAAGCACCAACTCTCATCAACCCGGACTTCTCCAAGGATTTCATCCTCTATGCATTTGGGGGTAATGATACTGTTATCCAAATGTGCCCCCTGCTCATTTTTTGGCTAACTCCCTTTCATTCTTTTCTTCTATTGTGCCTCAGTCATAAATTTTTACTTTTTAGGCATTCAAAACCTTCTAGAAATGACACCATTGGATAGGGCTCTTTCTCAGCTTTCCAGAAAGGTAAAGTTTTCCTCCTAACTCCACGTATTTTTTAAGTTATGGCTCAGTGGAGTTTTTGTGGGAAATTTTCTCTTGCAAGGTCCGCAGCCAATCAGAACTCACCACGTGTCTAGATCAAAAATATCAAAGCGATCTGTTTTGGGCCTGTTTTTGCCCTAAATCTTTGAACGGCCATAACTTTTGATCCAAAGCTCAGATTTTCATGTTCTTTATATCATTGGAAAGCTGGTAAAATTCTCTACATTATTCTATGGTTAATTTTGAATTTTGGTTTAGTTTGGAGGGAGAAAATCAAAAAATACTTCTAGTACGCGCCCATGGACAGAACTCACATTTCAACAACCAATTTTAATGCAAAATGGGTTGCATTCTTCTCCAACATGGTCAAAAATGTCGGGGGATGGGTCTGTCGGTCACCCATGCTATTTTTAATGCATTTTGGTCAATGAGGAATGGTTCCCATGTTTTTCATGTTTTCTCTCTCTATGCTCGACCCATGCATTGTAAAAGCCGATTTGGCTCATTTTTCAAAGGGGAACAATTTTTGCATAACAAGCTTCTATTTTCACCTTCAAAGAAGTGATTTTGGCAATTATCGGACCTTCCAAGGATTGTAACAGGTTTTTCTACCTCTTTGGTGTTGGAATACAAGGATTTTGATGTTGAAAATCACAATGCAGGCTCTATGAATGCTTTCAGTCCTTTGTATGTGTTGTTTGCTTCATTTCAAACCCTTGATCACAGTTATCAACCTGTGCATGATGTTTTATGTTACAATTTCTGATTTGTGTCAATTTGCATGAGCAAGAAGTGCTCACCACTCCTTTGGTGTATCACCTTTATCAGTTTAGTTTCAATTTTTACATTTCTTATCCCTGTCTCCTTGCAAATTAGGATAAAATTAGGATCTGAACCTCTGCAGGTTGTGAAAATAATAGATCTAATCGAGAGGAGTTTGAGGAACCAGCCTCTAGTCTGGAGATTCCTCTCTCATATTGTAAGTCCCACACTTGGAGAGAGGTTTCAATGTTGTGCAATCACACCTTTGGATGCCTGAAACATCAACTTAGAAACCTGATTTGCATCCAGGGGTTTTGCTGATTTGCAACAACAGTTTTGGCACACCGGTGGGACCTTAGAGGTCTTCCACTTCATCTTTTGCAGGTTGGTGTGTTCCTATGAATATTTTAGCCTTTGGAGGCACTTACAAACACATCTGGTGACTCCATCTGATCAGCAACCCATTTCTGAAGTTGTAGACCTATTTTTCATCCATTTCCATCCATTATTCTTTCCATCTCTTTCATTCTTTTTCATTCCATGAAATTACGCAATCATGACTTCATTTCCATCATGGAACTCACATTTACAATAGCAGCAATGTTTCCCACCTCCAACATGTTTTTTAAATCCTCCAAATCAGCATTTTGAACAAATTCAAAATCAACATACATACCCATATGAGCAGCAATGCCAAAATCAGTTTGGCTATAGAGCTTTCCAAGAGCAAGGGTGTGCATACAATGAAGACAATCAGATGCAAGATGCTGGTCTGTTGGAGAAAATCCAAAAGATGGAGGTAAACATGGTGCAATCTAGGGCTCAAGCACAAATGAAAGCATTTGGAATCGGTTGTGGAGCACCATGTCCATGGGTGGGACCTTTCCCAAGGCATTACAACCCTCAAAAGAAGCTTGACTTCATGATTGCAATGCTGCTATTGCTTGCAAAGTGGATTGAAGGAATAGAGGTGTATGAGAGGAGTATTTAGCAACCTTGTCAATGGGTAAGCACACCATCTCATGCCTTTTCTTTTCCTCTTCCCCAATCTGTTTTATCTCAGCAGTGTCAAGTTTTAAACTCTCCATCTGTTGTCCCAAGTGTTGAATCCATTTCTCCACCCCCTAGTCTTCCACCTCATCTTAATTATTCTATCATTTTCCCTTCCAAATAGTCATCCCCTCCATAAGAGCTAAATGAAACACCCTCTCCTCCAAATAAACAAGAGGTTTTACCTCCTCCACCACCACAAAAAATTGTAAAAATCAATCATGAAGGACAACAAAAAGAGAAGCCAAACAAGGATGAAGAAATTCAAATTTTGAAGAGTTGGGCTCTTAAATTTGGGATGAAGAAGATCCCTTTGCTGATGAAACCTTCAGTAGAGGTTGGAGTTAAAGAAAAATGGTGGTCAGGACTGATGTTGTTGCAGTAGAAGAAGAGCAAAAAGGAGTTGCAAATCAGCAATCAATTTGTTCAGAATATAGTGTCCATGTTGGCACCCTATTTGAAGGAAATGCTGATCCAATTCAAATTGCAAAAATCAGTCATGAGGGATAGCAAGAGGAAGGAGAAGCTACTCCAAATCCAAAAGAAGAGGAGCACATTCCAGCTGTGGGGGAGAAAAGTGCAGATCCAAAGGCTTTGAGCACAAAGCAGGTTATAGAAGAACCTTCAGTTCTTCTCTCTACTTCATCTCTCTCAAGTTATAATATCAAGAAGAGTTTGATCCCTCAAACTCAATCTTTGGAGGATGAAAGAAACCATGGTGATCAAGTTGCAGATCAAGAGAATGCCATGGGAGAGGTTGAACATTTGCAGTAGGACAGCAATGAGGCAGTTTACCTGTCTGATTTGGAGGACTGTTTTGATGAAGAAGAACCGGTTGAGTTTCCACCATTCTCTCTTTCATCATCCATCTTCCAAACACAAGAGCCTGCTGTCATGGAGGAGAGTATTCATTTGCAGCAGCCTGCATCTTATAGAATCTCTTTGGAACCAAGATTGGAAGATTTTAATCTTTCATGTCCTTCATTGGAGGAAGAGAAAGGGCAGAAGGGTTCTACCATTGCTTCCACACCATCCATTCAAGGTCTACAAGAGAACTCCATTCTTGGAGTTGAAAATCAGAATTATGGGCATACTCAACGGATCAGACCTTGCCCAATCAGGTATTTGGCTTCATTGGAGCCAAAGGAGAAGCCACAACCAGTCATGCTTGCTTCTAAGCATGAGGATGAGCTACAAAGTTCCAAGGATCAGCTGTCATACCTCTCCAATCCAAATGTAGAGCAACTAAAAGAGGTATTGGATTTGTTTTTAGTTGACACCTTGCTAATTTGGGTAGAAGACCAGCTTCTTGTTGATTTTCCACTCATCCAATCAGCCATACTTAGCTCCAAATCATTTGCATGGCTGCCAATTTTGAAGAAAGGAAGCTATTTTGCACAACCAGTTATAGGGTTCGTTTAGCTCACCTTTGCTTCCAGTTAGAGTAGAGTAGGTAGGTTTGCTTTCAGTAGAAGAAGTGCTTGTGCACACTCTGCATGTTCCATTTGGAGCATGTATGATTTTCAATTTGTACATAGTTTTGGTGCTACTGGTTTCGCTCTTGCACAGTTTGTTTTGATGGCATTTTGGTGGGAACAACTCCATGTCCAGTGGGATTCAAGCGGTTCAGAGGGAAGTTTTCAAAGTTCAGATTAGTTTTCAGGCTACTACTCATGACTCCATGCCCAATGGATTGCTTCAGGCTACTGATCATTCATCTAGCAGGCAGATGACCCCTCTGAGTCACAAAAATTGTTATCCAAATGTGCCCCTTGCTCATTTTGTGGCTAACTCCCTTTCATTCTTTCCTTCTATTGTGCCTCAGTCATAAATTTTTACTTTTTAGGCACTCAAAACCTTCTGGAAATGACACCATTAGATAGAGCTCTTTCTCAACTTTCCAGAAAGGTAAAGTTTTCCTCCTAACTCCACGTATTTTTCAAGTTATGGCTCAGCGAAGTTTTTGTGGGAAATTTTCCCTTGCAAGGTCCGCATGACCAATCGAACTCGCCACGTGTCCAGTCAAAATATCAAAGCGATCCGTTTTGGGCCTGTTTTTCCCTAAATATTTGAACGGCCATAACTTTATATCCAAAGCTCGATTTTCACGTTATTTATATCATTGGAAAGATGGTAAAATTCTCTATATGATTCCATGGTCAATTTTGAATTTTGGTTTAGTTTGGAGGAGAAAATAAAAACACTTCCTGTACGCGCCCATGGGCCAGGCGATGTTTCAACAACCAATTTTAATGCAAAATGGGTCGCATTCTTCTCCAACATGGTCAAAATGTCAGGGGATGGGTCTTGTCAAGTCATCCATGCTATTTTTAATGCATTTTGGTCAATGAGGAATGGCTCCCATGTTTTTCACATTTTCTCTCTCCTGGGCTCGACCCATGCACTGTAAAAGCTAGATTTGGCTCATTTTTCAAAGGGGAACACTTTTTTGCACAACAAGCTTCTATTTTCACCTTTAGCAAGTGATTTTGGCAAGTATCAGACCTTCCAGGGATTGTAACAGGTTTTTTTGCCTCTTTGGTGTTGGAATACAAGGATTTTGATGTTGAAAATCACAATGTAGGCTCTGTGAATGCTTTCAAGTCCTTTGTATGTGTTGTTTGCTTCATTTCAAACCCTTGATCACAGTTATCAACCTATGCATGATGTTTTATGTTACAATTTCTGATTTGTGTCAATTTACATGAGCAAGAAGTGCTCACCACTCCTTTGGTGTATCACCTTTATCAGTTTAGTTTCAATTTTTACATTTCTTATCCCTGTCTCCTTGCAAATTAGGATAAAATTAGGATCTGAACCTCTGCAGTTGTGAAAATAATAGATCTAATCAAAGGAGTTTGAGGAACCAGCCTCTAATCTGGAGATTCCTCTCTCATCTTGCAAGTCCCACACTTGGAAAGAGGTTTCAATGTTGTGCAATCACACTGGATGCCCGAAACATCAACTTAGAAACCTAATTTTCATCCAGGGTGCTTCTTGATTTACAACAACAATACCATTTCTGCCATTTTGGTACAGCAGAACAAGGAAAATGATGAGCAGCTAATTTCTTTCTTCACCCAAAGCCTAGATGACTATGAAGTGAGATATACTTTTATTGAGAAGCATGTACTTGCAGTGAATCGAAGCTTGAAGAAATTCAAGCATCTAGTCTCAAAAACAAGGTTCAGCTTGTTGGTCTCTCATGCGGGAGTAAAGGACTTCCTCCTCAACAAGGATTTGAATGAGAAAAGGGCAGGTTGGATCACTCGTGTCATGGAGTATGACATTGAGATCAAGGTCACCAAGTTGGTATGAGGAAAAGGACCGTGTGAGGTGATTAAGGGCAAGCAAAAGGAGTATGCAATAAAGAAGAGGTTGTTTTGACAGGTTCAAGATAGCCATGTGTAGGGTAGCACTCAAGAAGAGGATAATGCTATCCCCACTCCTTGCTGGACCCAAGGTATAAAGCACTTCCTAAGCACAGGCCTATGCCCTCCAGAGATGAACAAAACCCAAAGAAGACACTTCAGATTGCAGGGATGTCCCATATGCCATAGTAGACGGTGTTTTGTTCAAGAAAGATGTGAATGGAGTGCTTTCTTTGAGATGTATCAAGACAAATCAGATTCATAGGGTGTTGGAAGAGTTCCATGGTGGACCAACCGGTGGTCATTTTTCACCAAGAGTGACACTCTAAAATCATGAAGGCTAGTTATTATTGGCCCAAGATTTTCAAAGTGATTGCTTTGCGCGGATCAAAAGGTGCAAGAATTGTGCATTCTTCACGGGTAAAGAGAGGCTTGCTGCCCTTCCATTGCATCCAATTTCAGTTGACCAGCCATTCATGCAATGGGGTTTGGACTTCATTGAGTCATTAATCCCAATTGAGCCAAGGGCATAAGTGGATTTTGACAGACCCACAGATTACTTCACCAAGTGGATCAAGCAAGTAGCACTCAAGGAAACAAATGAGTCTAGCATCTTAGACTTCTATGAGGGGATAGTAACCAGATTTGGCATACCTACTACAATAATCTCGGATAATGCATTAGCATTCATTGGATCCAAGGTGACTGAGTGGGATGTCAAGAATGGGATCTACCTAAGTACTTCATCAAACTACTACACTCAGGGTAATGGCCAGGCTGAATCTACAAACAAGAACTTGTTGAGGATCATTAGGAGGACTCTTGATGAGAATAAGAGGTCTTGGCATACCAAACTGAAATCAACCTTATGGGCTGATAGGATAACTCCCGAGAGATCCACGTAACTCTCCATTCAGGCTTGTTTATGGAAGAGAGGTAATCTTGCCCATGTCACTTGAGTTGCCAACATTGGAACTCATGAAGCGCTTAGAGTTTCTAGAGTTTGTGCCCATGGAGGTGAGATATGCGAGTTGATGGAGCTCAAGAGATCGAGATCGGGGATCCCAAGCAATGGAGAAGGATCAAGCTTTGATCAAGAAGACCTTTGATAGGAAGGCCAAGAGTAGATCTTTCCAAGTTGGAGATCTAGTGTTAAAATGGGATGTAGATAGAGAAAAACCGGAAGGCATTCAAAATTTGATGCCATTTGGAGTGGCCCATACATGGTCACAAAGTGTAAGGCTAACAATGCCTTCCAATTGTCTTCATTGGATGGAGAAGAACTACATATTCCAGTCAATGGAATCTATCTAAAGCATTGCTACTAAAGGGAAATTATCTACCTTGTAAATATTAGCTTAGGTTTTCATTCCTCCAAGTGCTTATGCACATTGTTTTGCTGATAGGTTGTTTTTCTTTCCCTAAGTGCTTTGGCACAAGCTTGTTGTCCCCGTAGATGTTTTGCAGCCTCCTTGCTTCCATCAGTGATATGCCATCTTCCTCCTTGCAACATTCTAAGTCAGTTGGGGTTCCAAATAGAAAATTTTATGATTTCATGCCCAATGGGCTGCTTCAGTAACCGGTATCTTCATCTAGCAGAAGATGACCCTCCGAGTCGCCAAAATTGTTATCCAAAATGTGCCCCTGCTCATTTTTGTGGCTAACTCCTTGTGTTCTTACCTCTCTTATGCCTTAGTCTCCATTTTTTATTTTTAGGCACTCAAATCTTTCTAAAAATGGCACCATTGGATAAAGCTCTCTCTCAGCTTTCTAGAAAGGTAAAGTTTTCCTCCTAACTCCTCATATTTTTCAAGTTATGGCTCGGCGGAGTTTTTGTGGGAAATTTTCCCTTAGGAGGCCCATGGCCAATAGGAAGCTGCCACATGGCACCTTGAGTGGCGGAGCGCGGGGAAAATTTGAAAATTTTTCCAAAGACCAAATGGGTAAAAATTCAAACTTTCGCCCGCCGATCCGATTTTGGCCTGTTTTTGCCCTAAATTTTCAAATCGCCATATCTTTCGATCTGGAGCTCGATTTTCACGTTATTTATATTAATGGAAAGCTTGTGAAATTCTCTACATGATTCCGTGGTCAATTTTGCATTTTGTTTGAGTTTGAAGAGATAAAATCAAGAAACACCTCTCGCA
This sequence comes from Taxus wallichiana var. yunnanensis, assembly GCA_018340775.1. Taxonomy (NCBI): domain Eukaryota; kingdom Viridiplantae; phylum Streptophyta; class Pinopsida; order Cupressales; family Taxaceae; genus Taxus; species Taxus wallichiana. Next base: position 452,744,303 of record CM031236.1, read on the forward strand.
CGTGGTAATGGCCATAAATGACGTTTCAACAACCAGTTTTAATGCAAAATGGGTCGCATTCTTCTTCAAAGATAGCCAAAAATGTCGTGGCATGGGTCCATGTAAGGACGCCCATGCTTTGTTTTAATGCATCTTCAATCAATGGGAAATGGATTCCACATTTTTACATGTTTTCTCTCTCCCGTGCTCTCGACCCATGCATTGTAAAAGCTAGATTTGGCTCATTTTTTGAGGTTGAACATTTTTTTCGATAGCAAGCTTCTTCTTTCACCTTCAACAAGTGATTTTTGCAAGTATCAAACATTATTCATGATTGTAACAGGTTTCTACCTCTTTGATGTTACAAATGCAAGGATTTTTGACAAAGAAAATGACAGTCTGGAGCACTCTGTGATCAATTTTCAGTCCTTTGTTTGTATTGTCTTGCTTCATTTGGACCTCTAATTGCATCTTATCACCTTTGTGTATGATGTTTCATTTTGAATTTTATGAATTTGTGTCAATTTTCATGAAGAAGAAGTGCTCACCACTCCTTTGGTGTATTACCTATTAGTTTAGTTTCAATTTTTGCACTTTCTATCTTCGTCTCCTTGGAATTTAGAGTAGGATTAGGATTCAAACCTCTGCAATTGTGCAAATAATAATCTGATCCGATCAAAGGAGTTTGATGAACCAGCCTCTAATCTGGAGATTCTCTCTCATTTTACAAGTCCCACACTTGGAGAGGTTTCAATGTTGTGCAATCACACCGGATGCCTCAAACATCAACTTAGAAACCTGATTTGCATCCGAGGGGGTGGTGCTGATTTGCAACAACAGATACTTTTACCGTAGAAGACATTGAAAACGTAAAATGAACTTAAACTCTCCCTTGATGGAACCTCCTAGTTTGGGTAAACAAGAGCCCAAAATGGGTTTATCGTCTTAGTCAATATGTTTAGTGACATTGTCATAAACCATTTTGATAGGAGAGACACAATCAAAAAATTATTTAGAGTAAGTAGAGCTATCTCTTCCTTCATATCCTAGTGGACTACCTTGTCCTCTAAAGATAGATTTAAAATTAAAATTTTCATCGAGTGAAATGTTTGTTTGATTTAGACGACATAAATGGAGATCGTGATATAGTTGTACTATGTCTTGCATTCTTGTTAATGAACTCCTTAGTCCTCGCCCCTAAATGTTTTACCTTTGGCTTGTGACAATATATTGCCTTGATCTATCATGAAGGGTTTATAGAGTAAATACATTTAAACCTTAATCTAATCTATAATAGGGATTAAAGCCCTGGGTGAAAATTGGAATTAGATAAACCTTAGTTGATTTGGGGGTTATCATGTGGGTAGAAAATTATAAGTAACTCCTTGCAAAACAAAATTGTTTTGAAAGATGTTGACTTTAGAGAACCCAAGAAACCAAAATCTTGTCCCGTAATATCTTGTTATGTCTGTTTATGACATTAAGAAATAAATAATATTTCACATGTGGAATCATGAAATGCAGAAAGATGGGACCTTACCTTGAACACAAATCACTTGTGGTTCATGTGTAGTTTATAATGCTTCTAACCATGTACTTCTTTAAGATGTCAGATAAGTACATTCGTAACTCTTTTGTTTTTATGCGATGGTAAAAATGAGACCTTAATGTGATGAAAAAGTAAAGCATAGAAGAGTAAAAACGAGATTTGAGGTTAGGAATAATGCCACTCTTGGAGTCCTTATAACTTAATTAAACATTTTCATGAGTTACAAAGAATATGAATTTCCTTAGTGTGATCAAACTTTGAGAAAACAATATATATATATATATATATATATATATATATGGAATTCCACAAGTCATTGAACTAGAATAAATATGGTAGGGAAATAACTATACCGTGATCGAAGAATGTTTTGGGAAAAACTCTCTTGTATCTAAATCTCCCTTAAATCCTAATATTGCTTTCTGACATCAATTTTGATTCACTTGAGTTGTAAGGGTAAAATGTAGACATTGAATAAATGTTGGAGAAGAATATTCTTAACATAAGAATAAGATAATTAAGTACTTTATATGCAATTTGAATTATGCCAAATAAGTATGTAAGTTATGGAAATTTCCGTAAAGGATAAAAATCCAACTCAAAATGGTCAATCAGAAAGTAAATGTGGAATGAACTTAAGAATCTATAGATGGAAAAAGGAGAAAGTTTTCCTTACACAATAATGTTCTTGGAATGTTGATCGTTAATAAAATGCAATTAAAGAAAAGATGTGTTGTGGGTTTTCTAATCCTTGAGTCCTTTTCTTGTGGTTAATCTGATTATATATGATGCATGGTGATTATTAGAGACACTCATATGTGGATGATGATATATTATTGGACATGGATAGTTATGGATGTTGTCGGATATGTGATTTTGGATATTATGAATAGATCTAGAAAATGAATATTTTATGATGTTGATATAGTTGTTGATTAAAATTGCAAATGACGTAGTTGTTACTTCGATGATTGTTGTGATTTATCATATAGTTGATTTTGTGATTTTATTTGTATCATGTTGGATGTTTTGATATGGCCATGAGGCCGAAGGAGGTATTTACATTTTTGCAGGATTAATAAAATCACAACAATGTCGGGGACCTGAGACTAACCATATTAGAATTCTGGGTGAAATCAATGAGGTCACCATGGCAACTATTTTTGTGTGTGTGTGTTTGTTAGGGATTCCCATGGGGGGATTTCCATTATATGTGACCATGGGATATGTATTTTATTATGTGTTCCTTTTTATTTATTGTTGTTTGTATTTTATAAGTAATGTGTTCCTTCTTTTAATTAATTTAAATGTGGTAGATTAATGTGAGAAATCATATAGTTAAACTTTAATTAAATTAAATTGGGATATGGAATGTAATTAATGAAGTTGTTGATTTTAAATGTTAATGTTGGAAGAGTGTGTAAGAAATGTGTAAGAAGGTGTAAGGGATATGTAAGAGTTATGTAAGAAAGATTTTGGAAGGTTAAACACTTCATCTCCTTAAGAATTCGAATTTGTCCTTGGAGGCCAAATTTGGAGGCTTGTGGGACAAGTTAAACTTGTCCCACACCTCTTAAAATGATTCACCAACCATACCTATGGTTTGGAGGTTAAATTTAGGCATTTTATTGCATTTTGGAATGACAATTTGTAAGTTTTAATTGCACTTCTCTTACATATTTTAAATTCAGTCCTTTTGGGGTATGGGTTGTGTTGGAGTATGTAAGTTAAATTGTCATTCTTATTTATTATGATTTGGTGGTTGATGTTGATTTCCTCTTGGGGTTGAGGAAGAATGATGTGGCATCCCACATGGATCCACATCATCCTCTTCTCTTCCCTCTCCTTTAAAAGTGCAACTCCTTGCTTATTTGTGGTTGTTGAAACTTTGTTCATTCCTCTTGGGGCGCATTTTTTGTTGCTGTTTTGGGAGCTTGTTGTGGAGGAAGTTTGGAGTCATTGCATGCTTGAGCATTGCTGGTTTTGGACTGCACTTTGACCTCTTGGAAAGCTTGTGGATCTTGGAACAAACTCCATTATGGAGAGGTAGGATCTTGAGCTTGTTTTTAAATGTTTTCTTTCTCTTGCATGCATGTTTAAATGGTAAATGTGTTTTGTGTTCTTGGCTGGTTGGGTAGACTACTTAGGACATGGTGTAGGAGAAGGCTATGGGGATTTCCAATGGGGGCATAAGGGATTGCCAATGGCACCAGTTTTATTATGGAGGGAGTTTTGGATTGGGATCCACCTTGGAAAATAAATTGCTTGCATTTCTTACTCTTGGGGGCATAAGGGAGAAACTTTGGGGGGCATAAGGAGGGGTTGGGAGGCATAAGGTTTATGGGATTTGATATGTTTATTAGTGGTATGATTTTGGTGGATGCCCAATTCCAAATAGGGAGGCATAAGTAGTTTCCCCATAGTTCCTTGCTCTTGTTGGCTTGCTTGATCAAGCCTATGTTTTGTGTGAATGGTTTCCAATTGTAGTTGTGAACTATTGTCCTTGCTTGGACTATGTATCTTGTTGATTTATGCATGTGAAAGAATGTTGCTTGTTTGTTGTGGAAGCCATTGTTTCCATGAGTTGATTTTCATTCTCTATTTCAATATGGTTGGGGCTCGGGGGCCAATGAGGAAGGATGACTTCTCCTTCTCATTGGATGTCTTGGTTGGGTGGAGAGCATTGCCTTTCCCCTTCCTTGTTGTGATCAAGATGAAAAGATGGAGAAACTAGCATGTTGTTGTTTTGGAGCAAGAAGAATATAGTTTGACAGTCCCATCCTTTTGAGAAAATTCATTCTAACCTTTCCCACCTTGAGTGGATGAGTTGTATAATGTTTGTAATGTGAAACCATTCGTATTGATAATGGAAGTTTAAATTTGAATTGAGAAATGTAAAGAGTTGTATTCCAGTCTCTGTTTTGTAAAGAAATGAGAAGAATGTATATGTATTGCTTATTGTATTTGAAATCAAATGGAAAAGTGACAAGTTGTAAAATTGTTATTGGAATATGAATAAAGGATGGAATTAGTTTTCAAAATTGTAATGTGTACTGGATTTGAATAGCTATCAAAGAATGAGATTGTTGGTTGTAAAGGAAGAATGCGTGGGAATGAAAGACAATGTTATATTCTTTGCAAAATGTATATTAAAAATTGAAAATCAGAAATGCATTTTAACTTGGAATTGAATGGGTGATTTAATAAGAAAATGTATTGAACTACTTCAGAAGCTATACACACATTTAAAAGACAAAATTGATAAACCAATTCAAAAGAAACAGTTCACTGTTATGAACTCCATTCTGGCAAATTCATTTCTAATAAACAAATAGTTCAGACCTGCACTTAGTATTCAACTTAAAAATGTTATGGATTAGCATGCTAAGACATTTAGGAATCCAAATTGACAAAGAAAACTTAAGAAAATAATCCAACCATTGCCAAATTTGAATGCAATTCCTCCTTGGGTCGTTTTTTTGTCTATTGTCGAGAAATAAAATTTGAAATCAATTGGACAAATTAATCTTCCAAAAACACTCTAAACCCTCCCTAGACTAATCCTCCATGTCTGTTTGACATGTTGAGTGAAGGAGGAAATCTAATTTAAACAAATTGGGAAGTTGAAAACTGCCAGTTCACAAATTAAAAACCCTGCAGATTTCTTTCTCAAAATTGACCACTCAAACTTCATCAATTTCAAAATTTATGATTCTTGTGCAAAGAGGGCATCGAGAGATTTCCAAAAGTCTTTGTTTTCCCAAAACCGAGCTTTCTAGCTCAAGTTATGGCCATTTGAAGTTTTACTTCAATTTGGCATTCAAAAAATAATAATAATAAAATTTAATCTAACTATAGAAAAATTTAAATTTTAAACTTTGAAAAATTTCCCAAAAAGGTCCATGCCCCCCATCCCACAACCAATCGGGGCCTACCACGTGGCACCCTAGGAGGGGCGGACCAATTTTTAAACTTATCCCTTTTGAAAATTTTTCCTTGGGAAAAATTTCCCATTTTTCCCCACCACCCCGCCGGCCCGCAACCAATCACATGCTGACACGTGGCACGGTGGAAGGGCGGACTTTTTCAAAACTTAAACTTATTCTTTTGAAAAATTTTACTTGGGAAAATTTTTCTTTCTCCTCCACCAGCCCGCAACCAATCAAAGGGTGCCACATGTCCTCTTGTGGCTACAATGAGGCACGTTTTCCCTTTGGACTTATCCCTTTGAAAAAAATTGGGAAAAATTCTCATTTTGGCCCCACCAGCCCGGCCAATGAGAGTGTGCCACGTGGCACTTTGGGGGTGGAGGCGGGAGGGTGGACCCTTCTTCTTCTTTGGTTGTTTGTTTTGGCCTTGGGAAAATTTGCTAAATTTCTCCGCGGCCCGCTTCTCCACCTTCCCCTCGACCTTGTCCTTCCGCGGGTGCATGGACCCACGCATCCTTTTTCTTCTCTGTTCCTCCATCGGGCGCAAAGTGATAAATCCACCCGCCGCCCCGCCCTTTCTTTCAACTTTTCCGCTTGGCGCCAAGATCTGACACGTGTCCCCTAGGGACCCACGGGGGGCATGGAATGTTTTGTGCATTTGAGCTATGTGATGGGAAAATTTCCCTATGCCACCCCGCGACCCGCCAATCCATCCAAAGTGCATTTCCCCTCCTCTTGACACGTGTCCCCCTTGGGGAAAATTTGACCCCTAAACTCCACTTGCTCATATCTTGAGTTTCTGGAGGAGTTAGGAGGACTTCTTTATATCACCGAAAGGTGAGAAAATTTCCTATCCATTGGGAATGGTTTAGGAAATTTTGAAGAATTAAGAAGGAAAAAAATCTAGTTGAAACTCTGAGCCTATTAGAGAGTTGGGTATGGGGGCAAATTGCTCCCTAAACCTAACTAAAACTTCTAGCCCTAAGTTTTGGACCTTGTGACCTCTGAGAATTGTTAATAAAAGAGAAGTTTGTTCTTGTGGATTTGAGTTGTTCCAGAATCTATTAGTGGTAGTTGTTGCCTAGCAACCTGGTTGTAGACACTCCTAATCAAGTTCTGGGAGTGGGTAAGTGAGACCTTGCTCTGTTGACTTTACTTATGTGTTATTTTCCTCACTATAATTTAATCCTGCTCATGTCTTTGATCTGGTGGAAATTAAATACCTTGGGTATTTAATTGTTTTGGGTCCCTTAACCCTAAAATTTAATCAGGAAATCTTTAGCTAAAATGTCAATGAAATCAGTAATTAAATTAATCCTTAGAGAGATTTGAGCTAGGTGTGGACCTATTACATTTATTGCTTTATAATGTGAAATCAGTAATCATTATAATGGGAAAGGTTATCAGTTGAATTTATTTTTCTTTGAGACTTTGGTTGTCAACTCCTAACACCTTAAAAAAAAATTATTCCATAATTTTCTAACTAAACCTAGGTGGTTCATGGTTCTCAAGTGGGTACACGCACACGCACACGCACACACATAAGCACTCGTACACACACAAGCACTCGCACACGCACATGCACACGCACACATGCAAGCAGACGCGCACGCATGCACACACGTACACACACACAAACATACACGTGTGCAAAAACACATGCACACACACACGTGCGCGTGCGCGCCTCATGCACACACTCACATGCACACGCACACACACACACGCACACACTCACATGCACACGCACACACATGCACACACTCACGCATGCATGCACACACACACACACATGCACGCATGCACACATATACATACACACATGCACACAGACACACACACACTCACGAATGCACACACACACGCATATGCACACGCTAACGCACACACACAAATGCACACACAAACACACACATAAATGTACACGTGCACACACACGCACATGCACACTTACACTTATTGTTGTTGTAAATCAAAGCGAGAACCTCCTGATGTTGATCGATTTCTAGTTTGATCATACTAGCATCCAGTGTGATTGCACAACATTGAATCCTTTCCCCAAGTGTGGGACTTGCAAAATGAGAAAGGAATCTCTAGTTTAGAGGTTGGTTCCTCAATTCCTCTGGTCAGATTTATCACTTACAAGTTGCAGAGGTCTATATTCCTAATCCTACCCTAAATTCCAAAGGAGACAGAGATAGAGAATGCAGATAAACTAAAACTAATGCTAATAGGTGATGCACCAAAGGAGTGGTGAGCATTTTTTACTTCTACAGATTGACCCAGTCCTTAAAAATGCAACAAAGAACCTCATGCACAAACTAATAATTGTAATGAAGGATCATAAATTAACTAAACAACACAGGCAGAGGATGAAAACTAATCACAGACGTTGTATTGTTATTTTAATCATCAAAATCACTTGCATTACAACGCCTGAGAGGAAAAATAAAGTTATAGTTCTTAGAAAGGTCTAATATTCCACCAAAATCACTTCCAAGGTGAGAAAGGGGACTGCTCGTAATACACAAAAATGTTCCACCCTTTGAAAATGAGCCAAATCGGCTTTTACACGGTCAAGGATGAGCCCAGAGAGAGAAACGTGGAAAAACATGGGAGAGATTCAATCATTGACCAAAATGCATTCAAAATAGCATGGGCATCCTTACGCACCCATTCCCTAACATTTTTAACCATGCTGGGAGAGAATGCGAGCCATTCTTCATTAAAAACGGTGATTGAAACGTCATTTTGTTCATCACCATGTGCCAGATATGTTTTTCGATTTTATCTCCCTAAACTCTATAAAATGTAAAATTGACCCCAGAATCTTGTAGAGAATTTCACCACTTTCCATTGATATAAAGAACGTGAAAAAATAAGCTCTGGATCGAAAGATATGGCCATTTGAAGTTTTAGGGCAAAATAGGGCCAAATCGGGTTGGCGGGCAAAAATTTGAATTTTTTCACCTTTTTGGTCATTTGGAAAATTTTCCAAAATTTCCCTGCGCTCTACCACTCTAGGTGCCACATGGCAGCATCTCATTGGCCGTGGGCCTTTCAAGGGAAAATTTTCCCAAAAACTCCGCCGAGCCATAACTTCAAAAATACATGGAGTTAGGAGGAAAACTTTACCTTTCTTGGAAAGATGAGAAAGAGCTCTATTCAATGGTGCCATTTCCAGAAGGTTTTGAGTGCCTAAAAGAAAAATATTATGTCTGAGGCACAAGAGAAGGAAATATGAAAGGGAGTTAGCCACAAAATGAGTAGGGGGCACATTTTGGATAACAATTTTGGTGACTCAGAGGGGTCATCTGCCTGCTGGATGAAGTTACCAGTTGCCTGAAGCAATCCATTGGGCATGGAGTCACCTGATTTTCTGTCTGATACCCCAACTGACTAGAACATTGCAAGGAGGAACATGGAATATCACCTGATGGAGCAAGGCCTACAAACACATTCCCAGGAACAACAAGCTGTGCCAAAGCACTTAGGGAAAGAAAACTAATCTACAACAAAACAATGTGCACAAGCACTTGGAGGAATGAAAACCTAAGCTAATATTTACAAGGTGGAGAATTTTCCTTTAGTAGCAATGCTTTAGATGGATTCCATTGACTAGAATCTGCAGTTCTTCACCATCCAATGAAGACAATTGGAAGGCATTGCTGTCCTTACACTTTGTGACCATGTATGGGCCACTCCAAATGGCATCAAATTTTGAATGCCTCCCCGGTTTGCTCTATCTGCATCCCATTTTAGCACTAGATCTCCAACTTGGAAGGATCTATTCTTGGCCTTTCTATCAAAGGTCTTCTTTATCAAAGCCTGATCCTTCTCCATTACTTGGGATGCCTGATTTTTGATTTCTTGGAGCTCCATCAATTCTGCATATCTAACCTCCATGGGCTCAAACTCCAACAACTCCAATTGTTTCATGAGTTCCAATGTTGGCAACTCAAGAGACATGGGTAAAATTGCCTCTCTCCCATAAACAAGCTTGAATGGAGAGTTACCTGTAGATCTCTTGGGAGTTATCCTATCAGCCCATAAAGTTGATTTCAATTTAGTATGCCAAGACCTCTGATTTTCATCAAGAGTCCTCCTAATGATCTTCAACAAGTTCTTGTTTGTAGACTCAGCCTGGCCATTACCCTGAGGGTAATAGTTTGATGAAGTACTTAGGTAGATCCCATTCTTGACAGCCCATTCAGTCACCTTAGATCCAATGAATGCTAATGCATTATCTAATATTATCGTAGCTAGTATACCAAACTCAGGTTACTATTCCCTCATAGAAGTCTAGGATACTAGCTTCATTTACTTCCTTGAGTGCTACTGCTTCAGTCCACTTAGTGAAGTAATATGTGGCTATTAAAATCCACTTGTGCCCTTGGCTTGAATTGGGATTAATGACTCCAATGAAGTCTAAACCCCATTGCATGAATGGCTGGTCAACTAAAATTGGATGTAATGGAAGGGCAGCTAGCCTCTCTTTACCTATGAAGAATGCACAATTCTTGCACCTCTTGATCCATGCATAACAATCATTGAAAATCTTGGGCCAATAATAGCCAGCCCTCATGATCTTTAGAGTTGTCACTCTTGGTGCAAAATGACCACCAGCTAGTCCACCATGGAACTCTTCCAACATCCTATGAATCTGATTTGTACCAATGCATCTCAGCAGTACTCCATTCACATCTCTTTTGAACAAGACACCATCAACAAGGGCATATGGGACAACCTACAATCTGAAGTGTCTTCTTTGGGTCTTGTTCATCTCTGGAGGGCATAGGCCTGTGCTTAGGAAGTGCATTATACTTTGGGTCCAGCAAGGAGTGGGGACACCATTATTTTCCTCTTGAGTGCTTCCTTGCTCACGGTTGTCTTGCAACGCCAAAACAGTCTCTTTCTCATTGCATGCTTCCTTTTGTTTTCTCAAAATCAGCTGCTCACACAATCCTTTTCCTCTGACCAACTTGGTGACCTTGATCTCTATGTCATATTCCATGACATGGGTAATCCAACCTACTCTCTTTTCATTCAAGTCTTTGTTGAGGAGGAAGTCTTTAACCCCCGCATGAGAAACCAACAATTGAACCTTGTTGTTTGAGACTAAATGCTTGAACTTCTTCAAGCTTCTGATTACTGTAAGAACATGCTTCTCAATGAAAGAATATCTCACCTCATAGTCCTCCAGGATTTGGCTGAAGAAAGCAATTGGCTGTTCATCATTGTCCTTGTTCTGCTGTACCAAAATTGCAAAAATAGTGTCATCCCCCCAAATGCATAGAGGATGAAATCCTTGGAGAAATCCGGGTTGATGAGAGTTGGGGCTTGAGAGATGGCTTCTTTGATTGCTTCAAAACTTTCCTTGCATTCTCATTGTCCACTTGAAAGCCATGCTTTTCTTTAACATCTAGGTGATAGGCCTGATAAGGGCTGCAAAATTTGGGACAAACCTCCGAACAAAATTTATTCTCCCCAAGAAACTCTGGAGGGCCTTCTTGTGGCTTGGTAATGGCATTGCTCTTATGGCTTCAACTCTTTACTGGATCAATTGCTAATCCTTCTTTCGAGACAATGTGGCCAAGGAGTTTTCCTTCATGGGCTAGAAAAATACATTTTTTAGGATTCAAGGAGACTCCAAATCTTCTACACCTTTGGAACACTTGTCTCAAATGAGAGAGGTGGTCCGTTGTATTTTAAAAAAAAACAGTGATATCATCAAGATATATCAACACTATGTTGTTAATCAAACCCTTGAACGCCATGTCCATTACTCTTTGGAAGGTAGCTCGGCGTTGGACAGCCCAAATGGCATTTTCTGTATGCATAAGTTCCCCATTTAGTTGTAAAGGTTGTCTTGAACTGATCTTCTTCCTTCACCATAATCTAATTATACCCTGAATAGCCATCAAGTAGTGAAAACCTCTCGGAGCCAACAACAACTTGTAAAATTTGCTCCATGGAAGGAAGTGGGTAATGATCCTTAAGAGATGCTCTATTCAAATCTCTGAAGTTAACACACCATCTGATTTCCCCACTCTTCTTTCTGACTGGGACCAAGTTGGCAACCCAACTTGAATGCTTGATAGGGAATATGATTCTTGATTCTATCAACTTATTCAATTCTTTTCTCATGAGAGGCTCCATGTGGGGGTTGACTAGCCTTTGTTTCTGCCTGATGGGCTCAGTATTTGGATCCAATTCAATGGTGTGTTGAGCTAACTCGGGATTGAAACCTTTCAAATCTTCATAGCTCCAAGCAAACACATCAGGGAATTCTTGACAAAGTTGTATAAACTCATACCTTTCTTGCTCAGTTGTCATCTTGCCAACTTGGAGTGATTTGCCTTCTCCTACCGAGATGGACACTGAATCTTCTTCCTTCACTTGGATGTTTGCTTTCTCCTTCCTAAACTGATCATTAGGATTGAAAATGGACTCCAAAGTAATAAGCCCCTTTGGTAGTTTGTTGGTTCTCAGCTGCACCACCTGGTCACCATACTGCTGCTCCAACTTTTCCTGATTTTTGGCTGAGAATTCAGCCTCTTCTTGCAAGAAATGGATGATTTGCTGATCATTTTCAAACACTTGCCAACTTACATTGTTGTCCGGCACTGAAGGCCTTACAATCACATGGATGTTTGGCTATACCTTGTCCTTTTGAATGCTCTCCACAATGTCAAAGGCTGCCCCAACTGCTGCAAGCCTGTCAGTAGCTTGGTTCTCTTTCCTAGGAATGGATTTGATGCCAAAACCCTCAAAATCTTCAATGAGGTCCCACACCCTGTTCTTGTAGCACTTGAGTAGATCATTCTTGACAGCATGCTGCCCCTTGACTTGGTTGACAATCAACTCACTGTCACCAAAGACTTGCAAGTTCTTTATTCCTCTCTTGATTGCCCAATTTTGTCCTTGCACCAAGGCTTCATATTTAGCAGTGTTATTAGAGCATGCAAACTAAAATCTAAAAGTTGAATAATACTTAACTCCTTGAGGTGAAAACCAGCATGGCTCCCCCTCGCACCTTGTCTACTCCTTGATCCATCAAAAAAACTGCCATACCTCATTGTCATCCTTGTGGTCTGGCTTGGTGATGCTAGGGATAGGCTGATTTTCTTCATGCATGCAATAGACTCCTAACTCAGATTCTTCTATTTCTTGATAAGGATCAAAAGCATGCACCTTGTTTTCCCATTCATCAAGAGTTAGATCTGGGATACTTCCGACCTTGGTGTCAGCTTCATCAGTGCTTGGGTGATCTTCTTGATCAAACGCTGAACAATTGGCATTTATCTGACTTGGGGTGTAAGGCTCAATGTGAAAGTTTGCAATAGGTTCAGACCTGATTGTGGCTTTGGTTCCATATCTTGTTCTGAACAACATGTGTGACCAATCAGCAGATAAGTAACCTCCAATCTTAGCTATGAAATCCCTTGACAAACATAGGGCAAAGAGTGGTGGAAGGTCTATTACTGAGACATCTTGCAAAACAACCACGTTGGGACAGGCATGCAAAGTAAGACTCAAGTTTTTAATCACTCCAACTGTTGTTACTGCTGTCCCATCCAACTGTACCACCCCTTTGGATATGGTTTCATACTAAATTCCCAACTGATCAGCTATTTGCTTGGGCATTACTGAACTACTTGCCCCGAATCAATCATGCAATTGTGTACTAATTGGTTCCCAATGATCAATGAAACATAGAATGGAGGGGGCTTCAACATCTTACCTTGCTGTCCTCCATGATTCCCCTCAGGCTGGGCAGCATTTGTGAGCACCTTCTCTTACATTTGGACTTGCTGATTTGAAGTTGACCAGTCCTTCATGGCAGCTTGTAGCAAATCTCTTTGGCCTGGGATAGATAGTGATTCCCACATTGATATGTTTACATTTGTCTTCTTCATCTGATCAATGATATTGAATGGGGATGAAGTATCCTTTTGCTGTCCCTTGGCCTGCACATTCATCCCTTGTATATGGGCAGCAACAACTGGCATTTGAGTTGGCCTAGGAACTATTTTAGGCAGTCCTTGTGTGCTTGGGATTGCATTTTTCTTGCCAATAGTTTGTGGAGTGACAGAAGGTCATGAATTACTTGGGGCCAATGGCTATTCTTCACCCAAATTTCTCCTCTTTGACCTTGTGTTGGCTGCAACACTTTGGGAAACTATCTAGTTCATGCCACAAAAATCTTATGCCTGCCAGTTTACAAGTGTGGTATCATTTGGAGCTGATTGTTGCTGGAATGTTTCTTGTTGCTGGTCATTTCTTTGACTACCTTCACCCCCACACCAGTTGTTGTCACCATTAATGCTTGATTCAAGGCACCGTTGAAGCACATGGATTGGTTATGAGGTTCATTGCATGGGAAACACTAATCATACTCTTGAGCCATATTGTTTTATACTGGCACTAATGCTTTAGATGCAGATGTAGCATTGGGATTATAGGGCTGAAATGGTCTGTTGGCAAGAGGCCTTGCTTGATTTAGATTTGCAGTTGGATTGGGTGGTCTTTGGGGTTGATATGGCTTCTTGTTAGGTTGAGCTTGGGGTGGAAAGAAGGTCTAAAACCTTGAGCTTTCTGGCCTTTTGAGTGTAACCAGCTCATTACCTAGATTTTGCAATTGCTTCATGACTTCTTGAAGTTCATTTGAGGCACTAGAAGATGAAGTGGAAGCTTGACTTGAATTCTGATTTCTAGGAGTGGGAATAGAAGCTAACTTAGGCACTTGGCTAGTATTTGGGCTCTCTAAACTTGGAAATAATGGCATTGGAGGCCTAGGAGCTAGCTTGCCAGCTTGAATCAAACAATTTTCAGCTCTAATGGCAATGCTATAAGCAATGGGGATAGTTGTGCCTCCCATGGACTGAATTAACATAGAAATATCAGAATTTAAAGCTTTAAGGTAATAAAGAAAAGCACCTTCTGTTGTTGGCCTGACTGCCACTGGAATTCTCTCCCAAGTCCTTTGAAATCTGAAATTAAAATCAGTCAGCTACTCATTGGGAGCTCTTTTGATAGTTGTCAGTTGCTCCAAAAGGGACAAGTTGTCTCCCTTTTCCCCAAACTGCTCATGGAGGGCTATACATAGCTGATTCCAATTTTGAATAGAACTGAGGCAAGACTCCTGAACCATTGCAAAGCTTTCCCTTTGAATGAAGATGCCAGCAGTTTGACAGCAACTTGCATCTCATTGATCTCATGGATTGCACAAATGTTAGCAATATCCTTAACATGATCACCAGGAGTGGTCTGATTTTCTCCAGTGAAGTATGGAATGTTCTTGAATCTTCCGCAATCGGGATTGGATTTTGTGCATTGAGAGCAAGTGGTGCTGCCGCCAAAAATTGACATAGGGGTTGTTTTGTGCCATTCGATTGGCCTTAGAACCCTTGTTGATTGAATAAAAGGCCTACCAGGGTGGAGGAGTTGAGAGAGTTCTATTTGGTGGAGATGGAGAGCTTTAGATTCTCCTCCCACTTTGCCTTATTCTTGGAGATAATTGCAGATATTCAAACAACACCTCTTTTCTCCACTCTTGACCTTGTACTTGATTCTTCTCATGAGTTTTCGTGTCTGCACTACTAAAACCAGCTGATTCTTCTTCCTTGGAGTCACCAGATGTGCAATTTATAGCTCTTTTAAGCAAGAAACTTGCAACAAATGCACATCAATTTTGTTGCAATGAAGATGAATACTTCTATGTCCTACTGCATCAGGCGTGCAAAATACTAGCATCCGTGTGTTGCAAATCAGCAAAGACCCCAGAGATGTTGATCACTTACTCGAGTCAGATTTATCACTTACAAGTTGCAGAGGTCTATATTCCTAACCCTACCCTAAATTCAAAAGGAGACAGAGATAGAGAATGCAGATAAACTAAAACTAATCCTAATAGGTGATGCACCAAAGGAGTGGTGAGCATTTTTTACTTCTACATATTGACACAATCCATAAAAATGCAACAAAGAACCTCATGCACAAACTGATAATTGTAATGAAGGATTAGAAATTAACCAAACAACACAGACAGAGGATGAAAACTAATCACAGAGGCTGTATTGTTATTTTAATCATCAAAATCACTTGCATTACAACACCTGAGAGGTCAAATAAAGTTGTAGCTCTTAGAAAAGGTCTGATATTCCACCAAAATCACTTCCAAGGTGAAAAAGGGGACCTGCAATACACAAAGAATGTTCCACCTTTGAAAATGAACCAAATCGCTTTTACAGTGCAAGGGACGAGCCCTGGAGAGAGAAACGCGGGAAAACGTGGGAGAGGTTCAATCATTGACCAAAATGCATTCAAAATAGCATGGGCATCCTTACAGACCCATTCCCTAACATTTTTAACCATGCTGGGAGAGAATGCGAGCCATTCTTCATTAAAAATGGTGGTTGAAACGTCATTTCTGTTTATCACCACGTGCCAGAGACATTTTTCAATTTAATCTCTCCAAAATACATTAAAATTCAAATTGACCCCAGAATCTTGTAGATAATTTCACCAGCTTTCCATTGATATAAAGAACGTGAAAAACCGAGCTCTGGATCGAAAGATATGGCCATTTGAAGTTTTAGGGCAAAACAAGGCCAAATCGGGTTGGCGGGCAAAAAATTCAATTTTTCACCTTTTTGGTCATTTGAAAATTTTCCAAAATTTCCCCGCGCTCCGCCACTATAGGTGCCATGTGGCGGCATCTCATTGGCCGCGGGCCTTTCAGGGGAAAATTTTCCCAAAAAGTCCGCCGAGCCATAATTTCAAAAATACATGGAGTTAGGAGGAAAACTTTACCTTTCTGGAAAGCTGAGAAAGAGCTCTATCCAATGGTGTCATTTCCAAAAGGTTTTTAGTGCCTAAAAATCAAAATATTATGTTTGAGGCACAAGAGAAGGAATGATAACACTTACATGCACACGCTCACGCTCATGCACATGCACACGCGCAAGCACACACACACACGCACACACACACACAAACACACATGCGCACACACACATGCTCACGCCACACACTCATGCACACACACTCACACACATGCACACACACACACACACGCACGCATGCATGCACACTCACAGTGCACATGCACACACACACACACACACGCACACACACACAAACACGCATGCACACACACGCACGCACACTCACACACACATACGCACATGGACATACACGTGCACGCACATGCACATGCAAATGCACACATGCACATAATAACACATGCACGCACAAACGCACACGCACCCACACACACACACACATGTACACAAGGGCACAAACACAAACGCACGCACAAACACACATGCACCACACACACACAGACATGCACACACACACGCACGCACGCATGCTCACACACACG
Source organism: Taxus wallichiana var. yunnanensis (assembly GCA_018340775.1). Taxonomy (NCBI): domain Eukaryota; kingdom Viridiplantae; phylum Streptophyta; class Pinopsida; order Cupressales; family Taxaceae; genus Taxus; species Taxus wallichiana. The sequence goes on from CM031236.1 coordinate 452,761,149, forward strand.
CACGCGCGTAAGCACACAGCACACACACACACACACGTGCGAACAAACACACACGCACAGACACACACGCACATGCGCACAAACACACATGCACAGCACACACACGCTCACGCCCATGCACTCATGCACACACACTCACATGCGCACGGACACACACA
>CM031236.1:452766306-452783793 GCA_018340775.1 Taxus wallichiana var. yunnanensis
CACACATACGTACACACACACACATGCACACACACACACAGACACACACACACACACACTCATGAACGCACACGCACACGGCACGCTTAACGCACATGTGCACGCACACGCACACACACGCACACGTGCATGCGCACATACATGCACATGCACACTTACACGCTCACGCTCACACACACACATGAACATGCGCAAACACATGCACACGCGACCACACACACACACGCATGCACACAAATGCACACACTCACACGCTCACGCCCACGCACTCATGCACACACCCTCACACGCATGCAAAACACACACGCATGCACACGTGCACACTCACAGCATGCACACACACGCACACATGCACGCACGCACACACACACGCACATGCACACATGAATGCACACACACACGTGCACGCACACACACATGCACATGCACATGCTCATGCACACACACACACACACACACACACACACACACACACACACACGCCTCACACACACGCACACACATGCACAAACACATACACGCGTGTGCGCACGCGCAAATGCACATGCGCGCACAAAGCTCACGCATGCACGTTCACTCACTCGCACACACACACACAGACACACACGCACATGCACACACACACACACACATACACCCCACACACGCACGCGCGTCACAAACACACACACACACACACACGTGCGCACAAACACACATGCAAGCTCACTCACTCGCACACACACAGATACACACGCTCACTCACTCGCACACACACACACACACAGAGACACACACGCACATGCACACACACACAAACATACACCCATGCATGTACGTGCACACACACACACACATGTGCTCACAAACACACACGCACGCGCACAAACACACATACATGCATAAACGCACACACACACGCGCTCATGCCCATGCAATCATGCACACAAACTCACATGCGCACACACACACGCACGCACACACGCATGCACACATGCACGCACACTCACATGCATGCACACGCGCACTCACATACACACAAGTAGTCACACACGCACGCGCGCGCACACACACACACACACGTACATGCACATGCACACGTACATGCACACAAACACGCACACGCCACGCCAACGCCTTACGACCACACCCATGCCTACGCACACACACATTAAGATGGATGCATGCACACACACACATACATGCACACGCACACGTACATGCACACATACACGCCAACGCCCATGCCCACACACACGAACACGCACACGCACACACACGCACGCACACACACACGCACATGCACACACGCACACGCACACACACCCGCACTCCCACACACACTCGCACACACATACGCACACACACACACACACACACACGCGCGCGTGCACACACACACACACACGTACATGCACATGCACACGTATACGCATGCACAAATACACGCCAACGCACACAAACACGAACACGTACACACACATGCACATGTACACGCACACACACACGCACATGCACACGCATAAGAATACCCTCACGCACGCACACACACACGCACATGTGCACATGCACACGCACACGTAAACACACATGTGGGCGTGCACACACACACACGGACAAACACGCACACACACACGAACACAATCACACACACGCGCACAAACGCAAATGCACACACACACGCACAAACACGCACACACACACACACACACGAGCACAATCACACACACGCGCACAAACGCAAATGCACACACACACTCGCGCCCATGCACTCATGTACGCACACTCACATCACGCGCGCACACACACATGCACACTCACACGCACTCTCACATGCACACACACACGCGCACACACACACACATGCACACACACAAGCACAAGCACATGCACGCGCGCACACACACACACACAAGCACCCACACACACGCACACATGCGCGCATGCGCACATGCACTTGCACACACACACACACACACACGCGCGCGCGCGCACACACACACTTGCTCATGCCCACGCTCTCATGCAAAACACACTAACATGCGTACACACACACACACACACATATACACACACACACGCACACACACTCACTCGCACACACACATGCACATGCCCACGTATATGCGCACGTGCACACGTGCACACGCACACGGATGTGCACGCGCACTCAAACACACATGTAATTACACACACACACACATGCACACACACGCACACGCACACACACACACATGCACACAAAGACAGGATGCACGCACGCACGCGCACACACACACACTCACACTCTCTCTCTCTCTCTCTCTCACATGCACACACACACGCCCACGCCAATGCCCATGCCCTTGCCCACACACATGCACACGCACATGCACACACACATGCAAATGCACACGCACACGCACACACAAACACACACGTGCGCACACACACATGCACACACACACACACATAAACATGCACACACACACACGTGAGACGTGTGCACACACACACACACACACACACACACACACACACACACACGCAAACACACATACGTAGACTCACACGCACAAGCACATGCACATGTAAACACACACGCACACGCACACACGCCATACAGATGCATACGCGCACACTCACAAGCACACACCATGCACATGCACACGCACACGAATGCACGCAAACACACGCACACACACTCGCATGTGCACATGCACATGCACACACACGCCACGCCACGCACATGCACATATGCATGCATGCACACACACACACACACATGCACGCACACACGCACACATGCACGCAAGCATACATGCACATGCACGCACACACACATACATGCGCATGCACACACACACACACCTCTGCATGTGCATAGGTGCACATGTAGGTGGACACACACCCACACACGCACATGCACATGCACACGCACACACTCATTTACACGTGCACGCACATGCACATGCACGTGCACTTGCTCACGCCCATGCTCTCATGCACACACACTCACACATACGAACACACACACACACACACTCACACGCACACGCACATGCACACACATACACACATGCCTACACATATGTGCACGCGCACATAAACACACACGCAAATGCACACGCGCACTCACTCACACATGCAAAGGAACACGCACACACACACACACACGCACACACACATGCACACATGCGCACACATGCACATGCACACGTACACGCACACACACATGCACACGCAGACGTAAACATGGACACACACACACGTGCGTGTGCACACACATGCACACGCACACGCAAACACACACGCATGCACGCATGCACACACGCACACGCACACACACACAGACACTCACACCCATGCACTCATGCCCACACACTCACACACATGCACACACACACACACACACACACACGCACACACACATGCAATCTCACATGCACATGCACACGCACATGCACACACACACACGCACACGCACATGCACACACGCGTTCGTGCACACACGCGCATACACGCGCGCATGCACACACACACACACCACACACACTCACATGCACACGACACACACACATGCACACACACACACGCACGCGCGTGCACACACACACACACACGTGTGTGCGCGCACACGCACAAGCACATCAACACAAATGCACACACACAAGAACACACACACACACACATGTTCACGCCCATGCGCTCAGCACACACACTCATAGGCATGCTAACACACGCAAGCATGAACAAACATACGTACACACACACACACGGACACACACATCCACAACGCACAAGCACACGCACACGCTTAACGCACACGTGCACGTGTTATCCTGTAAAATTGACAAGGGTAATTTGTAGGTAACCATACCGAAATTTCTGTTTTGGCCCCCAAAGGAGTTTGACAACGTTTGAGGAAGTCCAAAACTTCCTTTCAAAAATCAGAATGTTGTAAGACTTAGTCACTTTTGCTAAATCTTTGGGCACACCCATCTTCATGTTGACATGACTGAAGTTGCACCCCTTTTTGCGTTGAGTGTACTTTTTCCTTGTGTCGACACACCTAAATCTATGCCCCTTTAAATAACCTTCAATGCACTCATTGTGTTGACATCCGAAAATGTGTGCTTAGGCGCTAGAAATGTTGTGTCGACATCAACAAATTTACGCTAAGGTACACTTTTCCTTGTGTCGACACTCCCAAAGGCACCAAAGAAGTTGGTGAGATAATAAATGTGAATTTTTCTATAAATATGCACCCGACACCTATCATTTTCATGAATTGAAAATTGTGAAAAGTGTTTTCTCTACACCTGTCAGCCATCCTTGTCACCCACGCATGTCATTTTTGAGCTTGTGGATCCCACGTCGTTCCTCATCTTTTATAAATCTGGGTAAGTGGCTCCTCTCCTGGTTGTTGTTTTTGTCTTGTTTGTATTAGGTATTAGGGTTGTTATAAAGATAAAATTTAAAAGAAACACACCTAACACAACCTATAAACCACCAATTTGAATTTCAATTTCTCTCTCCTTCAAAATTTGCAAATCTGGGAGACCCCTACCTCCGAAAAAAAACCAAAACTCATCTTTTCCTGCCTGCTTCCTTGCCAAACAAACCCTCTCTTTACCATCTGAGAAATCCAAAAGAGAGAGGAAGAGAAACCAAGAAAAGAGCCAAGTTGTTAAACTGATTAAAAGCATGGCACACTGTCCTTCTTTGTAACATCTACCAAAATTGTGCCTTGGCGCGCTTCCCCCTTTGCAACATAACTTTAACCCGTGCCCAGTTGAAAGAGCACTGTTGTGGCAAATCAGCAGCACCCTTGGATGCTGATCAGGCTTCTAATTTGATCATTCTAAGCATCTAGTGTGATTGCACAACATTGAATCCTCTTCCCAAGTGTGGGACTTGCAAAATGGAAGAGGAATCTCCAGATTAGAGGCTGGTTCCTCAACTCCTCTGATTAGCTAATTCACTTGTATAATTGCAGAGGTTTAAACTCCTAAATCTACTCTAAATTCCAAGGAGACAGAGATAGAGAATGCGAAAAAGAAAGAACTAATGCTAAAAGGTGATGCACCAAAGGAGTTGTAGACACCTGATGCTGCATGAAATACACAATCCACAAGGAAACACAAAGACAAAAACATGCACAAATTCTCAAAATGTAATGAAAGATCAAGAAAGCAATGATAGATATATGAAAGGATTGAGGGATTTTAATCACGTAACATATATCAACATCTCGATCCAATACAAGACATTACAAAGGTGATCTAGAGGTAAGAAAAGGTGTTGCATTACATGGAAAGGTAAAATTTCTTCACAAATTCTACTAAGGAGAAAGAAAAAGGAAGTTGTAGAGATCTGAAAAAGTGTCTCCCCCTTTGCAAAATGAACTCATCCTAGCTTTTACAAAGTGTAAACCACGACCCCGGAGAGAGAAACATGGGAAAACATGCAAGGGGTTTAACCATTGACCAAAATTCCATCAAAACAAAGCATGGGCGCCCGATAGACCCATTCCCGACATTTTTAACCATCTTTGAGAGAGAGTGCGAGCCATTCTTCATTAAAACGGTGGTTGAAACGTCATTTCGTCCATGACCACGTGTTAGAGGTGTTTCTTGATTTTCTCTCTCAAAACTCAACCAAAGTGCAAAAATGACCCCGAATCTTGTAGAGAATTTTACCACTTTCCCTTGATATAAAGAATGTGAAAAGCGAGATTTGGATCGAAAGATATGGTGATTTGAAGTTTTAGGGCAAAACAGGGCCAAATCGGGTCGGTGGGAATTTTTTTTTGAATTTTTACCTTTTTGGTCATTTGGAAAAAATTTCAAAATTTCCCGCACCCCCGCCAGTCCAGGTGCCATGTGGAAAAATTTTATTGGGTGCGGGCCCCTTCCCGCTCCATTTTTCTTTGTTTTAGCCTTTGGAAGATTTTCCAAAATTTCCCGCCGTGCCGACGAGCTGGGACACATGTCACGCTCTGATTGGGAGCGGGCCCATTCTTTCAAATTTTCATGTGGGTCACTTTGATATTTTTGGCCTAGACATGTGTCAAAACCCCATTGGATGCGGGTTTGACCCTCCTAAATTTCCTCATGGGCTTGCTCTGAATTTTTTGCCCCACCTGGACACGTGGCGAGATTCTATTGGCTCGCAATAAGGGGGCGGGTTTTCCCTTCTGAATTTTCCTTTATTTTCTCCTTGGGAAACTTTTCCAAATATTCCTGTGCCCCACCACTCCTTGACACGTGTCCTCATGTGATTAGTTGGTGGAGACTCCGCAGGCATTTTAACTTTTGTGCCAATGTTTTGGGAAAAATTCCCAATTTCCACCCGCGCTCCGCCGGTCTGAACCTCCTTGGACACGTGGCATGTTTCTATTGGCCGTGGGGCCATCCTTCAAAAAAATTTCTTGCACCAACACTTAGTCAATTTTTCCAACTTTCTCCCCTGGGCACGTGGCAGCAAATGATTGGTCGGCGGGCCCGCGGAAAAATTCTTCCTTTTGAAACCTTTGCCAAAACACTTGGTAAAAAACCAAGTTCTCCTCTGACCCCGCCACTTCTTTGGACACGTGGCACATCTTGATTGGTTGTGGGCCTTCTAGGGGAAAATTTCCCACAAAAACTCCGCCGAGCCATAACTTGAAAAATACATGGAGTTAGGAGGAAAACTTTACCTTTCTGGAAAGCTGAGAAAGAGCTCTATCTAATGGTGCCATTTCCAGAAGGTTTTGAGTGCCTAAAAAGAAAAATTTTGTGACTCGTGCACAAGAGAGGGAAGAATGAGAGGAGTTAGCCACAAAATGAGCAGAGGGCACATTTTGGATAACAATTTTGGCGACTCAGAGGGGTCATCTCGCTCTTTGGATAGAAGATCGGTGGCCTTTTATCAATCCATTGGGCATGGAGTCATAAGCAAGCCTAAAAACTAATTGGAAGTTTGCAAAATTCCCTCTGAGCCACTTGAATTCCACTTTGAACTTAGAGTTGTTCTCACCAAAATGCCACTAAAATGAACCGTGCAAGAGTAAAACCAAGCACACCAAAACTATGTATAAAACTCAAAATCATATATGCTCCAAATGGAACATGTAGAGTGTGCACAAGCACTTCTTTTATTGAAAGCAAACCTACCTACTCTACTCTAATGGAAACAAAGGTGAGCTAAACAAACCCTACAACTGGTTGTGTAAAATAGCTTCCTTTCTTCAAAATTGGCAACCATGCAACTAATTTGGCATTGAACATGGCTGATTGGATGAGTGGAAAGTCAACAAGAAGCTGGTCTTCTACCCAAATCATCAAGGTATCAGCTGAAGGAAAATTCAATACCTCTTTTAGTTGTTCTACATCTGGATTCGAGAGGTATGATAACTAATTCTTGGTTCTTTGCAACTCATCCTCATGCTTAGAAGCAAGCATGACTAGTTGTGACTTCTCCTTTGGCTCCAATAAAGCCAAATACTTGATTGGGAAAGGTATGGTCCTTTGAGTATGCCCATTTCCCTAATTTTCAACTCCAAGAATGGATTTCTCTTATAGACCCTCTTCAATGGATGGTGCAGAAGCAAAGGTAGAACCTTTTTGCTCTTTCTCTTCCTCTAATGAAGGACATGAAAGGTTAAAATCTTCCAATCTTGGTTCCAAAGAGCTGCTATAAGATGCAGGCTGCTGCAAATGGGTGCTCTCCTTCATGACAGTAGGCTCAGGTGTTTGGAACGTGGATGATGAAAGAGAGAATGGTAGGAACTCAACCGGTTCTTCTTCATCAAAACAGTCCTCCAAATCTGACAGATAAACTACCTCATTATTGTCCTGCTGCAAATGCTCAACTTCCTCCACGGTATCCTCTTGATCTGTAACTTGATCATCATGGTTTCTTTCATCCTCCAACATTGAGTTTGAGAGATCAAACTCTTCTTCAAAGACTAGAACACAAGAGGGATGTGTTATCCAAAATGTGCCCCTTGCTCTTTTTGTGGCTAACTCCTCCCATTCTTCCCTCTCTTGTGCCTCAGTCACAAATTTTTTTCTTTTAGTCACTCAAAACCTTCTGGAAGTGGCACCATTGGATAGAGCTCTTTCTCAGCTTTCCAGAAAGGTAAAGTTTTCCTCCTAACTCCATGTATTTTTGAAGTTATGGCTCGGTGGAGTTTTTTGGAAAAGTTTCCCTGAAAGGCCCGCGGCCAATGAGATGCCGCCACATGGCACCTAGAGTGGCGGAGCATGGGGAAATTTTGGAAAATTTTCCAAATGACCAAAAAGGTGCAAAAATTTGAATTTTTGCCCACCGACCCGATTTGGCCCTGTTTTGCCCTAAAACTTCAAATCGCCATATCTTTCAATCCAGAGCTCGGTTTTTCACGTTCTTTATATCAATGGAAAGATGGTAAAATTATCTACAAGATTCCGGGGTTATTTTGCATTTTGGTGGATTTTGGAGAGAGAAAATCAAGAAACACCTCTGGCACGTGGTCATGGACAGAAATGACGTTTCAACCACCGTTTTTAATGAAGAATGGCTCGTATTCTCTCCCAGCATGGTTAAAAATGTTAGGGAATGGGTCTGTCAGGGCACCCATGCTATTTTGATGGCATTTTGGTCAATGGTTGAACCCCTTGCACTTTTTCCCGCATTTCTCTCTCCTGGGGTTGTGGTTTGCACCGTAGTGCCGATTTGGCTCATTTTCAAAGTGTGGAACATTTTTTGTGTATTCCAGTCCCCTTTCTCACCTTGAAGTGATTTTGGTGGAATATCAAACCTTTTCTAAGAGCTGCAACTTTATTTTTCCTCTCGTGTTGTAATGCAATTGATTTTGATGATTAAAATAACAATACAAATTTCTCTGTGATTAGTTTTCATCCTCTCGCTGTGTTGTTTGGTTAATTTCGATCCTTCATTACAATTATCAGTTTGTGCATGAGGTTATTTGTTGCATTTTTATGGATTATGTCAATCTGCAGAAGTAAAAAATGCTCACCACTCCTTTGGTGCATCACCTATTAGCTTTAGTTTTATTTCCTTTTATGCATTTTCTATCCTTGTCCCTTTGGAATTTAGAGTAGAATTAAGAAATTTCAAACCTCTGCAATTGTACAAGTGATATAACTGATAAGAGGAGTTGAGGAACCAGCCTCTCAACTAGAGATTTCTCTTCCATTTGACAAGTCCCACACTTGGGAAGAGGATTCAATGTTGTGCAATCACACTGGATGCTTAGAATGATCAAACTAGAAGCCTGATCAACATCCAGGGGGTGCTGCTGATTTGCAACAACAGTTTTGGCACTCCGGTGGGACCTTAGAGGTCTTCCACTTTATCTTTGACAGGTTGGTGTGTTCTTGTTAAAAATTCAGCCTTTTGGAGGCACTTTCAAAAACACATCTGGTGACTCCATCCGGTAAACAACTCATTCTCTAAGTTACTGACTGCTTTCCGTTCATTTCCATCCATTCTTCTTTCCATCATTTTCATTCTTTTCCATTCCATGAAGTTGTGCAATCATGAATTCATTTCCATAATGGAATTCACATTTACAATAGCAGTATATCACACCTCCAACATGTTTTACAAATCCTCCAAATCAGCATTTTGATCAAATTCAAAATTAGCATATCTACCCATATGAGCAGCAGTGCCAAAGTCAGTTTGGTTGTGAAGCACATCAAGAACAAGGGTACACATGCAATGAAGACAATCAAATGGAAGATGCAGATTTTGTGGAAAAAATCCAAAAGATGGAGGCAAAGATGGTGCAATCAAGAGCAGCAGCTCAAATGAAGGCTTTTAGAATTAGTTACAGGACTCCTTGTCCATGGGGAGGCCCTTTTCCAAGACACTTCAGCCCTCAGGAGAAGTTGGACTTTATGATGAAGATGCTGCCCCAACTTGCACAATGGACAGCAGAAATAGAGGCCTATACACTTGGTGTTGAACAACCTTGTCAATGGGTAAGTTCTACACCATCATCTGGTTTTTCTCTTCCCATTACTCAAGAAACATCATCTCATTTGGAATTTCAAATTCTAAATCTAGTCAATGCTGCCCCAGGAGTTGAATCCATTTCTCCATTCCCTAGTCTTCCACCCCATCTCAATTCTTCTATCCTTTTCCCTTCCAAACAGCCATTCCCTCCAAAGAAACAAGAGTTCCTACCTCCTCCACCACCACAAAAAATTGCAAAATCAATTGAGTTATAATCCACTTCTCCTCTTGCATTCCCAAATCCATGTTGGGAGGATAAAAATCAGAATGCCAATCAAGGAAAACAACAGCAAAAAGAGAAGCCAAACAAAGATGAAGAAATTCAAAGTCTGAAGAGTTGGGCTCTTAAATTTGGGATGAAAAAGATCCCCTTGATGGTTAAGCCTTCAGAAGAGGTTGGAGTTGGAGAACAAGTAGTGGTTAGGACTGATTTTGTGACAACAGAAGAAGAGAAAAAGAAGAAGCAGACCAGCAGTTAGTTTGCTCAGAAATTAGTGTCCATGTTGGCACTCTATTTGAAGGGAATGCTGATTCAATTCAAGTTGCACAATCAGCCATGGAGGAAGAAAGCTCAGAAGAAGATCTTGCAGTCCCAACTTGTCCTCTAGAGCAGCAGATTGAAGAGTTTGACTTGAAAAACTTCATGCTAGAAGAAGAGTTCTATCAAGAGCAAGATTGCCTTCAAGTAGTAGAGGAGGGAGAAGTCACTCCAAATGTGAAAGAAGAGGAGCACATTCTACCTATGAAGAAGAAAAGTGCAGATCCAAGGGCTTTGAACACAAGACAGCTACATGAGAACCTTCAGTTCTTCTTTCTATTTCATCCCTTTTGTGTTCTAGTGCTGAAGAAGAGTTTGATCTCTCAAACTCAATGTTGGAGGATGAAAGAAACCATGATGATCAAGTTACAGATCAAGAGGACACTATGGAGGAAGTTGAGCATTTGCATCAGGACAAAAATGAGGTAGTGTATCTGTCGGATTTGGAGGACTGTTTTGATGAAGAAGAACCGGTTGAGTTTGCACCTATCTCTTTCATCTTCCACGCCCCAAATACTTGAGCCTCTGTCATGAAGGAGAGCATTCATTTGCAGCAGCCGCATCTTATAGCAGCTTCTTTAGAACTAAGATTGGAAGATTTTAATCTTTCATGTTCTTCATTGGAAGAAGAGAAAGGGCAGAAAGGTTCTACCATTGCTTCCACATCATCCATTCATGAGGGTCTACAAGAGAACTCCATTCTTGGAGTTGAAAATCAGGGCAATGGGCATACTCAAAGGACCATACCTTGCCCAATCAGGTATTTGGCTTTATTGGAGCCAAAGGAGAAGTCACAACCAGTCATGCTTGCTTCTAAGCATGAGGATGAGCTAAGAAACCAAGGATCAGCTGTCATACCTCTCCAATCCAAATGCAGAACAACTAAAAGAGGTATTGAATTTGCCTTCAGCTGATACCTTGATGATTTGGGTGGAAGACCAGCTTCTTGTTGATTTTCCATTCATCCAATCAGCCATGTTCAATGCCAAATTAGTTGCATGGTTGCCAATTTTGAAGAAAGGAAGCTATTTTGCACAACCAGTTGCAGGGTTTGTTTAGCTCACCTTTGTTTCCATTAGGGTAGAGTAGGTAGGTTTTCTTTTAGTAAAAGAAGTGCTTGTGCACACTCTGCATGTTCCATTTGGAGCATGTATGATTTTCATTTTTGTACATAGTTTTGGTGCTGCTGGTTTTGCTCTTGCACAGTTCATTTAAGTGGCATTTTTGTGAGAACAACTCTAAGTTCAATGGATTCCAAGTGGCTCAGAGGGAGGTTTTCAAAGTTCAGATCAGTTTGCAGGCTACAACTCATGACTCCATGCCCAATGGATGCTTCAGCAACTGGTAACTTCATCCAGCAGGCAGATGACCCCTCTGAGTCGCCAAAATTGTTATCCAAAATGTGCCCCTTGCTCATTTTGTGGCTAACTCCTCCCATTCTTCCCTCTCTTGTGCCTCAGTCACAAAATTTTTCTTTCAGGCACTCAAAACCTTCTGGAAGTGGCACCATTGGATAGAGATCTTTCTCAGCTTTCCAGAAAGGTAAAGTTTTCCTCCTAACTCCATGTATTTTTTAAGTTATGGCTCTGTGGAGTTTTTAAGGAAAAGTTTCCTGAAGGCCCGTGGCCAATGAGATGCCACCACGTGGCACCTAGAGTGGCGAAGCGCGGGGAAATTTTGGAAAATTTTCCAAATGACAAAAAGGTGCAAAAATTTGAATTTTTGCCCACCGACCCAATTTGGCCCTATTTTGCCCTAAAACTTCAAATCACCATATCTTTTGATCCAGAGCTCGGTTTTTCGTGTTCTTTATATCAATGGAAAGTTGGTAAAATTATCTACAAGATTCTAGGGTTTTTTTGCATTTTGGTGGAGTTTGGAGAGATAAAATCAAGAAATACCTTTGACACGTGGTCATGGACAAAATGACGCTTCAACCACTGCTTTTAATGAAGAATGGCTCGTATTCTCTCCCAAAGATGGTTAAAAATGTCGGGAATGGGTTTTTCAGGGGCACCCATGCTATTTTGTTGGCATTTTGGTCAATTTTTGAACCCCTTGCACTTTTTCCCGCATTTCTCTCTCCCCGGGTCGTGGTTTACACCGTAAAAGCCGATTTGGCTCATTTTCAAAGTGTGGAACATTTTTGTGTATTGCAGTCCCCTTTCTCACCTTGGAAGTGATTTTGGTGGAATATCGACCTTTTCTAAGAGCTGCAACTTTATTTTGCCTCTCAGGTGTTATAATGTAAGTGATTTTGATGATTATAATAACAATACAACCTCTGTGATTAGTTTTCATCCTCTGCCTGTGTTGTTTGGTTAATTTTTGATCCTTCATTACAATTATCAGTTTGTGCATGAGGTTCTTTGTTGCATTTTTATGGACTGTGTCAATTTGTAGAAGTAAAAAATGCTCACCACTCCTTTGGTGCATCACCTTTTAGCTTTAGTTTTATTTCCTTTTATGCATTTTCTATCCTTGTCCCTTTGGAATTTAGAGTAGAATTAGGAAATTTCAAACCTCTACAATTGTGCAAGTGATATAACTGATCAGAGGAGTTGAGGAACCAGCCTCTCAACTGGAGATTTCTCTTCCATTTGACAAGTCCCACACTTGGGAAGAGGATTCAATGTTGTGCAATCACACTGGATGCTTAGAATGATCAAACTAGAAGCCTGATCAACATCCGTGGGGTGCCGCTAATTTGCAACAACAGATGAAGTAGAAAGAAGAATGAAGGTTCTCCTCGTAGCCTCGCCTTGTGTTCAAAGCCCTTGGATCTACACTTTTCTTCTTCGCAGCTAGAATGTGCTCCGCTTCTTTCGCATTTGGAGCGGCTTCTCCTCCTCTATTACTTGAAGGCAATCTTGCTCTTGATAGAACTCTCCTTCTAGCATGAAGTTTGTCAAGTCAAACTCTTCAATCTACTACTCTAGAGGACAAGTTGGGACTGCATGATCTTCTTCTGAGCTTTCTTCCTCTATGGCTGATTGTGTAACTTGAATTGAATCAGAATTCCCTTCAAATAGAGTGCCAACATGGACACTACTTTCTGAGCAAACTGACTACTGATCTGCTTCTTCTTTTTGCTCTTCTTCTGCTGCCACAAAATCAGTCTTAACCACCACCTGTTCTCCAACTCCAACCTCTTCTGAAGGCTTAACCATCAAGGGGATATTTTTCATCCCAAATTTAAGAGCCCAACTCTTCAGACTTTGAATTTCTTTATCTTTGTTTGGATTTTCTTTTTGTTGCTGTTTTCCTTGACTGGCATTCTGATTTTTATCCTCCCAACATGGATTTGGGAATGCAAGAGGAGAAGTGGATTGTAACTCAATTGATTTGGCAATTTTTCGTTGTGAGGAGGAGGTAGAAACTCTTGTTTATTTGGAGGAGAGGGCATTTCGTTAGCTCTTGTGGAGGGGATGACCGCTTAAAAGGAAAGGTGAAAGAAGAATCGAGATGTGGTGGAAGACTAGGGGATGGAAAATGGAATTAACTCCTGGGGCAGCATTGACTAGATCTAGAGTTTGAAATTCCAAATGAGATGATGCTGCTTGAGTGATGGGGTGAGAAAATCTAGATGATGGTGTAGGACTTACCCATTGATAAGGTTGTTCAACACCAAGTTCATAGGCCTCTATTTCTGCTGTCCATTGTGCAAGTTAGGGCGTGATTCCATCATGAAGTCTAGCTTCTCCTGAGGGCTGAAGTGTCTTGGAAAAGGGCCTCCCCATGGACAAGGAGTCCTACAACTAATTTTGAAAGCCTTCATTTGAGCTGCTACTCTTGATTGCACCATCTTTGCCTCCATCTTTTGGATTTTTTCCACAAAATCTGCATCTTCCATTTGATTGTCTTCATTGTATGCGTACCCTTTTTCTTGATGTGCTTCACAACCAAACTTACTTTGGCATTGCTGCTCATATGGGTAGATATGCTGATTTTGAATTTGATCAAAATGTTGATTTGGAGGATTTGTAAAATATGTTGGAGGTGTGATATACTTTATTGTTGTTGAAAATGTGAATTCCATGATGGAAATGAAGTCATGATTGCACAACTTCATGGAATGGAAAAGGATGAAAGAGATGGAAAGAAGGATGGATGGAAATGGATGGAAAACAGGTCTGCAACTTAGAGAATGAGTTATTTACCAGATGGAGTCGCCAGATGTGCTTTTGAATATGCCTCCAAAAGGTTGAGTCTGTCAAGTTACACACCGAACCTGACAAATGTTAAAAATAGAATTTAAAACCTTGAAGGACTCAGAAGATCTAGTTCTTCAATTCGGTTATCGGGTCTTGTTGTGTAGCTACTAATCCTGAAAGGTATAGGTGAGACTCAGGTCATGCAAGGCAACTTACAAAACCTAAAATACACCATGTCGGAACTTGGGACAGGCTCAACACCTGGGAAAACCTGAAATACAGAAACCATGAAATTTTGAAAGTCAAAATCTCAAAAATCTAAGAATACCCTTTTGAAGATTACCCCCAAATCTATCCACTGGTGAAATTTTGACTTGATTTGAGCAAGTTAAGTCCTTGAAAAATTGATTTCAAAGCTCACCTAAAAGTTGAAAATTTTAAAATTATAAAACTTGCAATTTTTTAGTCCAAATTTCTTGAAAATTCCTTCGAATCTTGTGGAATGACCTCTTGGTCTCACCGGCGTGCCAAAATTGTTGTGGCAAATCAAGCAAAGACCCCCAGATGCGATCGGGCTTCTAATTTGATCATTCTAAGCATCCAGTGTGATTGCACAACATTGAATCCTCTTCCCAAGTGTGGGACTTGAAAAATGGAAGAGGAATCTCCAGGTTAGAGGTTGGTTCCTCAACTCCTCTAATTAGCTAATTCACTTGTATAATTGCAGAGGTTTAAACTCCTAAATCTACTTTAAATTCCAAGGAGACAGAGATAGATAATGCAAAAATAAAGAACTAATGCTAAAAGGTGATGCACCAAAGGAGTTGTATACACCTGATGCTACATGAAATACACAATCCACAATGAAAACACAACACAAAAACATGCACAAATGCTCAAAATGTAATGAAAGATCAAGAAAGCAATGATACATATATGAAAGGATTGAGGGATTTTAATCACGTAATATATATCAACATCTCATATCTAATACAAGATTACATTCACGGTGATCCGAGGCAAGAAAAGGTGCTGCATTACATGGAAAGGTAAAATTTCTTCAAAAAATTTGCCAAGGAGGAAGAAAAAGGAAGCTGTAGAGCTAAAAAAGTGTCTCCTCCTTTGCAAAATGAACTCATCTTGGCTTTTACAAAGTGCAAACCACAACCCCGGGGAGAGAAATGTGGGAAAACGTGTAAGGGGTTCAACCATTGACCAAAATTCCATTAAAACAACATGGGTGCCCTGATAGACCAATTACCCGACATTTTTAACCATGCTTTGGGAGAGAGTGCGAGCCATTCTTCATTAAAAGCGGTGGTTAAAACATCATTTCTATCCATGACCACGTGCGAGGTGTTTCTTTATTTTATCTCTCAAAACTCCACCAAAATGCAAAAAGACCCTGGAATCTTGTAGATAATTTTACCATCTTTCCCTTGATATAAAGAACGCAAAAAACCAAGCTCTGGATCGAAAGATATGGCGATTTGAAGTTTTAGGGAAAAACAAGGCCAAATCGGGTCAGTGGGAATTTTTTTTGAATTTTTACCTTTTTGGTCATTTGGAAAAAAATTCAAAATTTCCCCATGCCCCACCAGTCCAGGTGCCACGTGGAAAATTTTTATTGGGCGCGGGCCCCTTCTTGCTCCATTTTTCTTTGTTTTAGCCTTTGGAAGATTTTCCAAAATTTCCCGCCATGCCGACAAGCTGGGACACGTGTCACGCTCTGATTGGGAGCGGGCCCATTCTTTCAAATTTTCATGCGGGTCGCTTTGATATTTTTGGCCTGGACATGTGTCAAAACCCCATTGGATGCGGGTTTGACCCTCCTAAATTTCCTCGCGGGCTTGCTCTGAATTTTTTTCCCCACCTGGACACGTGGTGAGATTCTATTGGCTCGCAATAAGGGGGCGGGTTTTCCCTTTTGAATTTTCCTTTATTTTCTCCTTGGGAAACTTTTCCAAATATTCCCCACACCCCGCCACTCCTTGACACGTGTCCTCATGTGATTAGTTGGTGGAGACTCCGTAGGCATTTTAACTTTTGCGCCAATGTTTTGGGAAAAATTCCCAATTTCCACCACTCTCCACCGGTCTGAACCTCCTTGGACACGTGGCATGTTTCTATTGGCCACGGGGCCATCCTTCAAAAAAATTCTTACACCAACACTTAGTCAATTTTTCCAACTTTCTCCCCTGGGCACGTGGCAGCAAATGATTGGTCGGCAGGCCCGTGGGAAAAATTCTTCCTTTTGAAACCTTTGCCAAAACACTTGGTAAAAACCAAGTTCTCCTCCGACCCCCACCACTTCTTTGGACACATGACACGTCCTGGTTAGCTGCGGGCCTTCTAGGGAAAATTTCCCACAAAAACTCCGCCGAGCCATAACTTGAAAAATACATGGAGTTAGGAGGAAAACTTTACCTTTCTGGAAAGATGAGAAAGAGCTCTATCCAATGGTGCCATTTCCAGAAGGTTTTGAGTGCCTGAAAAGCAAAATTTTGTGACTGAGGCACAAGAGAGGGAAGAATGAGAGGAGTTAGCCACAAAATGAGCAGGGGGCACATTTTGGATAACAAGCACTTAGCATTTTTCCTAAGGCGTAGGAAACACTTGTGCAACATCAACATTGGATGTTGTGTACTTCAAATCTGTGCCACACATTTTTCCTTTGGCGCGTTGTACCTTCTTGCAACATCTCTCAAAGTTGCACCTTGGCGCACTCTAAACCCATGCAACACAAACTTCTTCAGCTTAAAGTAGTTTTTCCCTAAGGCACAGGTGCAATTCCCTTAACATCAACATGACATGTTGTATGTTGTAAAC
>CM031236.1:452783893-452801393 GCA_018340775.1 Taxus wallichiana var. yunnanensis
TGAAGAGAGGAGCCTCCCAAATCCTGCCTCAAGAAAGATGAGGAATTTCTGAATCCTCAAAAGAAATGGCTGGCCGATGGACCATTCAATCCAACAACCCACTCGAAGAATTTGGGGCTCAAATTATCGGGAATTTCTTTATGATGCGGCCAGATTATCGATTAGAGCCCAAGCGATGTTGTGGAGAGAGGATTGGATGAGGTCAAAAAAGAGACATTTTTGACCGGAGCTTGGGTGAGTTGCTTCATGACACTCTCCTCTCAACGGATCACGAGGAACTTGAGTCCGAGTGCAAGCACGAATGGAGACCTTGGGTCGTGGGGCGATGAGGAAGGAGACACGCCTTCGGGGGCTGCGGGAAATGACAACCCGTGGTCTAGATGTTGAGATGAAGATGGGTTATGATAATGTTGGGTTCTAGTGGCGATATGGATTGTGTCAATTTGGGAAGGAGGGAGATCAGGTGGGTGGAACCACTAGAGGGGTCTGAATGGATGGTTGAGGTTCGGATGAGGCTAGGGTAACAGGAGGTACTTGTTCCTCCTCCAACAAGAGGTCACTTTCTTCCGAGAAGGTTCTTGACAACGGCTTCGAAGAGCTTTACATCCTTCAAAAGAGTGTCATGACCTGAGCACGGTGGTAGCACAAATCAGATCGAGTTAAACCGGTAGGTTTCACTCCTTTGGGGTTATAAGGCTTAACGGAGGAAGGGTTATGGCTGAAGATTGATAAGTTGATGAAGGATTTCGGTGTAGAATCCGTAGACGAAGATGAGGATAGAGATAATGGAGATGGTTCTTTTACCTTAACCGAAGCTGGGTAAAAGAACTTGCATGTTAGGTTTAACAGAGTTTTATTAGGGATCCTCTTATTTGTTTGGACATTCGGAGGAGCTTGATCTTGGGTGCTTGGGATGGGAGTAAATGAGACATGATTGTCTTTGGTGGAGGAGGAGTCCCTAAGATAGATTTTGAGGAGGATGGAGATGCGATAATTTTGCGGTTTTTGGAGACAAAGGGGGTTGCTTAGTCGGATTTAC
The DNA here is from genome assembly GCA_018340775.1 of Taxus wallichiana var. yunnanensis. Lineage (NCBI taxonomy): Eukaryota > Viridiplantae > Streptophyta > Pinopsida > Cupressales > Taxaceae > Taxus > Taxus wallichiana. Next base: position 452,784,933 of record CM031236.1, read on the forward strand.
GGATGATTTAGATAATGTCGGTTTGGAAGAGGAAGAAGCTCCCAAAATAGGTGAATTTGGAGGAAGATAGGTGTCTTGATTTTTGCAATAAAGATGAGGATTTTGATAGAAGAAGTGGCATCTTTTTGGTAGGTAAGTCTACTTTAGGGATGTTGATGAAGAAGAAGATGATGACTTTGATAGGTGTGTAGAAGAAGATGCCTTCTCGGCGGGCAAATCTAATCGCTTATGAGGCGTGGAGAGAGATTTTGTGGAAGAACACCGAGAGTTTTGATGGTCCGAAATATGGGCTTCCCTTTTCAGGATGGTGACAACTTCAACGTCATAAGGTGATTGTAACCTTTTTGGAGGAAGCAAATGGGGAGATATTGATGGTATAATGTTAGATTTTGGTTGTCGCGGTTTAGGTTGAGGAATCGAGTGTGCAGTGTTGGTGTTACTTCTTTTGATTTTTCCGAATAGGTGAAGTAGTATTAGTGATGGAAGAAGTAAGTGATGAAGAAGTTCCTTGCATGAAGGGACCACTTTTGGTGTAGTGATCATGGGTGGAACTACTATAGGAAAAGAGATAGGAAGAGTCAAAGTTGAGGGACATCACTGGGAAGTCGGCTTCGATTATAGGGATGTTTATCAAGGGCATAGTCAGAGCCGGAATGGGAGCAAATGTAAGTAGATGTGTCAAGTGGAAACTCGAAGGATGTAATTGCCTCGAGCATTGAAAGGATGTCGATGATGAGACAGGATGAGGAAGACACTGCCTCGGGTATGGATGGGAGATCTGGACAAAGGAGCGAGAGAGAGATGACTCCGTGTTTAGCAATGTAGGAATATCCAAAGATGGGTTATCCGAGGATGGAGGAATTCCGAGTGATTGGTGAAGTGGAAGAGGGTTCTCGATTCGATTGTCTGCGTTTGTAGATGATGTGGTTTCGTGCGGATTCTTCAAGAGAAATGAAGTTGATAGTGTGGGTGTTTGGTTTTGAGATTCTCAAGAATTATGATTTGGGGCATGATTGGGGAAGGGTTGTTTGAAAACGTCCCAGCGCTTGATTTGGGGGAGCATTTGGGTTATCCGTAATAAGCTCGCCTTTATCAATGAATTTTGGACAAGATTTTTGAAAGTCCGACATCGCTCGGGATGTCATGACCCTTGGTTCTATGATAGTGGCAAAATCGCTTTCCGTACCCACAAAGGACGTTCGACTTTCATCAATATTCTAATGGGTGGAAGTTCGATCATGCGAACTTCCAACATTTTTCCTAAGATGGAGGCATATGATTCCCAATGGAGCGAAGGATCGAGATGATGAAGCCCCTTTTCTGAGCAGATGAAGGGTCTCTTCGTGGTGGTTGATTAGAGTACTATCGGTTCTCGATGTTTTTAATACGATAGCATTGGTGGACCCTTGATTCTTATCTTTAGGAGGAAAAGAATTTGGTTTGGTGAACCGAGAGAAATCGGGTTTAGATTTGGAGCGAAGTTTTAGTTTTTCTTGTTCAATGGCACGAGATTCGAGCTTCATGCGTTATCATTGTGAAGGCTTCTTCAAGGTGTGGAAAGTTTGGATTCTTAACGTGGAAGAAATGTGACTAGCGCAAGATCGGGTGAACAGCTCGACCGTTGTGATTGAGGAAGAGAGAAGGACAATTGGTCGATTATCCCTCTCCAACGAGCGACAAAGTCTGCAATAGACTCATCGTCAAATTGGCGAATGTCAGAAAGATCTCGTGATTGAGATCTTATGGGCAATATTTATTGAGAAGTTCTCAACAAACATTTGGGCCAATTGAGAGAAAGAAAATAATGAATGTTGAGGAATATTATTGTACACCAAAGCGGACCCGCTAGAGACATAGGAAAGGTACGGAGCATGAGCTCCCGATCTTGGACAATGAGGTAGCAAGCATGTTTGAATGCTCGCAGATGTTGTTGGGGGTCTTCCGACTATGAAATTTTGAGAATTTGGGAAGTTCCCATTGGGGAGGATAAGGCTTAAAAGCCACCGAAGGATGAATGGGTTCATTGCATACTTCTTCAAAGGAGTATGAAGGGCGGGCTCCTTTTGTGGAGGCTTCCAAGTCTCGCAATTTTCTTGAAGAGAAATTCAACCACATCCGATTGTGGAGGAGGTACATTGGTTTGTCCTACATGAGAAGCAAGTAGTGGGTGTGGTTGAGGTGTCAATGGGGATTCATCTGTTGTTGGATAGGATTATAAGAGGAATAACCTGTGTGTTCTCGGGTGACACCGGTGGGGTGATTGTTGTGCAGCTTCATGATAGAAGCAAAGCCGCGAGATAATAAGTGGTTGAGCAAATAAAGGTTGGGTGACGGATGGAGCCCGTGATTGGTGGACTCTATGTTGGTTGATTCGATCGGGATAGATCGAGGAATATGAGTGTTGGTTGGATTGGTCATGTTGGGGAACAAGACCTGAAAGGGGCCTTCTATTGCTGAATTAGGTATCAAGGGTGCCGATACTAGAGGATGGGCGAATGTCACAGTAGCTGGAATATTGGAAGAAAGACCCCCTAGAGGACGAGAAGTAGGAGCCAACCGCCTATTCTGGGAGGGGGGGCTCATGAAGAGGTATTGACCTTGAGAAACGATAGAGGGCATAGACGAATTGACGGCAATGTGCGGATGTGCAGACGAATTTACTATAGCAAGGGCAGAAGACCTCTCAGAAATGGGTTGTGGAATAGTCGAGGTAGCTGCAGTGTTAGGATAGGTAAGACTAATTGAGAATTAGTCGACATGGTAGGTGGAAGAGAAAAGGAGGCATAGGGGCCTCACCCTTCTCCGTGGCTCGAGGCAAGAGAGATGGTGCAAACTGCTCTAAAGAGGCCTGGGATGATCCGCGAGGATAATTGTACACTTGTCGGATTGGTGGGTCTTGGTCAGATATTTGGATCGACTTGTGTACTAGATAGTCCATGAGGGCTACCGGATTGCGATCAAGGAGAGCCTGAAATTCAGGATCCCCGCGAGGAATAGACTCCGAGTCAGAAGATATTTCTGATGGACTAGGAGAAGCCGGACGTGATGGGATTGTTTTGGCTTGATGGAAAGGATTATACGACCATGAGGGGGAACCCACTAACAGTGGTCCCGAGGAAGATTGAGGTGCCAAACATCCACGCCGGTGGTGATTTCGGAGGAAGAAGGAACTCGTTGGGCCATTTTCCTAGATTGTGAACGGGTGATAGCCGTCATAAACAAGCAAGAAAGAAGATTGTCTTAACTAATGCACAAATAGTTCAAGCAACAAGTAAGTGATTATCTCCTTTAAATTTTGATGCTTTTAAGAAATGAAAATGTTAGGGAAGGCTTTTAGAACAGAACTACTCGATAGCCAAACTAGGGATGGTTTGGGTAATGTTTGGTGAGGAGTCCCAAGGCACTTCAAGAAAAGACCGGTACGTGGCTTGATATAGGGGCTACCCCGCACTTCACACACCGCCGCGATAAGGGAGTCGGGTGCTTTGCCAATATATACCAAAATCTTTCGTGAATTTATACGCGGCCCGAGTACCGCCAGAGGCTCTTCCTCTGGATATCACTTCCAAGTAAAGCGAGGCCTGTGTGGAAGGAGTTTTGTTTAGATGCTTTATACCTAGTGATTTTGGCTTTGTGTGCAAGGGTGAAAATAAAAATCAAATAGTGTCACTACCGATTTTGATCAATTTTCCAACCTAATTAACACTAGATGACAAAGCATGCAAAGAATGAAAAAGAAAGGGTTCTTTTTAAGCACTTAAAACGAAATGTTTGATTTCGATGAAGACAATTCAAACAAGTTCTTTCCCAAATGCGATTAGGTTCTTTTTAAGCACCAAAACTGAAGTGTTTGGATGTGATAAACAACCAACAAAGAAAACCTAAAAAGGAGAAAACACCGAAAAGAGGAATACCCGTAGTTTTAGCTCTCCAAGGTGTGTGGACTTCAAAAGCGCGTTATTGAGCTCTTCCCCCGAACAATCCCACGAACAAGCAAAAAGTGCTCCGCAAGAAAGGATCAAGCAAACAACAAACAAGATCCGAAAGATACATCCAGATAATGGCGAACGAAAAATTTCTATTTTAAGAAAATAGAAAAATTTCAAGATAATGACTTCGCCTAAAAGCAAGATTGAAAATGATGAAGCAAATGTTCAAATAGGACTCGATAGAAATCAATGAAGAAAAGGAACAAAGTTCAAAACTAGAAAAGAGATGAACTTACCAATAAGGGACTTTGGTTCATGTCCCACCGGCGTGCTTGTATCGTAGATCAAGAATTTCGTGCTTGTTACTACTCGTCCAAGTTAATGCACCAAACTAAACACAAAACCCCAAAACCTCAATGAAATAGATACCCTGGATGAAGATGTAGACGGATGAGGAAGTCGATGTAGATAAGACGGCGCACACGAGCAATTCGCACAATAGATCCGAGTAACTCCGCAAAACACCGGTGCTTGATGTAAAAGATGGCGTTAGAAGATATATGGGTGGATCGCCGAGAAGGGTCCGAGAAGCGATAAGCTTCCTGGCGGATGTCACCACGTTTTCAATAAAGAAAAGCAAGATACATGATAAAAGATGTAAATAAAGACTAGATTTCTGATTGGGCAGAATAAAATGTAACCCCGAACAAAGCATGACAGAAGTACGTAAAACCGGGAACTGAGAAATAATGCTAGATTTGTGTTACCTGTGACCTTTTACCTGTCTGCAGGGAAATCGGCGTCGACTGTGTAGAATCGGCGGCGACTGATGTGATCGGCGGCGACTGGGACTGATCGGCGGCGACTGGGACTGATCGACGTCGACTGGATAAGATCAGTGTCAATCAAGGCGATCGACCAATCGTGGATCGTGGGCATGGCGATGAGATTCGGGATCTAAGGTGAATGTAGTCTCGTAGGATGTGCCGAAGATGGAGAGACGCCTGAACAGAGTCACCGAGATGATAGATAATGGTGTATGGTGTTGATATGAGGGGATACGGCAGAGTAACGGTGCTCTCTCGTGGGATTGATTAGGACAGATCTGCCCTAACCGAGACAATTGATGCTAAGAAGATCTCTCTTTCTCACTCTCTGCTCGTGCGTAAGTGCTTCCTTTTCACTCGCTCGCCTCTTTTCGGTCTCTTCGCTCTTTTCCGTCCCTAGAACCGAAGTTCTCGGGCTTGCTTTTATAATCGGCGCGCTTCCTAGAAAATCGGCGCCACCATATGGGTCGGCGCCGATCGCGGAAAAGACTCCCGAGGTGCCTTAATTGATTGATTCGAGAAAGAAAAGGCTTATCCGACTACGGGAAAATATCCCGCTTTAGGGAAGATTAAGAATAGATGTGGTACATGGGTAAAATAAATTTGGGGTAGATAAGTGATTAAGATGCATGGGAAGAAGCGTAATTAAATTTTTAATTATTTAATTACCCATGGGCAAGATATGATGAAATGAATTAAATTTAGAGATAGGTGATTAAATCACGATTGATAATATCCCAAGGGGATAGTTGGTGACGCAAACGTGCCCCGGAGTTACCTAAGCACGTAAATGGGTAAGAGGGACACTAAATTGAGTAACCAATTTTAGGTGTCTACAACCCGCACAAGAAGCTCTACGATGCTCTTTGGGCGAGCATGTGAGATTACACCAAAGAGAGCTATTGGAATGTCTCCTTTTCAAGTGGTATATGGAGTAAGCTCAACCGCCAAAGAATAGCATGGGAACCACACCTTGCACCTAATGAAGGCCATTGAAGATACTAGTTTCAGAGATGCTTTGGACAAGAGAATTATGTACCTGCACAAACTGAATGAGGACAGATTGGTGGTTGCTGATAGGATATCTGTTCACCAGCAGAAGGTAAAGGTCCTGTTTGATAAGAAAGCTAGGTTCAGGGATTTCCAAGTTGGAGATACCGTGCTGTTATGGGATAAAAGGCATGAACCTCGTGGCAGCCATGGAAAGTTTGATTCCCTTTGGCTCGGACCTTTCAAGATCAGACACTTTGCTGGTAAGAATTCTTTCTACCTTGATTACATGGATGGTTCTCCTCTCCCACTTCCTTATAGTGGGCAATATCTCAAGTTGTTCAAGTCCTAGGTGATTAGGGAGTCCCTTGTATATCTCGTATACATGCGTTTTGCTTTTCTTTCCTTTTTGTTTTGGTGTGTTGCCTCTCGTATTGGTCCTGCGTTTTTGACTCGTTGCCCAATGGATAAGGTACTGGTCTGCTTCCCTGAGTTTGTCTAAGTTCTTGCCTTGTCTCATTCCTTGAATTTATGCCAAGTCATCCCCAGAAGGAGCTAGCTGTTGTCCACTCAAAATTCCCTACTCTTAAAGAAAGTGAAATTTCAAAATTTTGAGTTTTAGTGTCTTCTCTGTCGAGCTGGTAGTGTGAAAAGGTCGTGAGATTGAGAAAATCCATAGTTTTGGGTCATTTTGTATGTATTTCGGGCCTGTCGGACATTTTTGTCCCGCGTGTCCCAAGTTCCAAAGTGCGCTCTATTCCCCGATCGGCTGAAATCCCCGAAGTTGTTCCATTTTCAGGCCCGTCGGAGCTTTTCGTCCCAACTGTCCCAAGTTCAAAAGTGCGCTCTGTTCCCCGATCGGCCGAAATCCTCGAAGTTGTTCCATTTTCGGGCCCTTCGGAACTTTTCGTCCCAAGTGTCCCAAATGGAATTGTGTAAGTTGTTCCATTTTCGGCCGTTTCACCCGAACCGCGTACTTCGCACTTTCATGTTCCAAATGTCCCAAAGTTAATTCTGCAAGCTGTTCCATTTTCGGCCGAAACACCCGAACCGCGTACTTCACTCTTTCATGTCCCAAATGTCCCAAGTCAGATTGTGCAAGTTGTTCCATTTTCGGCCGATTCGCCCGAACCGCGTCCTTCGCGCATTTTCATCCCAGATGTCCCAAAATGCATTTGTGCGTCTTTTCCTCGCCTCGCCCGAACCTGCATTTCACAAGAGCTAGCGTGTTTCGCGCATTCGCGTCTCACATGTCCCAAGCGAACCAAATGCCATTCATACTTAGTTTTTCCCGCTCTACCCGAATATGTTGTTTTTCAAACTGATAGATATGAATTTAATGCGCATTGATCACCCTTCTCTCTCCTCAACGGCTATATAATGAGCAAGCCACCTTTGCAATTCTTACATTGTTTCCATGCTACCCTTGCTCGAACCCTTGCAACCTAATTCCCTGCGCGTGTATCCCTTTTCTCTGTAATTCCTCCCCGAATTTAGGTTGCGGCTCTGATACTATCAATATGAAGATCAAAGTCCTGGAGGAGGCTTTGGGAGAACTAAAGAACAGCCAAGCGTAATGGCGAAGCTTTCAAGACACTGGTTGTCTCTGCTTTCAAAGATATACACTGTCATCTTCAGGATGAAAATTCTGGTGTTTCCCTTTCCTTGCAAGAAATCAAAGCTCAGTTCAGAGCTTTTGTAAAAGATAATTTATTCAAGGAAAGCTCCATCTCCAAAGAAAAAATGAAGGAAATCTGCTCTCTTCAATCTACCATTGGAGAAGCAAATAAAGATTATCATACTCATGTCGAGTTTGATAAAGAGATGGAGAAATGTCTTGGATTTTGGACTCAGTCTACAACCAACATGTTAGTCCCTCGTGGCAGAGACATAGCTGAGGCGTTAAAGAAATTCAGGCAGCAGATTCTGAAGTCAGTGGGTCCCTCTCAGTGACTGGCCACCTGTCTTCTTCCCCATTCTTTTCTCTTCTTCCCTTTCTTTTTCCGTTTTCTTTGTAATAAGTTGAGGTACTGCGATTGGCGGTCCTTAACTATTCTTTAGTTAAAAGAAACGGTTACGAAGAGTAACTAAATAGTGAGCTATTTAATGGCCTTCTTTACACCATTCAAAGGGAAAGGAAGAACTGGGCTTATTTTCCTCGGGAAAGTGTAAATAGATCATAAAGAAATCAATACGTATGACTTTCCATTCTTTGTTTATCTGATCTCTGTTATTCCTAAGCTTTCATTTATTTTCTTTGTGAAGATCATTTGTCTCAAGTTTATTAGTCTTGCCAATTGCATACTCTTCGACTTTGCAAGCATGGTGATCTTGTATAACCAAGAAGGAACTTTGTGTCCTTGATTAATGAATCTGTGTTATGTTAAGAAACTTTGTGTTCTAGCAGATGTTATTTACAGAACTTTGTGTCTTTGAATTCCATCTTATTTATCCGATACAAATGATCTTGTTTCAATTCACTGTGACTTCGCATACATAAAGAATTACTCTGATATCTATAATTCTGCATGTTGCCTTTCTGCTCTTTCCCGTACTCTCATTTCCTCAGTCCTTTTTGTAATTGATGATCTTCATAGAAAACACTTTCGTAATATCCAAGTTTAACCAACAAATCATGTCTTGTACATTTGTAAATAGGTTCATTTCTGAATAAGGGAACCTCTCCCATTAAAGAGGAGGGACTTCTTGTCCCCTGACTGTTGCTCTTCTTAAAAGTCCTATTTGATGACCAACAGGTTGTGAAGGCTATCTTGAACTGGTCTTCTTCCTTCACCATAATCTGATTGTAGCCGTAGAAGCCATCAAGTAGTGAAAACCTCTCGGAGCCGCCACAACTTGCAAAATTTGCTCCATGGAAGGGAGTGGGTAATGGTCCTTGAGAGATGCTCTATTTAAGTCTCTGAAATCAACACACAATCTGATCTCTCCACTCTTCTTTCTGACTGGAACCAAGTTGGCAATCCAACTAGAATGTTTGATTGGGAATATGATTCTTGACTCAATCAGCCTTGTCCAATTCTTTCCTCATAAGAGACTCCATGTGTGGATTGACTGGTATTTGTTTCGCTCTGACATGTGCTTAGTATTTGGATCCAATTCAATGGTATGCTTGAGCCAAGTTGGGATTAAAACCTTTCAAATCTTCATAGCTCCATGCAAACACATCAGGGAACTCTTGACACAAATTTGCATTTAACTCATACCTTTCTTGATCAGTTGTCATCTTTCCAATTTGCAATGGTTTGTTCTCTTCTACCAAGATGGATATTGAATCCTCTCTCTTGACCTGAATGTTTTCTTTCTCCATTCTAAACTGATCATTGGGATTAAAAATGGACTCCAAAGTGATAAGTCCCTTGGGTAGCTTGTTAGTTCTCAGTTGTACCACTTGGTCACCATACTATTGTTCCAATTTTTCTTGATTCTTAGCTAAGAACTCGGCTTCTTCTTGCAAGAAATGGATGATTTTCTAGTCATTCTCAAACACTTGCCAACTGACATTGTTATCCGGCACTGAAGGCCTCACAATCACGTGGATGTTTGGTTGTACCTTGTCTTGTTGAATGCTTTCCACAATGTCAAAGGCTGCCCCTACTGCTACAAGCCTGTCAACAGCTTGATTCTCTTTCCTAGGAATGGATTTGATGCCAAAACCCTCAAAATATTCCATGAGGTCCCACACCCTGTTCTTGTAGCACCTGAGTAGATCATTCTTGGTAGCATGTTGTCCCTTGACCTGATTTACAATTAATTCACTATCACCAAAGACTTGCAAGTTCTTTATTTTCTCTTGATTGCCCAATGCATCCCTTGCACTAAGGCTTCATATTTAGTAGTGTTATTGGAGCATGCAAACTGAAATCTAAAAGCTGAATAGTACCTTACTCCTTGAGGTGAAACAAGCATGACTCCACCTCCCGCACCTTGTCTACTTCTTGATCCATCAAAAAAAATCTGCCATACCTCACCATTGTCATCCTTGTGGTTTGGATTGGTGATGTTAGGACTAGACCTGATTTTCTTCATGTATACAATAGACCCCTAGCTCGATTCTTATACTTCTTGATAAGGATCAAAAGCATGTACCTTGTTTGCCCATTCATCAAGAGTTAGATCCGGATGCTCCCAACCTTGGTGTCGGCCTTCATCGGTGCTTGGGTGGTCTTCTTGATCAAATGCTGAACAATTGGCGTTGATTTGACTTGGAGTGTAAGGCTCAATGTGGAAGTTTGTAATAGGTTCAGACCTGATTGTAGCCTTAGTTCCATACCTCATTCTGAATAGCATGTGTGACCAATCAGCAGACAAATATCCCCCAATCTTGGCTGTGAAGTCCCTTGACAAGCATAGGGCAAAGAGTGGTGGAAGGTCTATGACTGATACATCTTGTGAAACAACAACATTTGGACATGCATGCAAGGTAAGACTCAAGTTTCTAATCACCCCAACTGTTATTACTGCTGTCCCATCTAGCTACACTACCCCTTTGGATATGGTTTCATACTGGAGCCCTAGCTGATCAGCTATTTGTTTAGGCATCACTGAGCTACTTGCCCCAAAATCTATCATGCAATTGTGCACTAACTGATTTCCAATGATTAATGAAACATAGAAAGGAGGGGCTTCAACATTTTACCTCTTTGTCCTCCATGATTTCCCTCAGTGGGCATCATTTGTGAGCACTTTCTCTTGCATCCGAACTTGCTGATTCGAAGTTGGCCACCCTTCATGGCAGCTTGTAACAAGTCTCTTTGGCCTCGGGATAGATAGGGATTCCAACATTGATATATTAACATTTGTTGTCTTCATCTAATAAATGATACTAAATGGTGATGAAGGATCTCTTTTTGTCCCTTTGCTTGTACATTCACTCCTTGCACGTGGGCAGCAATAACTAGTATTTGAGTTGGTCTAAGAGCTGTTCTTGGCTGCCCTTGTGCATTTGAAATTGGATTTTACTGCCACAACCATTTGTGGAGCCATGGAAGGTTGTGGATTGGTTGGAGCTAATGGCTATTCTTCACCCAAATTCCTTCTTTTTGACCTTGTGTTGGTTGCAACACCTTGGGAAACTGCCTTATTCATGCCACAAAAATCCTCTGCTTACCAATTTACTAACGTGGTGTCATTTGGGGCTGATTGTTTTTGTTGTTGGTTGTTTCCGCCCTCACCCTCCACACCAAAGTAGTTGTCACCATTAATGCTTGATTCAAAGCACCATTGAAGCACATGGATTGGTTATGAGGTTCATTACATGGAAAACACTAGTCATACTCCTGAGCAATGTTGTTTTGTGTTGGCACCAATGCCTTAGAGGCAGATATGACATTTGGATTATAGGGCTGAAATGGTCTATTGGTAGGAGGCCTTGTTTGATTCATATTTGCAGCTGGATTAGGTGGTCTTTGTGGTTGGTATGGCTGCCTATTCGGCTGAGCTTGGGGCTGGTAAGAAGGTCTAAAACCTTGGGCTTGTTGCCTCTTGAGAGTAACCAGCTCATTGCCTAGGTTTTGCAATTGCTTCATGACTTCTTGAAGCTCATTTGGGGCACTTGGAGATGAAGTAGAAGCTTCATTTGAACACGATTTCTAGAGTGGGAGAAGGAGCCAAATTAGGTGCTTGATTGGTATTTGGACTCTCTAAACTTGGAAACAATGGCATGGGAGGTCTAGGGGCTAGTTTTCCAGCTTGGATCAAACAATTTTCAGCCCTAATGGAAATGCTATAAGCCATAGGGATAGTTATGCCTCCCATGGACTGAATCAACATAGAAATATCAGAATTTAGAGCTTTGAGATAGTAGAGAAAAACACCTTCTGCTGTTGGTCGAATGCCACTTTGGAATTCTCTCCCAAGTCTTTGAAATGAAGTTGAAATTAGTCACCGTCAATTGCTCATTGGGAGCTCTCTTGATGGTTGTCACTGCTCCAAAAGAGACAAGTTACCTCCCTTCACTTCAAATTGCTCATGAAGTGCTATACATAGCTGATTCCAATTTGTGATAGAACCAGCTCCAAGGCTTCTAAACCATTGCAATGTTTTCCCTTGAATGAAGATGCCAAAGAATTTGACGTACCACTTGCATCTCATTGATTTCATGAATTGCACAAAGATTGGCAATGTCTTTAACATGATCACCAGAGTAGTCCGATTTTCTCCCGTGAAGTAGGAATGTTCTTCAAGGCTACAATTGGAATTGGATGTTGTGCTTTGAGGGCTAGTGGCTGCCGTGAAGTTTACATAGGGGTTGTTTTGTGCCATTCTAATTGGTCTTAGAACCGTTGTTGATTGAATGAAAGGCCTACCTGTGTGGAGGAGTTGAGAGAGTTTGCTTTGGTGGAGATGGAGACCTTTGGATTCTCCTCCCACTTTGCCTTACTCTTGGAGATAACTCTGCAGATATTCAAACATCACCTCTTCTTCTCTAGCTCTTGACCTTGTAGTGATTCTTCTCATGAGTTTTCGTGCCTGCACCTGCTGAAACCATTGATTCTTCCCTTGGAGTCGCGTGATATGCAAATTATAGCTCTTTTCAAGCAAGAAAATTGGTAAAGCAGATGCACATCAAATTTGTTGCAATAAAAATGAGACCTCTAAGGTCCCACCGCGTGCCAAAACTGTTGTTGCAAATCAATAGCACCCCTGGATGCAAATCAAGGTTCTGAATTGATGTTTTAAGCATCCAGGTGTGATTGCACAACATGGAAACCTCTCTCCAAGTGTGGGACTTGTGAAAATGAGAGAGGAATCTCAGATTAGAGGCTAGTTCCTCAAACTCCTCTGATTTAGATCTATATTTTGCACAACTACAGAGGTTCAGATCCTAATCCTACTCTAAATTGCAAGGAGACAGGGATAAAAATGCAAAAATGAAACTAAACTAAAGATGGTGATGCACCAAAAGGAGTGGTGAAATTTTTTTGCCATGTAAATAGACACAAATTCATGAAATGTAACAAGGGAAAAATACACAAGCTGATAGATGTAATTAGAGGTCTTAAAATGAAGTAAAACAATACAAATAGAGGATGAAAGCATTCCCGAGTTTGCAGACATTGTCAATTCCAACAAAAAATCTCTTGCATTCCACCCTCAAAGAGGTATAAACCTACTAAAATACTTGAAAAAGGTATGATTCTTTCAACTATCACTTCTGGAGGTGAAAGAAGAAGTTCTCTATGCAAAAAGTGTTCAACCCCTGAAGAAATGAGCCAAATTTGGCTTTTACAAGACATGGGTCGAGCACATGAGAGAGAAAATGTGAAAAAACATGGGAGCCATCCCTCATTGATGGTAAATGCATTAAAATAGCATAGAGGACCTTACAAACCCATACCCTATCATTTTTTACCATATTGGAGAAGAATGCGATCCATTCTGTATTAAATTTGGTTGTTGAGATGTCATTTCTGGCCATGGACACGTACCAGAACCGTTTTTGAATTTTCTCTCTCTAAACTGAACTAGAATTAGAAATTGACCATGGAATCATGTAGAGAATTTTAACATCTTTCCAATGATATAAGGAACATGAAAATTCGAGCTCTGGATCAAAAGATATGATCGTTTGAAGATTTAGGGCAAAAACGGCCCAAAACGGATCGACGGGAAAATTTTCAAATTTTACCTTTTTTGTCTTTGGAAAAATTTTCAAAATTCCCGACGCTCCGCTGGTCGATGCCACGTGGCAAGCTCCGATTCACTGAATTCTCTCTCCTTCTCTTTTCCATTGGTTTTCTTTTGAAAATTGACCTTTTTCCATCTCGAACCTTCTTTGATACTCTTTTGGAAAAATTTCAAATTTGCCTCCGACCCCGAACACCTCGCCATGTGGCAACTTCCTATTGGCTCGGGCCTCAAATGGGAAAATTTTCCACAAAAACTCCAATTCGAACCATAACTTGAAAAATATAAGGAGTTAGGAGGCAAACTTTACCTTTCGGAAAGCCGAGAGAGAGCTCTATCCGATGGTGCCATTTCAGAAAGCCTTGAGTGCCCGAAAATCAAAAATGTAGACTAAGGCATAAGAGAGGTAAGAACACAAGGATTTAGCCACAAAAATGAGTGGGGCACCATTTTGGATAACATTTACTTCATTTCAAACCCTTGATTATAGCTTATCAACCTGTGCATGATGTTTTATGTTGCAATTTCTGATTTGTGTCAATTTGCATGAGCAAGAAGTGCTCACCACTCCTTTGGTGTATCACCCTTATCAGTTTAGTTTTAATTTTTGCATTTCTTATCCCTGTCTCCTTGCAAATTAGGATAAAATTAGGATCTGAACCTCTGCAGTTATGCAAATAATAGATCTAATCAGAGGAGTTTGAGGAACCAGCCTCTAATCTGGAGATTCCTCTCTCATCTTGCAAGTCCCACACTTGGAGAGAGGTTTCAATGTTGTGCAATCACACTGGATGCCCTAAACATCAACTTAGAACCTTGATTTGCATCCAGGGGTGCTGCTGATTTGCAACAACAGTTTTGGCACACCCGGTGGGACCTTAGAGGTCTTCCACTTCATCTTTTGCAGGTTGGTGTGTTCCTATGAAGATTTCAGCCTTTGGAGGCACTTGCAAACACATCTGGCTACTCCATCTGATCAACAACCCATTTTTGAAGTTGCAGACCTGTTTTTCATCCATTTCCATCCATTATTCTTTCCATCTCTTTCATTCTTTTCCATTCCATGAAGTTGTGTAATCATGACTTCATTTCCATCATGGAACTCACATTTACAACAGCAGCAATGTTTCCCACCTCCAACATGTTTTTTAAATCCTCCAAATCAGCATGTTGAACAAATTCAAAATCAACATACATACCCATATGAACAGCAATGCCAAAATCAGTTTGGCTATGGAGCTTTCCAAGAGCAAGGGTGTGCATACAATGAAGACAATCGGATGCAAGATGCTGGTCATTGGAGAAAATCCAAAAGATGGAGGTAAACATGGTGCAATCCAAGGCTCAAGCACAAATGAAAGCATTTGGAATCGGTCAGGAGGACCCTGTCCATGGGTGGGACCTTTCCCAAGGCATTACAGCCCTTAAGAGAAGCTTGAATTCATGATTCGCAACATGCTGCCATTGCTTACAAAGTGGATTGAAGGAATAGAGGTGTATGAGAGGAGTATTCAACAACCTTGTCAACGGGTAAGCACACCATCTCATGCCTTTTCTTTTCCTCTTTCTCGATCTATTTTATCTCAAAGTAGGTCAAGTTTTAAACTCTCCATCTGTTGTCCCAAGTGTTGAATCCATTTTCCTCCACCCCCTAGTCTTCCACCTCATCTCAATTCTTCTATCCTTTTCCCTTCCAAATAGTCATCCCATCCACAAGACCTAAATGAAACACCCTCTCCTCCAAAGAAACAAGAGGTTTTACCTCCTCCACCACCACAAAAAATTGTAAAAATCAGTCATGAAGGACGGTAAAGAAAAGATAAGCCAAACAAGGATGAAGAAATTCAAATTTTGAAGAGTTGGGCTCTTAAATTTGGGATGAAGAAGATCCCTTTGTTGATGAAACCTTCAGAAGAGGTTGGAGTTAAAGAACAAATGGTGGTCAGGACTGATTTTGTTGTAGCAGAAGAAGAGCAAAAAGGAGTTGCAGATCAGTAATCAATTTGTTCAGAATATAGTGTCCATGTTGGCACCCTATTTGAAGGAAATGCTGATCCAATTCAAATTACAAAAATCAGTCATGAGGGACAGCAAGAATAAGGAGAAGGTGCTCCAAATCCAAAAGAAGAGGAGCACATTCCAGCTGTGGGGGAGAAAAGTGCAGATCCAAAGGCTTTGAGCACAAAGCAAGTTATAGAAGAACCTTCAATTCTTTCTCTACTTCATCTCTCTCAAGTTCTAGTATCAAGAAGAGTTTGATCCCTCAAACTCAATGCTGGAGGATGAAAGAAAACATGGTGATCAAGTTACATATCAAGAGGTTGAACATTTGTAGTAGGACAGCAATGAGGTAGTTTACTCCTCCGATTTGGAGGAATGTTTTGATGAAGAAGAACCGGTTGAGTTTCACCATTCTCTCTTTCATCATCCATCTTCCAAACACAAGAGCCACGCTGTCATGGAGGAGAGTATTCATTTGCATCAACTTGCATCTTATAGAAGATTTGTGGAACCAAGATTGGAAGATTTTAATCTTTCATGTCCTTCATTGGAGGAAGAGAAAGGGCGAAGGGTTCTACCATTGCTTCCACACCATCCATTTAAGGTCTACAAGAGAACTTCATTCTTGGAATTAAAAATCAGAATTATGGGCATACTCAATGGATCGACCTTTCCCAATCAGGTATTTGGCTTCATTGGAGCCAAAGGAGAAGCCACAAATAGTCATGCTTGCTTCTAAGCATGAGGATGAGCTGACTAAAGTTCCAAGGATCATTGTCATACCTCTCCAATCCAAATACAGAGCAACTAAAAGAGGTATTGGATTTGTTTTTAGTTAACACCTTACTAATTTGGGTAGAAGACCAGCTTCTTATTGATTTTCCACTCATCCAATCAGCCATACTCAGCTCCAAATCATTTGCATGGCTGCCAATTTTGAAGAAAGGAAGCTATTTTTCACAAACTTAATAGGTTCGTTTAGCTCACCTTTGCTTCCAATTAGAGTAGAGTAGGTAGGTTTGCTTTCAGGAGAAGAAGTGCTTTGTGCACACTCTACATGTTCCATT